>ML686025.1:0-50988 GCA_007922175.1 Pelusios castaneus | reverse complement strand
CACTCTGGGACATTTCTGGAGGCCAATCATTGCGCGGTGAGCATACACACAAGCTCAAACGCGCAACAGATGATCCGGAACAGCTGTTACCACTCTCGGCCGAGTGGTGGTTGGAATGCGCATCAAGAAGGCGCTTAGTGCGAAGGAAAACCATTTCACGTGTGTACAGTTCGCTTTTTAACGCGCGGTAATGATTTTTAGTGCGGATTACGGTGCTCGTGTAGGCAAGCCCTAAGTCCCTAACAGGATCTGTTCCCCAATGCCTCCCAGTAGTTCATTAGGCAATATGACCAACATCTGTTATGTGAGGCTTGTTCTTTCTCTTGTCTTCTCTCCAGGAGGAGAGTGGTGTGTTTTGTTTCTGTAGGATTTGGGGGGGAGGGGATTCATGTGCACACTGCTCCTTGTGTGTGTCAGAGAAGGCAGGGTGAAGAAATGTATCTTGCAATTGCAGTGGGAGGTGGTAAGGTGTATAATGGTCCTTTCCCCACTTATCCAATCCCTTTGAAATCACCATTGAGAATATAGACAGAGGGATTGGGCTATTAAAAAATATCTATTGGTTGTTTTATCACATATTATTTAGATGTTGAGATAGTGGATTCTTAAATCTTAATCCAGTTCACCCTCCCCAGCACTATTCCTAAATCTGCAAATCACACATTTATCATGTAAAAGCTTGTCTAGATGGAGTTAGTTCATGCCAACCTAAGGTTTAAATCCACAGCATGCTAGTGTGCCACATTCTAAGTGGTCAAGTTCCAAAGGGGTAGCCGTGTTAGTCTATTGTTGAAAAACAACAAAGTCCTGTGGCACTTTTAAAGACTAACAGATTTATTTGTCGCATGAGCTTTGGTGGGAGAAAATCCCACTTCGTCAGACGCTTTGAAGATGGGAAACTTACAGAATGGGACGAAACCCCTGCATTTATTTCCTCCCATTTGGTAAGTTTCCCATCTTTAAAATGTCTGACGAAGTGGGATTTTCTCCCACCAAAGCTCATGCGATAAATAAATCTGTTAGTCTTTAAAAGTGCCACAGGGCTCTGTTTGTTTTTTGACATTTTAAGTCATTTTCATTTCATTGGTTGTCCTGTCTCCCATTCTAGTATTTATGAATAGGCATGGAAGGATTAGATTTTTATCGGTAAATGTCAATAAAAGTCTATTTCACAGTACATACACAAACTGATTAAAAATACTTCCCTCAATAATCAAAATTTGCAGATAACCAAAATGCTTGAGAACTTATTAGAGTAAAAAATCCAGTGATTTAGCCTTTGGAACTGGGCTTGTTACAAATGGACTAGTGAATAAATTGTAAAAACAGGTGTGATTCATGGATTTAAGGATATTCACTTGGTATTTTTAATACTTGATGTTGCCCATTTGTGTTTTAATGGTTATAAAACTATAACTTTTTGAATCTCAGTGTCTAGTCATTAAATAATTTTCTGACAACCTCCTGGTTGCCCAGAGCTGTAAACATGTAGATTGATAAAAATAGAAAACAATGTTTTAATCCCATAATTTTGTGCAACTGTGAACATTTAAATCTATAACAATAATAATATTCTGCCAAGCCTAATTAATGGCACTAATGAGACCATGAATGAAGTGTGCCCAAAGTTCAAAAGAAGATGTTGGAAAAAACTGGAAAGGCTTCAGAAAAGTGCTACAAGAATGATTAAAGGTTTGGAAAACTTGCCTTGTCTTGAAATGCTTACGAAGCTCAATCTATTTAGTTTATCCAAAAGCAAGATAAGAGATGACTTGATCATACTCTACAAGTACCTAGATGGGAAAGAAAGCTGATTTTTAGAAGGCTCTTTAATCTAACAGAAAAAAAGCATAAAATCCAGTGGTTGGAAACTGAAACAAGACAAATTCAGACTAGAAATAAGGCACACATTTTTAACAGAGGGGGTAATTAACTACTTGAACAACTTACCTCGGGACATAGAATCATAGAAGTGTAGGACTGGATGGGACCTTGAGAGGTCATCTGGTCCAGTCCCCTGCACTCAAGGCAGGGTAATAATAACTAGAACATTTCTGACAGGTGTTTTTCTAACCTACTCAAAGACCAACTTGTATAGAAATGCAAGGGGCTGGGAGGAATGCAAATGCAGATCACAGATGATCAGGTCTATTGGGTGGTGTGGCGGGGGGGGCAGGAAAGGCAAATAGCTCAGGATGGATCATGGGTGACCTATTCACTCCACAGTGAAAGGCTTAACAGTGAGTGGTTCTGACTTGCAAAATCAAACTACAGGCTTTAACAGGGCCAATTGCTTCAGCCAGAGGACATTGGATCAGGAGTAATGTCACTGCTATTCTGACTTGGGGGGAGGGCAGTGGCGTGCCTCTGAGGTTGTTGAGAATTCCATTGACACCTTGGATCATTGCAGAGTTATCAGGTAACGTTCAAAAGACTGAAACCCCCTTGCTGATGTTGTAATGTCCAGAGAGTCTAAGGCCAGAAGAGACAATTTACATAATCTAGTGTGACCTATTAGCCTACTGAAATTAATAGAGGCTCTTTCCTACCTTTATGTCCAGGAAGGAAGAGGAAAGAAGACAGGGTTTTTAGTCTTATTTGAACTTTCCTGTGGAATCTCATGGTCCAGTTCATTACAGAAGGGAACAAGCTTCCTGGGCTGCTGCCCTAAGATCCATGGAACTTCCTTTCTGAGGAGGAAGTAGGGAGCCCAGATCTCAAAGGTAAAACCCTACTTCTTTAGCCAGGGCCTATAGCCCACACACAAGATAAGGAAAAGACAGGAGGATGAGGAGATGTATATGAACACTGAAGAGAGGTTTGCCTAACTCAGCCTCCAGTCTGAGTGTGTGATAGCTCCTGGGTGTAAGGGATAGTCTTTTAGGTCCTGGTGTGTACAGTTAGTGTTGGAGGTTCCCCGATCATGACCATGCTGGGAAAACAAATAAACCAAGTGCCTAGCCATCTCATAGGACTAATTCTTAAATTCATTTAGTTTGCGAGGTCCGGCAGTGACTGATGCCGTAGAAGAACTCTCGGTAAACAGAACCTCAGGAACTAGTATTGTCTACATGAGGAACAAGTGCGCACCAGCTACTTCTGGCTAACTCCTCATGTGGAAGGAGTCCTGTGGCACTTTTAAAGACTAATAAAGTTGTCACAAGCTCCCCATCTTCAAAGTGTCTGACGAAGTGGGATTTTCTCCCACGAAAGCTCATGTGACAAATAAATTTCTTAGGGTGCGTCTACACTTGTAAATTAAGTCAACTTACCCTGCATCTACACTACAGCCTTCTTAAGTCGACTTAAGGAAAATAAAGTTGACTTAATGAAAATTAAGTCGACTTTATTAAACCTCATTTTAATTCGACTTAAGCCTAAAGTCGACTTATTAAAGTCGACTTAGGCCAGTGTAGACCTGGAGTAGCCCTAAGTCGACTTAGGGCTACTCCAGGACTCCACCACTGCCCTCCCTGCTGGGGGCGGGGGGCAGAGGGGGAGCCTGGCATGCCCCACCACAGTGCAGAGCAGAGCCATGCCCACCCTGCCCCTATGCCCTGCCAGGGTCCGTAGTGAGGGAGTGTGGCCTCCCTCGGAGGTAGACAGCCCGGGCCCATCTGCCCCTGGGTGGGCGGAGCCAGAGGCAGCCTGTCAGTCAGACCGGCGGCAGGTGGGCGGGACAGGATGTATAAAAGGGAAGGCTGGGTGTTCAGTTGGAGGGAGACAGCCGAAGGGGAAGGGTGTCTCTCTGCTCCCTTCCCAGCACCAGCCTGACCCATATCCAGCCGAAGACCTACCTGCAGCCTGGGGCCCTGACGGCCGACTGGACCCTGCCGGGACTGCGGACCACAGCCTGTGGCCCAGTAGCCGGGACCCAAGGCAATTCCTGGACCTGCCCATGCCCCCGAGAACCACGGAGCTGTCAGACCCGGGCCCGACACCATCCACCTGCAACCTAGAGGAGCTCCCCCTGGCTCGTGAGGAGGACTTGACCCCGGAGGCCGGCTGTGACCTGGAGGAGTTGCCCTCAGCGGAAGACATTGAGGGCCTCTGCAATCTCCCGCTGGGTGACTACCCGGAGGATGACGGGGACAAGGACCCAGAGCAGGTACCAGCTGGGGTGGGGGCAGGAAGTGGCCCAGGGGACTTGGGGTCTAGTCCCAACTCCGTTAGGCCCGAGCCGGAGTTAGTGTGCCTGATGGGGTTCCTGCCAGGCCCATGGTAGGCCCCTCTGCCACGGACAGGGACCTAGGCTGGGACGCAGTGGAGTCGGGTGGGCCTGCATCCCCCTACCTCCCCCCTCCTGGAACCCAGCCAGGAGCCTCTGCTTGCCCTGAGTCGTGCCTCCTGGCGTGAGGACTTTGGAGATAGTTTGTTTGCTTGCTTGCCCTGCCCGAGGGGCCAGAGACCGAAGGAGAGGCCAGAGGCCCAGGCGGCCTGGCTTACAGGTCCCTGTCCCCCTTTGCCCCAATGTACCCATGTACAATGGGGCAAAGGCTGAGCCCCCTGGCACTGGGTGCCCCCCCTGCACCCGTGGAGCTGCCCTAGGTCCCCCTAGCCCCTAGAAGTCGACCTAGGCATCCAGTGTGGATGCTCTAGGTCTACTTTGTAAGTTCCCCCCAAAGTCGACTTTAAATTTAGGTGTAGACATGCTAAGTCGACTTAAAGTCGACTTAATTAAGTCGACATAGTTAAAGTCGACCTAAATTTACACGTGTAGACATAGCCCCTGTCTTTAAAAGTGCTGTAGGACTCCTAGTTTTGCTGAACTAGACTAACATGGCTACCCCTTTGGAACTTGTCCTCATGTAGATCCTCTTATTGCACATTAGGAGTGCCTCTGTGTATGTCTAAGCCAAGCCACTTGAGGGCAGTCTTACCGCACAAGAATGTCCTTACAGGGAGTTGGCTAGTTTAAAGTAGATAATGTACTTTCAGTTCATACCTTATCATATTGCACACTAACTTCCCTATGTAGACAACCCTTAATTTGCTTGGTCCCAGAATTTCTGACCTGAAAAAGAAGGGGATGATTGGACAAGAATCCTTTAAAATAGAGTTATAGATGTGGGACAATCTAAAAACCCAGGCCGGTGAAATGATGGACAGTGTTCATGTAATAATCCCTCTTCTCTCCCATCTTTTGTCTTCTTCACTTAGCTTGTTTGCACTATGCGTAAGAGGCTAACTCTCACTGTGTGTTTATATGGCACCCAGGACAAGAGGAATCTCGTTTTTGTTGGGGCCACTGGGCTTTAATAGTAATACAAATATTATTAATTTATATAATAAAAATGAACTCTTGGAAAAGTTCGTTACCGTATTACAGAAAATTTACAAAGGGCTAGATATATGTATATGCTCGGAGTGTGACTGTAATTTCACAATGAAAAGATAATCCAAGGCACCTAAAAGATCTATAGATCTCCTGATGTTTCCCTGCCAGCTCAGCCTTGCGGGAAGAAATTTCTAATTTGGTATCCTAATGCCCACCTTATTCCTATTCAAACTTTGTGCTGCCTTTTTTGGGGGAAGCACAGTAAGTAAGTAAGTTTGCGGATGACACCAAGTTGGGGGGAACAGTAGGCACTCTGGAGGGCAGGGACAGGATCCGGGGAGACTTGGACAAATTGGAACACTGGGCCAAAAGAAACCTCATGAGGTTCAACAAAGACAAATGCAAAGTCCTACACTTAGGGCGAAAAAATCCCATGCACTGCTACAGGCTGGGGACCGATCAGTTAAGTAGTAGCGCCATAGAAAAGGACCTGGGGGTTATAGTGGACAGGAAGATGAATATGAGCCAACAGTGTGCCTTTGTTGCCAAAAAAGCCAATGGCATATTAGGCTGCATCAGTAGGAGTATTGCCAGCAGATCGAGGGATGTGATAATTCCCCTCTATTCGACACTGGTCAGGCTGCATCTGGAATACTGTGTCCAGTTTTGGGCTCCCCACTACAGAAAGGATGTGGACAAATTAGAAAGAGTCCAGCGGAGGGCAACAAAAATGATTAGGGGGCTGGGGAACATGACTTATGAGGAGAGACTGAAGGTACGAGGCTTATTTAGTCTACAGAAGAGAAGACTGAGGGGAGATTTGATAGCAACCTTCAACTACTTGAAGTGGTGCTCCAAAGAGGAGGGAGCTAGGCTGTTCTCAATGGTAACAGAGGACAGAACAAGGAGCAAAGGCTTCAAATTACAGCTGGGGAGGTCAAGGTTGGATATTAGGAAAAACTTTCTCACTAGGAGGGTGGTAAAGCATTGTAATGGGCTACCTAGGGAGGTGGTAGAATCTCCATCTTTGGAGATTTTTAAGGCCCGGTTAGACAAAACCCTGGCTGGGGTGATTTAATGGGAGTGGTCCTGCTTTTTAGCAGGGGGTTGGACTAGATGACCTCGTGAGGTCCCTTCCAACCCTATTATTCTATGATTCTATGTACATAAGTATATTTTACAAATGTGATGCTACTAAAATGTTACTGGCAGTAAACTTTAGTATTTGCTCATTTCCCCACCCACAGCCCTCTCAAGCCTGGTTTGATGTCCATAGCTCAGCCTCAAGGTCCCTACCCCATCCACATTTAAATCACATCCACTTCTGCCACTCTTAACACAGTGAAATTAAATCATGGAATGACATTCATTGCCATAGCCCAGGCTGGCTCTTTTAGCTCTAGAAGGCTATGTCTACACTTGCACTTTTAAGTTGACTTTAACTAAGTCGACTTAACTAAGTCGACTTAAAGTCGATTTAGTGAAGTCGACTTAGTGTGTCTACACTTAAAATTAAAGTCAACTTAAAGGGGAACTTACAAAGTTGACCTAGAGTGTCCACACTGGATGCTCTAGGTCGACTTTGTGGGGCTAGGGGGACCTTGGGCAGGTCCATGGTGGCAAGGGGGGCACCCCTTGTGTGCAATGGGGCAAAGGGGGACAGGGACCCTGGCAGGGCAGAGCCCTGTGTGTGATGCTGTCTGGATTTAGGGAAGCATTTATGATATTATTTTCTATGGATATCTCATAAATGCTATAATCCATAGGAACTATGTCATGTTTGGTATCAATAGAAAGGTAGTAATTTGCTGGGAATGATTATATAGTTTGTCTAGGAATTCTATTTTGATTAGAAGTTAGGAATTTGATGTTATATCTATACTTTCACTTGTGTTATTCTGGAGGAATGCCTTAGACAGGAGGGTGTGAACAACCATTGTGTCCTTAATGGCTCATCAGGTTTCTCCCTTTGGCCCATTGTAGGTGGGAGCTTCCTTAACATTAAGGAGACAATGGTTGTTCACACCGTCCTGTCTAAGGCATTCCTCCAGAATGACACAAGTTAAACTATAGATATAACATCAAATTCCTAACTTCTAATCGAAATAGAATTCCTAGACATAAACTATATAATCATTCCCAGCAAATTACTACCTTTTTATTGATACCAAAAATGACATAGTTCCTATGGATTATAGCATTTATGAGATAACCATAGAAAATAATATCATAAATGCTTCCCTAAATCCAGACACTGTCACACCCTGCCCACATGCCGTGCCCTTTGGGGGGCATGCCAGGCTCCCCCTGTGCCCCCCCCCAGCAGGGAGGGCATTGGTGTTGTCTTGGGGTAGCCCTAAGTTGACTTAGGGCTACCCCAGGGCTACACTGGCTTAATTCAACTTTAAAAAGTCGAATTAAGCCTTAAGTCTAGTGGAAAGGAGGTTTAATAAAGTTGACTTAATTTTCATTAAGTCGACTTTATTTTCCTTAAGTCGACTTAAGGAAGCTGCTTAAGTCGACTTAAGGAAACTGTAGTGTAGACGCAGGGTAAATTAAGTCGACTTAAGAAAGCTTAAGTCGATTTAATTTACAAGTGTAGACGCAGCCAAAGAAGCTCCATGGTTCTGAGTTCCAGGTTTGAGCCCTGTTGTTGACAACCCATGCAGGGCTTTGGCATTAGGCATATACATTGCTTGTTGCCTATTGTTCCTCTTCTGCAGGCTTCCAGTCTTTCTTTAAGACCTCATTCTGGGAAGCATCTCTATATCTCTATTGGCAAAACAAATAAGCTCATATTTAACTTTAAGCTAAACTTTAACTTGAAGTCAATGCGACTTAAGCAGGTTCTTAAATTCTTTAGTGAACTGGAACATTAGATTATGAGCTGCTTGGAGAACAGACCACTCTTGAATGTCGGGAGAGCACTTCGTGTTTAATGATTAATAATAATAAATGATCACCCTTACAAAATTGGTAGAAGGAAACGTAGGTATTTCTGATGGCAATGTACTTTCAGATGTAACTTCAAGAACTCCCAAGCATGGTTATACCATTTTGAGGTAGGGTTTTTTTTTTTTTTCCAGTTAGCAATGGGTTTTCACAGAAGTGCTTTGTCAGATCAGCCTGTTTCTGATCTTTTAAAAACTATTTTGATTTGCTGTCTGTCAACTAGATAGATGCTAAGAGGTCTTCTGGAAAATTCATTCCCACATGACAAACACAGCAGCATGTTTCTCTTGAAAGTTGTGCAAGGTGGGCTTTTTGGTTGAGGGCTCTGCTTTGACAAATTTGCTCCTGCCTAAAGTCCATTAAAGTCAATGGAAGGTCTCCCATTTCCTTCAGTGGACTATCAATCAGGCTTTTAATATTACATTGATGTTTCCCCATTTTTCCAGGTTTGTGAGTTCACTATTGAAGCCATTTATTTTAAATATATAATTCCTAAGTCTCACCTAGCACTTTTCACTAAATGTTTTGGGTTTTCTTCAAGAACGTGAAACACTGTGAAACAAAAATACTTGGATTCATCTAGCCCACCATGGGAGCCTCATGGGAATTGTAGTTCAGGGGTTTTCCTTAGCATGAAGAAAACTTGTCTGTGCCTGTCAGGGCATCAGCTCTTGACTCCACTGGACCGGGCAACACAAGTGCATCTTGCTGCCTCCCTGCAGGTTAGCAATAGTGCATGCTTCAACCCCTGAGCATCATTCTCCAGTACCGATCCCCTGGTCCATTGGACACTCACAGTACTGCTATTCCCAAGGGAGCAGTGCCCTCTTAGCTTCCCAGTGACATCGTAGGCTATGTCTACACTGGCAAGTTAGTTTGAATTAAAGAGGCTTACTTCGAACTAACTAAAGCCATGGCTACACTAGGCTTTAGTTAGTTCGAATTAAGGGCTTCCTAAATTCGAACTAATAAGTTCGAATAGGGTATTCGAACTAAGGGGTTAATTCAAACTAACTAGTTCGAATTAACCAATGTGGCCATGTTAATTTGAACTAATTTCTTAGTTCGAATTAACCGGCCATTGAAATGAATGGGGATCACAAATTCGAACTGAGCAAGTGCTTGCTTAGTTCGAACTAACATTCCAGTGTGGCCATGCTAGTTCAAATTAAGCTAATTTGAACTAACTAAAATTAGTTTGAATTAGTTAGTTCAAACTAACTAATTCGAACTAATTTTAATAAGTGTAGACATAGCCTTAGATCTCTGCTCAGCTCACAGCATTGTAGTAAGTTCACAGGAAAAAACAAGACACATTTATTTAACAAAGAACAGAGATTGAAAAAATAGCAAATAGGACAAGTACTGGACGTCGTTGACTGCAGGTAAAATAAAATCATAACATGCTTTGTAGAGACTAGACTTAACTAACAAGATACTTCCCTGGCCTTAAAAAGCTTAGCGACCTCCCCACCTCCCCCAGCAATTAACAACCAGGTCAGCTGTGACCCTCCATACAGAAGACAACATGCTGGTAGTTTGTCCCCTAGGTGAAGGATACTTCCCATCTTTCAGCTTCTCCTCATATACCGGACTAATTCTTTGATCTTCCTCATAAACAGGACTCCTGCCCTGGCTGGGTATCCTTCTGTAGATTTTGTGTTCTCTTGTTGACTTTGCAATCCTGATTAGCTGGTGGCTCTGTATGCAAAGCAGCGGACATTGCAAGACACCCAGTACACAATGGCCAAGCAGGCAGATAAGTGTGTCCTACCCCCTCCCTGAATAGAGCCTGTTTATCACCTTCATAACGTATATATCTTAAGAACATAGTTTTCAGTATAAATACATAACACCTTACATATCCTCCATCCATCCACCTCGGCAGGATGAGGGCAACCAGCACATTACTGGCTATTGGTAGAGGCCTCACATGCCAACCTTTGCTGCTCTGTTATGTAGAGATTAGAGCTGGGGGAATCACTGTAAAGCACAGTGCACCCCTTATACTCTCTGCTAGTCAGCACCAAGGGGGTCCCTGGGTCACTGCCTCACATCCCCAGTCTCCTATGGTCCAGGCTTTATCTTCCAAGATGCACCATAGCTATGCCTAGTGAGATCATGAGCAGGCACCAGGAACCCAAGCCCGTGGGGTTGCTAAGTAAGACCCATACCCACTGTGCGGCTGGGCACAGGAACTGCAGCTGAACTGATACCCTGCAAATGGGGGCAATGCCTGCTGATTCAGCAGGATCAGCTAACAAGCAGCCAACGGCCAATTAGTCCTTCTTAGCATAAAGCTTATTGCTCCTCGCACACCCCTTATCTGAGCAACTTGCTAGGCCAGCAGCTGACCAGATACTGAGATCAAGCTCTTGCCTTCTGGCCTGTTTCCCATTCTGTGCTCTCCTGTTCCCTTGCCCGAATTACAGTTATTGACTCCAGCATGAGCCTTGACACTGTTCAGACTCTGACTTTGACCCTTGCTAACACTTCTGGCTCCATCTGCACCTTGGCCCTGGAAACAACTCCTGACCACATCCCTAACTCTACTCCAGGCTCTGACCATTAGATTATTGACCATCACCACTATAGATGACCATCAGATTGCCTACGTATGGGTCCTGACAGCAACTGCCTCCTCTCATCATGAGTTAAAACCATGGTCTCTGAACAGGGAACCTGGCCTATGGAGGAGAAGGGAAGCCTTAGGCACTACAGTGCCCACGAGGCTCCGTGACAGCACTAATTGAAATATTGCAGTTTGCAATTATTTGGTAGAAAAGAAAAATATTTTGCCCGGGAGTGGGGGGATATCCAGTTTTCCAGTCAGCTCTGTTCTCCTGGGCCATGAATTTGTGTGTGTGAGTGAAAGACCCAAAAGAAATTGAATGAGGCAGGCATTTTTGTACATCTTGAAGACGAAGGGGTTATTAAACTAATATTCTCTGCAGCTCACCAGGATCATGACAGAAGAGGACAGGCTTGCACCTCTAACACAGACAGTGTACATATATCTGCATTTGGTTCACAAGGGCTTCATGGACTAACTATCACCCACTCTCGTGATTTTATAGAGAGCCTCATGAGATTTCGTATTTTCCTTAAAGGCCTGATCCCCGGAGCCATGGGATTACATTAGAAACTCAGAGATATATATAGATAAAGAGAAAGATATAATTGCCCTCAGGGAAGATGTTCCAGGTCCTCAAGTGCTCACTAACCCCTCTGGCCACTCGATATGTTGCTCTAAACATGACTGGGACACAGAGCACCTGCTATAGCCATAGGTAACAGAGATCAATTTTTAACTCAGGCAGTGGAAGGCTGTGCTTTATGATCCAGAGATCCTGGGTTTTCCTTGTCAGGACCAGATCAATGACAGAGTCAGATGTCAGGAATGAGAGTTGTGGGTCAATCTAGGCTCAGGAGCCAGCAGCAGGAGACAACGCTGAGTATCAGAGCCAGGGTCAGGAACCCGCCTTCAGAAGCAATGTGAGGAAGCGGGGTCTGTAGCAGCAGCTAGCTGGGACTCCATCTAGCTGTGTGGACGAACTTCATCGTAAATTGTATACCCTGGCCAAGTAGGAGTCAGGAATGTCAAGTTAGTTGGGCCCTCCATAGGCAGCACATCCTGTGGTGTGTGGGCCCCTGTGATTCATGACCTGCCACATGTTGCAACTATCAGAGCTGTTAGGTGGCAGCAGCAGCTGGGGAATCTTTAGCCCCATGTTCTAAACCCACGACTCCTTACACTCACCCCCCAACCCACCCAAGGATGTGGCAGGCTAGTAGGCACCACATTCCTTTCATGGCCCAGCAGGAAACACATGTTAACAACACAGAGGGCAGTTTTGCTAAATTCCGCTATGATTGAGGCAACCTAAATGTTAGAGCTGAATTCCAAAGGGAAATAAAATGGAATTATGTTATTTTTTGTTTCTTTATAATAAATAAGATGCCCCCAAATTATCCCCACTCTCCCAAATAAATAATCTATAAATACAATTGCTTCCTTTTTAATAACAAAAAATTGCATTAATTTTTCAAGACATAGTATTGAAGAAATGCCATTAGCAAGACATTTAGAGGCAGTTCTCCAGTCGTTATCCCTGACAGCAGAATAAAGGAATGCAGCCCTACCGGTCGATTGCTTTCTGTTGTTAGCTTCTGCGTGCTATCTTTTAGTAAAACTTTGACGCAGGAATGGGCTAGCGACCAACCATAAACTCAATGTATAAATGTATCTGGCCAAAATTTTCAAAAGTGCCTAGTGATTTTGGATGCCTTGATTATTTTTTGGCAGTCAAACTGAAACGCTGTCAAGAGATCTGACTTTCAGAAGTCAGGTGCTCAGTATTTACTGAAAACCAAATTCCTGTAGAGCACCCCAAAATGGACACCCCAAAAAGAGAGATATGGGAAAAAATCATGAAAATTTCTGATATTTCAGGTTTTTTTCTGAGTCTGCAGGAGGACAAAAACCAACCCTTTGAAATTTTTTCACACACAATAAAGACAGAGCAAGTGTCTCCCCACCCCATCCACAATAACCTGGTGCTTAGGGTACTCCTATAGGGTTTGAGAGGCCCAGGTTCAAGTAGTTCAGCAGGGGCTTTGAACCTAAGTCTCCCCATCTCAAGTGAGTGCCTGAAATGGGGGTCTCACCCTGCAGCACCCCCTGGTGATCCAGGACAGAATCACCATTGCCTTCCTGCCTCTGTTTCCACAAATGATGTTTTTAAATAAATCCAACAAGACTTGTATATTGAACATCACTCCTTCCAGGAATCTAGTTTATTCAACCCCCAAAAGCTGGGCATCACATGAATAGCTGCCCCCCTTGTGTCTCTAGCTCATGGCAGGAGGGAGATAGACCAGGAAAGGAATGAGTCAACCTTAGTCTGTTAACCCCAGTTATGCCCCACAGCCCTTACAAGAGAGGCCTTCATGACCCAGAATCCTCTTCTGGTGTCAGAGGCCACTTGGCACTACCTGGGTCACAGTCCCCAGTGGAGACTGAAACACAATGATCCTTCCTCAGGATAACATATAATTCCTCCTTTCCAGGGCTTCTGCTGTTGCCTGGTAGAATCGATTATGGGAGCCAGGTTTCTCTGAGACTTAGCATTTGTAGTCCCTTCCTTCTGAATACTCTCCCACCCAGGAGCAAGCTCCCTGAGCTTCCTTTGCTGTTGAGTCCCCATCACTACCTTCCCCCTGAGACTCCTTCTCCTTCTTTTTGCACTCTAGGAATTGCTCTTCTCCTCAAGAGCCTCTGTTCTCTTTTAGCCCCACTGGACATTGCTTCCTTTTTATCTTGCCCAAGTACTTCCCTAATTAATTAACTACCTCCCAGTAATTAAATAAGTAAACGAGTCCCAGGTAAACCCGAGGTGCCTTGTAGAATGTCAGAGGTAGGCTGAGTCCCTGACCACTTCAGAGGGCCAACTCCCCTGTGACAGTGTCCTACCACACAATTGGCTATTCTGGTGGTGGGTTTTTCTCTCTCTGGTTTTGACCAGAAATTCCCTCCTGAACCTGAGAATTCTTCTAAATGAAAGATGAATTGAAATGGACCCCTTCCCACAGAAAACTTTGTTTTCAATGAATTGGGATGTTCCAATAAAAACCAGTTCATAGAAAAACTGACCAGCCCTTCCCCAACTCACTACTTGCCTTTGAAAATCCTTGTCGGTCATATGAAAGTTTCAATAATGACACGGTCGTCATGCACGTTATTGCTCAACTGTAGCTGCAGCTATGTGACACCAAAGTTCGGTGTCTTTCCTCACACTTTATTGCTGGTGGCAAGTTATATTTCCATCCAAGCTGTATTTTTAACAATTCTTCCAACCGTTCTGAATGAACTGCAGGTGGGTGGGCTTGTTCTTACTTTGGAAATATCCACAGTGAAGGCCATATATTCTGTCTTTTTGCAGAAGGATTCAGAAATGTGGCTGGGAATTTTCTCAGGGTATATCTACACTATGGGTGCTACAGTTGCACAGCTATGGTGCCATAGTTGGACCCTTCCTACAACAATGGAAGAGTTTTTTATGTTGATGTAGGTTATCCGCTTCCCTGAGCAGCAGTACCTAGATTGATGGAAGCATTCTGTCATCAACCTAGGCACATCTACACCAAGGGTAAGTTGACATAACTATGAAACTTAAAGGTGAAATTTTTTATACCTCTAAGTGTTTTGGCTCTGGCTTTGAAATATAGACCAGACTTAAGCCTTTAATTTGACGTGGCCTACAAATGAAAAGTTATATCAACAGAATTACATTGATCAGTGAGGTGAAAAAAAACACACCCTTGACCGACGTAAGTCGCGATGCTAGCACACTCCTCAGTGTACAGACAGCTGTGTTGATGGAAGATGGCTTCCACCAACATCACTAATGCCATTCGGGGACTTGGTTTTCCTATACCAACAGGAAAACTCCTTCTATCAATATAGGGCTGCACCTGTCTTAGGGAGCGGTGCTGGTGTAGCTATGATGGAGCCTCCCTGTCAACTCTGACAGATGAGCTGCAGTCACTTATTGTAGGTCCTGGGATGAGACCAAAGACCTATTCTGGATTTGCAGTCCTGTCCACAAGTGCTGCTGTGATGACAATTATAGATGAACAAATTCTGTTTTTAGCTTTATGCCTCATACCTCTTTCCTTGATTGCAGCAACGTGTGAACTCTCGAGGGAGCAGAACTGCTGCCATTGGCTCTTGTCATGCCCAGTGTGGAGGGCTACACTGCAAGATTGGGTGTTGACCTTGAGAGCATATTTGTAACTTTTCCTTGGTCTGCCCTTAAAACAAGTTTCAGTCTACAATTTTCTGTAAAAGATGGTCTTTGGCATTCTACAGGCAGACATATGAACCACATGACCACACCATCTCAGCTGTGTTCTTGCTAAAGAAGTTTCAATGACTGGGATGTTGCAGCACTCAAGGACTTCACAGTTTGAAACCAAATCTTGCCATTTAATTCCCATTATCCACCACAGACATCATAAATGGAATTGGTCCAAGTGTCTTATGTGGCACTGATAAGTAGTCCCCATATTGCAGCTGTAGAGGAGTGTCGTGATGATGACATCACAGTAAACACCACTTTTTGCTCACAGCCTAACACTGTGTTCATTCCAGAAATGACAATGAAGATTTCTGAAGGCATGGCTGCTGTACCAAAGTGCTTGGTTATGTTGTCATCAGTCCTTGCATTTCATGAAATGATATTCCTAGGTAGCAAGATTTGTCAACCACCTCAAGTGGTTCATCATGGGTGGACACAAGTGGAATAGTTACAGTGCTTCTCTTTCAAGACTGGAACATGACTTCTGTTTTCTTTAGGCTGACAGTTAAGCCAAAACATTTTGTGGCACATGTAAAGCAGTCAGTAAGCAATTGAATGTCCCTGAGGTTATGGGTCATTTAAGCATGGTTATTTATGAACAGTAGTTCACAAATAATTATCTTCATAACTTTTGTCTTTGCTTCCAGGTTCATGAAGATTAAACACACCTCTATCTATATAGTACTGCACATAAATGCCACAATGCATGTGTTGGAATGTATCTATTAGAACAGCTGCAAACATAATGCTAAATAGCGTTGGAAGCAAGAACATAGCCATAGTTTACTCCATTGGTGACAACAAAGGGAACTTAGAAGCTGTGGCAAAGCTATAGGTGGGCCTGGATAGGCCATGGCCCACCCATTTTGAAAGCAGGTCCACTCAATCAGATTTTAAGCAAATCATCCTGCTTTTTTATCAGCCTCTATTTCTCTTGTGACACAAGGCTTGTGCCCACCCATGTCAGTTTCACAGGTGCTGCAAAAACAAAAACAAACAAACAAAAAACCCGTTCTAGAAGAAGACGCCTTGATGAAGGACAGGAACCTGCATTATTGCATGCAAGATTTAATAATGTTGAACAAATGTATGGAGACAACGGAGTTTGTGGAGGACTGTGCACAGACCATCTTGATTTACAGAGTCAAAAGATCGACAAAAAGCACACATAGGTCTTGATGCTGTTCATGACATTTCTCCTGAAATTTTCCAGAGTATAAAGATCATGCCTGAACTACCACGTCCAGGTCAGAAGCTACATTGGCTTCAAGGCAGTATCATCTCTGCAAATTGATCAATTAGCCAGGTCAGCATGGCTTGAGCGAGTATTTTTCCTGCCATGGTAAGGAGCAAGATGCCAGAATGATTATCGCAAGAAGCATGATTGTTTTCCTTTTGTAAAGGTGAATTATGTTGACATCTTTAAGTTGTTGTGGCATTATTCCTGCTCCCCAAGCCTTGGGTAAAGGCCAGTGAGCTTCCTTGTCAGCTCATGGCCCCCACATTTGAAGAAATACCATTTGGATCCACCACTTGACATGTGTTTGACAGTTTTCTATATTCAGCAGACTATAGCTATGTTAGCATAGGCTCTATAGTGTAAACATACTCTTTAGAGGAAGACTGCTGGACCCATGACAGAAAGCTTTCTCCTCACATGTGAATTAAATAGATCTTAACAAAAATCAAAACATGGAAGGGGTTGCCTGCCTTTGCTATAGCCCCCGTATACCACCTGACTCCCATTTCAGTATTTCAAAGAATACTCTAGGCATCTGTAGGCAGAACCCTACTGATTTTGGGGAAAATCAGATCTCTGGAAAGGTTAAAATAGGAGACACATGAAGCCCTCACCATCTGGTTAGGAGAGCCATAACTTCAAACACCCCTTGTATTGTTCATGGATGGGAAAAATGATTGTTGGCAGACATTAAGGCTATGTCTACACTTAAAAAGTTAAGTCGACTCTGTGAAGTCGACTTAACTTTTCAAGTGTAGACAAAGCCATGGCTCCCCACTGAGAAGGGAGCCTCGGCTCCTTTATCGCTGTGACCTGTGGGTCCCGGCAAGAAGGGAGCCGCAATCCCTTCTTGCTGGGACCCACATGGTCCCGGGGAGAAGAGAGTGGGGCTCCCTTCTTGCTGGGACCCACACGGGCCCCGGAGAAGGGAGCACAGTCTGGGGCTCTCTTCTTGCCAGGACCTGCGCGGGTCCAGGCAAGAAGGGAGCTGCCGGGGCTCCCCCTTGGAGGTCCCCTGTCTGTGGAAAGCCGGAGAAGACAGCCACCGGCGCTCCATGGACAGGGGACTCTCTGGTGGCTGTCTTCTCCAGCACTTTATGGACAGGGGATCCTCAGAGGTTCCCCTGTCCATGGAGCACTGGCTGCTGTCTCCTCCGGTGCTCCACGGACAGGGGATCCTCAGAGGTTCCCCTGTTTGCAGGGTGCCAAAGAAGACAGCTGCCGGCATTCCACGGACATGGGATCCCTGGAGGTTCCCCTGTCCGGGGAGTGCCAGGGAAGACAGCTGCC
Source organism: Pelusios castaneus (assembly GCA_007922175.1). Lineage (NCBI taxonomy): Eukaryota > Metazoa > Chordata > Testudines > Pelomedusidae > Pelusios > Pelusios castaneus. The sequence goes on along the minus strand of ML686025.1, from coordinate 33,368 downwards.
GGTGCTCCATGGACAGGGGATCCCCGGAGGTCCCCTGTCCGGGGAGCACTGAGGAAGAAAGCCGCTGGCAGCTTCTGGGACAGAGGAGCCCTGGGGCAGAGAGCCGCCAGCTGGGGCTCCCTTGTTCCTGAACTGCAGCTCCCTTCCCCCAGCCCTAGGTCAACTTAAGGAATTAAGTTGACCTAGGGCACCCACACTGGTGTTAGGTAGACTTAATAAGGTCAACTTAGACTTAAGTTGACTTAACAGGTGGTAGTTATTAAGTCGACTTAAGGACGCCCTTAAGTCGACTTAATGAAAGTCTGGTGTGGACATGGAGTAATTTAGGTCGACTTAACCATTTTAAAGTTGCCCTAAATTGCTAGTGTAGACACAGCCTAAGAGCCTTTCAGCATAGCAACATTCCTACTCATCTTCCCATTAGAGTTTAATCCTAAATGCCTGATTAACCATTGGTTGGGGGAGGCAGGAGGGAACAGAGTGAAGGAGGGACTGGGGCTGTCCACACACCCACTAGCACAGGGTGGAGGAAGAATGGGGGACACTGGTATGGGAGAAAGGGGAAATGGGGAGCAGACAGAGCTCCTGGTATGAGGAGGAAGTGAGTAAGGAGATGCACATAGAACCCTATCATGGGTCCCCTGGAAAAAGAATGGAGGGAATGGGGCACATAAACACCCCCCAGGGGGTTGGGGGGGGGAGATTGGGAGAAAGAGGGAATGGGGACCATAGGGGGGAAGATGGAGATTGGGAAGCACACAGATCCTTGGTCATGGATTGGGAAAAGGGGGAAGTATAGAACAGGGATGGGGAAAGGAGGCCCACAGAGCCCCTCCCATATGTAGGATGGGGAAATGGATGATACCAGAATAGGGATTTACACAATGCAACTGGCATGGTGAAAAATGGGGGACTCACAGAGACCCTGGCAGATGGAGACTCAAGGGGTTCAATGAGCCCCTGCAATGCAGGGGGATGAGAGGGTGACACCCAAGGAGCTGTTGCAGGGATTGGAGAGATGCAAGGAGTCTCTGGGGTAGAATGAGATCAGCTGACACAAGCAGTGTGTGACCCTCCTCCCCCCAAACAGTAGAAACCCCTCAATGACTAAGAAGAAGAATTTCTCTGGGGCAGGTACTGCCAAGGACAACCACAGAGTGCCCTCCAGAAGCTTCTTTACAAGTCTCGGGGCAGAACAGGAACAGATTTCCTGTCAAAGGTACTTATGACCCCTATTACCACAGTATTTGAGCACCTCACAGACTTTAACAAATGGATCCTCACACATCCCTGTGAGGCAGGGCACTATTTCCCCTATTATATGGAGGGGAAAACTGAGGCACAAAGTGGCTAAATGACTTGCCCAAGGTCACAAAAAAGTCTGTGGCAGAGCAGGGAATTCAGTGTGGGTTGCTAGCTAACACCCTAGCCACTGGGTCACCCTGCCCAGCCTTAGGGCACACCTCTATGGCCACACCGGCAGGGCTGCCTTAACTTAAATCAGTTCCCCAAGGGGTCTAAATTATGCTAAGGGTTATCTGGCTACTGAATAGCCCAGAGCCAAGAGGGGCACAAAGATGATTTAAAATAATCTTTGCTTCCTTTCCCTTGAGCTGGTCCCCTCGAGCCTTCCCAGAGTCCTAACTTCTTGAATGAAAATAATTCCCTGACTCAATCAGTTTTCATGTGAACCCCCTCTTCCCTTACCCACCTTTCAACTTTCCTTATACATTATAGATAAGTAAAGAAGGTCACAAGCTCATTTTATTTTTCCCTGCGGTTCACCATTAAGGATCTCTGAACCTGAAAGGTGCTGATCCCATAGCTGAGGATCATCAGTCCCTCAGAATCTGGCTGGCAGCTGGACGTTTAAAGGGATTCTCCTTAAAAATCATACCCTTTGGAAACAAACAAATGCAATTCAAAATGCTAAGGCCCTGATCCTGCAATGACCTTTGTGCAGGTTGACTCTGGGGCATCTACGCCTAGTATCCAGCTTTCCTTCTTTGCCTTAGCAACTGGCCTCTAAAATGATTAAATCGGAAGGAATTTTAACAGCCTTCTGAAGGCATGTTTGTTCTGTTCCTTTCCCTCTGTGAAAGCAGGCAAGGCCCCCTGGTTGGGCCACAGGAGGTGATCTCTGGTCAGTTTCAGCCTCAGTTTCACAAGCAGGGCAGGGACAATATCCAGGGACAAATCCTATCACACCTAGTGTATTTACTCAGACAAAATTCAAGGAGAGTTTGGTCTCAGAAAGCACTACAAGATTTGGCCTCTTCTCATTTATTTCCACTGCTAAAGATCAGGAATCACTCTCATTTTTGTTATGGAGCTTAGTTATACACCATGGTCCTAAAAACCTCATTATAGTTAAAAAGGAAACACATTATTTACGTAATATCACAGCACCTGTGATATGCGATCTGGGTTGCAAAGGCTGACTCCTTTAGAAATCCTCCCCCATTAAAAACCAAAAGAATGGGCAACGTGTCTCTGTGCGCTTTGGTTCTGATCAGAGCGAGTCCTGAAACCTGGGATCCAGGTCTGACTGTGTCCCTTTAATTGTGGCCTAGAGTGGTGTAGCTTTGTGGTGTCCCAGGATATAAGAGACAAGGTGGGGGTGTGGGGAGGAGGGGGTGTCACCACTTTGACTGGCCTAACTTCTGCTGGCCAGAGAGACCAGCTCACACACGATTGCACCCACTTGGGTGTCTCCCTCATCAGGCCCCTTTAAGAGATTCTTCTGGGCCGGGCAGCGGATTCTTGCACAGGTAAGTGGGAGGCTCCTGTTTTTCCCCTCCCCCTGCCTGTCTTTTCCTCCTCCACCCCTGTAATGTCATTGAGGATTAGCAGAAGCTGTGGGCAGGCCAGCTCAGCGGCTGTAGATCAGACACGCGCAGGCAGAGAGACAGATTTAGATCGAGGGCGAAACCAGCAATAAAGGAGGAAGGGATGTGTGGGTTATGTTTTCTGGTCTAAGGCGTCTCAACCCCTCCTTTTCTTAGCTTGGGTGAGAAGGCGAAGAATCACCCCCTGGGCCTCTGTCGGTACTAGGACTTCCTGGAGAAAACCTTCTATTGGGAGAGCTCAGCTGGGAGCCCTTCAGCTGCTGGGAGGAGCTGCTGGTCACCTGGGTGAAATGAAGGATCGGCTGGAGCAGCTCAAAGCTGTGAGTTAGTGGGGCAGCCGCTACTGAGAGGAGCCAGGTGGGGGGGTGGTTTTGATCCCAGGGCTGAGGGGTGGTGTCTCTTCTCTCCCTCCCCCCTCTGGCTATTGGGGGCCCTAGGTGAAGGCCCATTCTGGGGCCCCCTATAGGCACACAGAGATCCCCATCTGTGACCCTCCTTCCTGTTGCCCCAGCTCCCCCCCCCAGCCCCAGCTCCCCCCCATGCAGCCCTAGCTCCCTGGGCCAGCTCTTCCTCCTGCTGCCAACTGAGGCAGACATGGCTTTTGGGTAGGTGAAGCAGGTGATGGGGCCCCTTACTGCTTGGGGCCCCAGGCAGCCCCCTGCTTTGCCTACCCCCAAAGCTGCCTCTGCCTGAGGCTAATAACAAGACCTGGCTCTTCTCTAGCACTTGGGGGGGCTTGGATGCTGTTGGGATGAGTGGCAAACACCAGGGGAAGGGAGCATTCACTGGCACTTAAATTCCCACCCATCCCTGATCTCTGTAATATCTCCCCCAGCCCTGCCGTGAACCCCCACCATCTCCTTGGTCTCCACAATAACCCCTATATTTTCCTGGTCTCTCAATAACCCCCCAACCCTGGTCTTGCTAATATTCCCATTCCAACCTAGCAATCAACCCCCTCCCCGTTTTCTTGGTCTCTCCTACATGGGGCTGGGGAGGAGGGATAATCAGTCCTATTTGAGGTGTGATTGTCTCTCCCTTCCCTGCTGTAAGAGAGGCTGGGGAACTTTAGAGGGGCTGGAGGCTGTATGCTACAAGTTGGGGGCAGACTCCCTCTGCAGAGAAAAGAGGGGCAGTTGATGCTTTCCTGAAGGGGAGGGGAAGGAGGAGATCATCTCCATGAGATATTCTGAGGATAAAGCAGGTTGAGGCTGAGGTGGTTTTTGTGCACCGAGCGCAGGGAGTGGGTGAGGCAGGAGTGTGGCCTGGATGAGGCCTGCTGGCCAGATGCTTTTGTTCCTTTATCTGGGAGGCTAAGAGGGTCAGCTGAGGAAGTGGGGGCTGGGCTGAAGATATCTGGGGGAAGGGGGGGCCATTTCAACCCCCCCACTTCTATTAGGATTAGTTGTGCTGGCAACTTCCTCCTTCTCTTTTCCTCCTGGGGACTTTTTTCCGGCTATTGCTCAGCCTGTCCGTTAACGGCCCTGCCCGCAGACAGACCCTGTGATAACCGTCCACGAAGGGTCACGCCCAATCCTGCCAGGGCACTTTGCTCTCTGACTAGCTGTGTTTCCTTCCCCCCACCTCACACAGACACCTGCCGGCTGATCACAAACTGTTAGCGCCCGAGCCCTGGGCTTATTGTCAGGAGGGTTGCTTGGGAGTGCTGGATCTGGGGCTGATTTCTTCAGCATGGGGAATTGCTTGTGGGCACCTGGGGCTGCACCCAGTGGGGTGGTGGTATTCCCTCGTGAGTTTCACATGCTGCATTGTTACTGTAGGGGTGCTTGCAACTACTGCTGAGGGGCCATGTTAGATGATTTTGTGTGAGGTCCCACTGTGTGCGCTGGCTTATGTGTGAGCGGTACAGGCTGCCCTGTAACTGTGAGATCACCCGTGGGAGCTGTGTACGTATCCTGGGTGTTGTCAGATGGCAGGTTGCTCCGGGCAAGGCAGGTCAGCTTCTCCCAGCTCACATGGCCAGGAAGCGCTGGTTAAACATGGATCAGACAAAGGGCTGAACCCAAACAATAAAAGGCTGACACAAACTTGCTCTTTCTATTCTGCCAGGGAAGCCTGGAGTCTGAGGCACCTGGGTTAACTGGTCGTCTAGGGACTAGCTCGCATTCTCCCCAGCCTGCTTTGCACCAGCCTGGGCCTTGTTTTCCATCTGCCCTACCTGTTAGCAAGTGGGCAGCGGCCAAGCAGTCAGGTGGGAGCCTTGGCTGTGGGACTTTTGGTCAGACATGTCAGAGAAACGTAATACTGGGGGAAGTGGGTCTAGCTCCAAGCCTGGTGTGTGCCCCCTTTAAGGGTGTAAGTGTTCAGAGATTAACCGTCCCTGATGTGGTCACGTCGCCTGGGGCGGTAACATCTGCTGACTGTTCTCTCCTGAAGGCCTGCCCTGGTGATGTCCTACTCTACTAGGTTGGGGGTGAGAAGGAGTGTTAACTCAGTCCATGCTCTAACCCCTAGTTATTTGGAGCTCTGCTGCTGCTGCCTCACTGTGCTACTTAGGCTGGGTCATTGCCTCCACTGCCTGGTGCCTCAGTTTCCCCATCTGTAAAATGGAGCTAACGACTCACTGATGCCCTTCCCAGAGTGGGCTGTGGAAAGGCCAACTACTTCCTGGCACTTGCTAGAAAAGGGGAACAGGGTCTCTTGTTCTGGTGGGCACCTAGGGGGAGCACCAAGCTCAGATTCTGGTGCAGGAGGTGGGGGGACTGCTCAGCCATGCCCCTCTCTGAAGCTTAAGGAGGAGTGTTGTTGCTTTCTAAAGAGTCCTCTTGCCTTCCACATATCAGGAAGAGGGGGCTGCTGTGGGGCATGAGGACATGGCAAAGATTGGGATGGGAAATCTGCAGGGCTCTGAGGCAGTAGCCCAGGAGACAACGCAACCCCCACTGTCCAGAGCATCACAGGGATGCTGCTGTCCTAGCCTTGGACCCTGTGGGAAAAGCCCTGTGCTTTGTTTGAACCTCACCCATTATGGGAGATCACAGGGGCGATCCGAACCATTGCTAAAGACAGCTCTTCTCATTGGGGAATAGCAGGCTAGGCCAGAAAAGAGACCCCTGAAAGAAACCAGTGTCTCTATAGCAAATCCTCACCTGAAGGATCGCATTGGCCTGTAGAGTTCACAGCCCTCCCTCCAAAAAAGTCTTTACCTACCCAGAGCCCTCTCCCAGTCAGATCAATCTCTTCTCCCAGAGCCCAAAGGGTTAAACTCTTCACTGACTCTGGAGAGTGGTGGGTGGGAGTGTCAGTAGGGGTGTGTCCCTCCAGAACACGAGGGGTTAAATCATTCCCCCCCCCCCCCCCCCACTCCTTCAATGTCACCCCAGTGACTAGCAGGGCTGGCTGGAAAATGAGGATTCCCTTCTGCAAAAGCCAGAGGTTTGGAGATTTTTTGTCCTGGGAATGAAAGAGACCTTAGAGGCAGTGTGCCTCTTTCCCCAATAGCCCAGGGGGTCGGGCACCCACGGGGGATGTAAGAGACTTGGGTTTACACTCTGAAGCAGGGAGAGAAGGACCTTGAATCCACGAGTCCTACGTAGCAGGAGGACTATTCTGGGGTTGATCTCTCAGCTTTGGGGGGTGATCTCTGTGGTACTGGAGCATGGATTGTGAGCTCTCCTCTTTTTCCTGGATCAGGGGCTACATGGCAGCATTGTGGTGGCTGGGAGGGAAGGGGGCGGGGGAAGAGTGAAGGGGATTTAGTTGGGATTACAAAGCCATCAGCAGGGGAAGAGGAGATAAAACGCTTGTGGGGGGGGGGGGGGAGCAGGGGATTAATTTTATTTTTATTCCTTGGAGGGCCAGAGTCTCAAACTATCACCGAGAGTGGGAGGGAGGGGTCTGGATGGCTAGTTGGTGTGTCCCCACCTTGGAAATGATCCTGTCCTGACATGGGGTTTTTATCAGGGTCTGAATGGGACATGGCACATAGGGACAGTTCCTCTTGCCTTGGAGGCAATCCTGATCTGTCCTGGCAGGGGGACCTGAGTGACTGGTGGAACACAAGGAGCTGGCCCTTCACCCTGGCATTCTCATGACCCGTTCTTTGTAGCCTGGTAGGCCAATGGAACACCTAGCGTATTTCCCATTGTCACCTCCCTCCCTTGTTTATGCCATACAAACCGTCTCTTGGGTAGACGCCCCCTTGGGGCCCTAGTCTCTGAGAGGCACTGTGTTGGAGGGTGGCTGGATCTGGTTTCCTTGGGCTGGTCACCAAGGCTGGAAAATCCAGAGCTGGATCTCTGAACTGGAGAGCCTGGCTCTGATGTTTTTTCCCCGCTTAAGCATGAGGACAACTGGAAGTGTGGGAGAAACTGGACCTTTCGGGTCTGAGCAGGGGCTTTGGGTCAGCCTCTCTGTGATCAGATAAGAGACAGGCCCCCTAACATTGGGCTGAATTACCAACCAGATGGAACAGGTTGGTGCTTCGGTGTTGCGCTTGGCTTGCTCTAGCTGGAGCAAAGTTCAGCTTCCTCGAGGGGTGAGGACAGAGCGTAACAGTAAAGAGCTGAGCTGAGCTGTTGCTGTCTCTGGCCCCAAAGGTCCTGTGGGGCACTGAGCACATCCTGGGCTGGACGTTCTGGTGCCAGCCATCGAACAGCCTTGCAGGGTTAATCTGGCAGTGGCTTAAGGCTAATGCAGGGATAGTACCTTCCTTGAATGATTGTGCCGCCCTTTAGGTTCCAACTAGAGACCAACTCTGCAGGCAGGCAGGGCTCTTTGCCATGGGGAAATAAATATTGTGGAATAGCTCCCCGCGGAGAAACTCTGTTCCAGTCTAGAGGGCCCACGTGGGGAGCAGCTGTGTGACAGCATGGCCTAGTGAACAGAGCATTGTGACTCACGAGATCTGGTTTCTAATCCCAGGTTGGCCACTGGCCTGCAGGGTGACCTGAGGCAAGTTGTTTCCCCTCCCTGTGCCTCAGTTTCCACAGCTGTAAAACAGGATAACAATCCCACCCTCCTTTGCAAAGCATATATCTGGCGCTTTTCATCTGCAGATCACAACAAGGTAGGAATTATTTTTCCAGTGGTGGTGGTTTCCATGTATGCAAACCCTAAGGGAGTTGGCACTGTAGAATTAACATCCGGATGAGTATAATTTTACCAGGACGTCTCTGGGCTTATTTCTGTGAGCCTAAAACTATTCACTAGGCCAGTCACTCTGTAGCTATTCTGTACAGCAGAACTAGCCAAACCCAAGTTAACTTCCTCTGCCACAGACTGTTGAGAACTCTGTTTCCTGGATCACATTCCAGCAATAGGAGCTGGACTCTGAGAGATGGATGGTGCTGTGAGAGAGGCTAGGACCACCATCCTTTTATCCCCCTCTTTGTTAATCGTTTTGTATGCCCATGATGGGTACTCGGCTCTGCTGCGGGCAGGAACCTCTTCGTGGTTAGAGTTCAGATGGACTCTGGAGAATGGCTGTACCGCTAACAGGCAATCAAACAGACCAAAGTCACTGACAGATGGAACGCTCCTACAAAGCCCCCAGCTCGGTTGCTTCACTGCAGAAGTGCGGCCACTTGGAGCTAAAGAGTCACAGAAATAGGAAGCTGCTTGCTGTACATCCCAGCAATGCTATTGAACCCGCTCTGATTAGTGCTATTTATTTGAGGGTGACCAACCAGCCCACGGACGGCCATTTGCTCAGTGCTGTGCAAACAGAACAAAAACACAGTCCCTTCCATCTCGGCACAAGACCAACAGATGGTCAGAGACAGGGAAGCACAAGAAAACAGTGAGACAGTATTGGTCACTGTGAGGGACAGTGATCTGTGCACATCAGCAGGCTGGCCACTCAGGTTTTTATAGGGTCCTGCAGCAAAAGTGAGTTTTGAAGAGGGATCTGAAGGGGGAGGATGAGGCAGTGCTGTAGATAGTTTACAAGGACTATCTCCCACTCATGAGGGGCAGTTTAGGAGAAATCTCAGAGGTGCTTGATTGAAAACGTACCATGTGAGCAGCAGAGGCTGGTATCAGGGGCCAGTTGCAGGTGCGTGTCAACAGCTTCATAGCGAATGTGGGCTGAGAGGTTGGGTGGGGATTGACCGTGAAGGGCCTTGGAAGTGAAGACAAGCAGCTTATAGTTTGATGCGATAGAGAAGAGGGAGCCAGAGGAGGGATGCAAAGGGAGGAGGTGAAAAGAGGCTAGGAGAAAAGATCATTCTGTTGATTATCTATACAGCTGTAGCTCACTTTCAGATAGCCTTCCCATATCACTTGGACCTCTGTAGCAAAAGGGAGGCTATAACCTGGAGCCTCAGACTCCAAAAGCCACTTGACTGCAAGGAAAATCTCCATTAACTGGTAGTAGTATAGGACCAATGGCACACAGGTGAGTAACTCTGATCCCATCCACTAGAGGGCAGTGGTGGGATAAACATGTACCTTGGTGGAGTGACAGTAGGGAGAGGTGTGCGCCGATGGCTCCTCACTAGCTGTAGATAGCTGTTGTGGTGCTGGGGAAGGTGTATGAACACAGCTGGTGGGGGATATTAAGAACTTAGGGCCAGATCTTCAATGTATTTAGATGCCTAGCTCCCATAAAACCAACTGGGTCTTAGTACTACATGATTTTAGGGTAACCTGCTCACTCAATCACTTCTTTCACCTGTCATCCCAATTGCATCCCCAAGGGGTGGCTGCAAAGTAACTCATGAATGGCTCAACTTTCAGCTGGGTTTACCTGCTGGCAGGTGGAGTTAGTCCTGGGTGCTGGGGACCCTGCCCAGTCTCATACGGTTGCAATTTTCCTTCCTTCAAAACATAACACTTGACCAAGCTCCTCCCACTCTCCGACAACACCAGCATTCACGAAAACCTCAGAAGTAGCAGCACGATCCTCTCTCTGGCGGGTACCAGCTCCAGATCTGCCTTGCTCATCTGTCGACTGGAGATTTTCATTTTAAAATCTACTCTTGAATTCTTCCGTCCCCTCCTGTGCCAAACACTATTCTTTGGGTTTTATGAAGTGTGCTGGTATAACCCACTCTGCTTTGAGCCAAGAGGAGGCCTTGGACCTGGGACTTGGTGTGCTTGAAGCACAAATTGCCACCACTTAAGCTGAAGGAGCAAGTCTCCTAGCTGGTACTTGTTGTGGGCGTGTTAATCTTGTATAGCTATCGCCACGGGGGAGAGTAAACCATCTAGCTTCTATTAGCACTGGTTTCACTAAATTAATGTCTTAAGATTCTGTTGTTTTAAATAACCACAGGAAAACGCACCTTTGTTCTTTGATTAAACTATCACACTAGGTCCATGTGCTTGCAGAAGCAAGGAATGAAGGAGCGGGGAATGTGTTCCCATTTTAACACAAACCCAGGGAAGGAGGAACCTGCAGTTGTAGCCCTGTCCATCCCAGGATATCAGAGAGACAAGGAGGGGAAGGTGATACCTTTTATTGGACCTACTTCTGTTGGTGAGAGAACCTGCTTCCAGCTACATGGAGCTCTTCAAAAGCTTGTACTCTCTCCCCAACAGGGATTGGTTTAATAAAACATATTCCCTCCCCTGCCTTCTCTCTCCCTTTGTTTTGGGAGGGCTCTATGTATCATCGGCCGCCTGCACTGCAGCTGCTGTCCCTTGTTTGAATTTATCAGCATCCCCAGTTGCCTGCTGCAAATGCACCTCAGTTTTGCCCTGCTATTCCAGCCCTGGTTCCCCACACACAGCTCTGCTGGTACCGCTCAATCCAAGCCTGCAGTACCAGTCTGCTATCCCGCTCATTCTTCCCTCCACCCCGCGCTAGCTCTGGGCACCTGAATCTTAACTCCCAGTCCCACCCCGCTATCCCAGACCTGCTCTCTGAGGAGGGGCAGTTTCTGTAGGATGTGTCCTCTCAGCTATGCATTCCAACTCCTCGCCTGCCCAGAATCCTACTGTCTGACCTGAGACAATGCCCCATCGCCCCCAGCAAGACGCTGGATTTCAAAATCATTCTGGTGCTGAGTGACTTCACACAAGGGTCAGCCCCAAACCAGCATGCTGAATTCTTTCCCCTGATGCCTGTCCCCTGCCTTTCCTCTCTGCCCTCCAAGATGGCATCAGGCAGGAGGATGGAGAGTTCCCCCACCCCTTTTCTTTCTTTGTCTCCACAGAGTGCATTCTGAGCGAGTAATGCAATTACACAAGGAAGCCAGCCATCTGGTACTAGCTTTCCTCTGGCCTTGTGGGAAGGAGGGGGATGGTCATCTGGCCCTTTAAACCAAGAGCTGGGGGTTGTGATGGGTGTGTGTGGAGGGTAGTTAGTGGGTGGCATTGAGTCTCTTGCCCTTTATACATGGGAAGTGGGGAATCAGATGTCTGGTGTGTGGGGATCTGGGGAGCAGCTCTGTCTGTGGCTTGGAGGAGCAGCTACCCCTTCCAGTTATGGGGGGGGGGGGTGAGCTCTCTCTCACTCAAGTCTGTCCCAAAGGAGCTGCTCTGTCTTTAAAGTAAGAGGGATTGGGGATGGAGAGATGAATCCGGTGGGGGGAGATCATCTCTGGCATATGCATCTGAACAGGCAGCCCCCACCCCTTCTCTAGCAATCCCTTAATTCCTTTGCTGCGCATGTGTCTGGGACCAGATGTGAGATTAGCCACACGGCTTGGGAATCCAGATGGCTGAGCAACCTTTCCTGTGTACACCAAGCATCCCCCAGCACACCCCTTGCCTGCTGATCCTCCAAAGACCCCCTAGTCTGGGCTGGGGCCCCTCCCCCCTCACCCCAGCATCTCATGCTTCCACTGGCACTAGTGTAACCTTTGGGTGGGATAAAATTCATTCAATTGCCCCCCTCCAGTGCCTCCCAGAAATAAACCCCAATTCCTATGGAGTAAAGCAGCTGGAGACCCGAGATCCAGTCTGTAAGGAACTCGCAGCAAAATCTGCTCAGTTACCATCTCGCATTAAAATACTCTAAAACCAAACATAAAAAATGAACTTTAACTACTAACTAAATAAATCTGTTTAGATTTATTTTGTTATCTTAGGATAAGAACAGTCCCCATAAACAGTGTGAGAAAAATTCCCAAGAGTCCCAGAGTCCAGGTGGAGTTCACCCAACTCTCAGCTAGTCTTTGTTCCAGTCTAAAGGCTTGAGTGGAAAGAAGTAGCTGTCCTCTTTGTCTTTGGTTGCAGGAATCTTCAGTAGAATTCCATGCAGGCTTTTCTTTCTCCTCTGGAACCAGCACCATCCAGTCAGCTTACTGGTTAACCAGCCCTCCGTCCCATATGCATGTGCACAACCTCTGCTACAGAAAACTCCATAGGAAGGAAAAAACATCTTGCTGTTCACTCCTGGCCAGCTTCTCTCATGAACACTGAGCACATGTGCTCTTCTCACTGGAGCTCCTACCTGCTGTCTACACAGTCTGCTGCTTTCGTGTGGCCTGACCACACGAGCAGGAAAACCCTGTGGAGCATGCTCAAATGCCACCACTCCCTGCTTCCAGAAGTTTCTAGTTGTGGGCAGCTAATCTGCCCAGCAACAGTAACCCACCCTCAATGGGTCTTGTAAAGAGATAGCCTGTTTTAGGCATATGGGTTACACTAGTCCTTGCAGCGACTGAGTAGGATTTATTTAAAACTTCTTGGTGCCTGCAGGGAGTGTATTGCTCTGGGGCTTGAGGATGGGGAAAGTGAAGGAGCCTCTTACATCTAGGTCACTTATCCAGCTCCAGGTCAAGAGTGACTAAGAACTGCTTGAATTTGAGAAATTCCAGCTGAAAAATGCCCTTCTTGCCTTATTTACCTGGCTGCATCCACTGGGTCCTTTTCAGTGTGTCCTAGTACTTGGCTCAGTCTAATTTTAGGTGACACAGGAGTCAGGGTTCCCTATCAATCCCCTTGGGAATCAATTTCACTTGATATTTATCCTTAGTGTTCCGTTTCTTACCTTCACCCCCTTTAGATTTGCTTATGTTCCCGTGTAGGATTCACTCTTTCGCATTGGTATTTACATACCTTGGATGTTGACAGCCTGCTCACCATTGCCTGACCCTCCACATCTCACAGGGGGTGCATTAGCATCGAACTTGGGTCAGTTTTGGGCTCCCCGCTACAGAAAAGGTGTGGACAAATTAGAAAGAGTCCAGCAGAGGGCAACAAAAATGATGAGGGGGCTGGGGCACATGACTTATGAGGAGAGACTGAAGGAACTAGGCTTATTTAGTCTACAGAAGAGAAGACTGAGGGGGGATTTGATAGCAATCTTCAACTACTTGAAGGGGTGCTAGGCTGTTCTTGGTAGTAACAGGACAGAACAAGGAGCAATGGTTTCAAATTACAGCTGGGGAGGTCAAGATTGGATATTAGGAAAAACTTTCTCACTAGGAGGGTGGTGAAGCATTGGAATGGGTTACCTAGGGAGGTGGTGGAATCTCTGTCTTTGGAGATATTTAAGGTCTGGTTAGACAAAACCCTGGCTGGGATGATTTAGTGGGAGTGGTCCTGCTTTTAGCAGGGGATTGGACTAGATGGCCTCATGAGGTCCCTTCCAGACCTATGATTCTATGATCTTCACATGCCCGCCTCTGGGGTCTGGGCAAAAAGACCCACCTGTTATCCCAAGCTGGAGCAGGCTTATCTGCTGCTGTCTTTGTCCCAGCCACCAGTAGAGAGGAATGCACACAGTGGGTGCATGTAACATAACGTGTGTACTTATCTCTCAATCGTTCCTTATCGCTCCATGCCTCCGAACATTCATAAAGTGAAGATACAGAGAACTATTATCCTCACAAGGAGATTGCTACTTGTGCTGCTCTCACTGGCTATGTCTACGCTTGCTAAAATTAGTTGGAATTAGTTAGTTTGAACTAACTAATTCGAACTAATTTTAGTTAGTTCGAGTTAGCTTAATTCGAACTAGCATGGCCACACTGGAATGTTAGTTCGAATTGGCGATCCCCATTCATTTCAATGGCTGGTTAATTCGAACTAAGAAATTAGTTCGAATTAACCAGTGTGCCCATGTTAATTCGAACTAGTTAGTTCGAATTAAGGGCTTCCTTAATTTGAACTAATAAATTCGAATAGGGTATTTGAACTGAGGGGTTAATTCGAACTAACTAAAGCCTAGTGTAGCCATGGCTTTAGTTAGTTCAAATTAAGCCTCCTTAATTTGAACTAACCTGCCAGTGTAGACACAGCCACTGATTGCAGCACAATCTAGATCTAAGGATTAATAGTGTACGGCCAGGGCTCATTCTATGGATGGCCTGTCAGACATTCTGGACCGCTGACTGATGGCTATGAAGGATCACCTTGATTATACACATGACCTGGGACAGATGGAGAAGAGTTGTCATGCCCCTAGTGTGACAGACTGAACTTCTCAAGTCCTGTGCTCTGGCTGTGGTGGAGGCTCAGAAAGCTTTCTTCTCTGACCCCATCCCATTCCTTAGCCAGCACTTGACATCCTGGTAAATCTGAGACGACTCCTCTTGGATTGAGGGGTCGACAGCCACAAATGCCATGGAGTGCAAGGAAATGCTCAGAATGGATAGTTTTGTGGACGCACAGCCACGTCTGGAGACAAGAGCAGCATCTGATTGAATTCCAGCTGGTTTTCCTTGCTGAGGCTCTAGCAGAGCAATAGCCTATGACTTGCGAGATGGACTGGTCTCTGTCCTGTGCAGCAAAAACTAGTGAGGATCTGCTAGGGTCATTAATGACAGGGATGATCTGTGCTATTGTGGAAGAGGACAAGAAGCCATATTCCCTAAACAGGCAGTAAGGCTGTTACTTAGTACAACACCTTTCCCCATCTTGGTCCTTAAGTTCTTTTGTGTGGATGTGGGGAGAGGGGGCTATTGAGAAGGATTGCCACAGTTGCTATGGTCATGTGGTGGGGTTGGGGGCTTAATCTGGTTTGCTGGCCTGGAGATGGTAAGAGGTATGCATTGATTTCCCTAACTGGTCTCTTGACAATGGACAGAGGTGAGTTCATAGAATCATAGGACTAGAAGGGACTTCAAGAGATATTCTGGTCCAGTTCCCGGCACTCAAGGCAGGATTAAATGCTATCTAAACAAATGGTTCCCAATATGTGGCCTGAGAGTCAAAAGTGGCCCACGACTCCCCTCCTGCTGACTACAGAAGGGAACTTCTGCCTGAGGACCCAGGCAGTGTGTTGACACAGGGTTAAGACTGGTGCATGCCCCTTGCTGCAGCAGAGGGGACAGGAGATCAGTGCTTCCCTCCTCCTGGCTGTAGCAGAGAGCATGGCAGAGTGCTCCATCTAGGGCCATAAGTGCTGGAGCCACAGGGAGCGGAGCACTATTCTTCCATCCCCGGCTGCAGAAGGGAGCCACTGCCTAGGGACCCCAAGGAGCGCACAAGGCTAAAAGGATGCATGTGGTTTTCCTGCTGCAGTCAGGGAGATGGGAGATCAGTGTGGAGCCAGCCTCCACAATGAATTCCTTCAATCTAGATGCAGTTGTGGGAGGGGGCTGGTGGCCCTTCAGGGTTGTAAAAAGATATCTCTGGCTCCCGAATCAAAAAGGTTGGGAGCCACTGATCTAAACCATCCCTGACAGGTGTTTATCTAATCTGCTTTTTAAAAAATCTCTGATGATGGAGATTCCACAGCCTTCCTATAAGCAATTTATTTCGGTGCTTAAATATCCTGAGTGTTAGGAAGTTTTTTTCAAATGTCCAACCTAAACTGCCCTTGGCGACAATTTATGCCCATTGTTCCTTGTCCAACCTTCGGAGGTTAAAGACAACAATTTTTCTCCCTCCCTTTGTAACAACCTTTTATGTACTTGAAAGCTATTATCGTGTCCCCCCGTCTTCTCTTCTCCAGACTAAACAAACCCATTTTTTTCAGTCTTCCCACATGGGTCATGTTTCCTAGACCTTTGTTACTTTTCTCTGGACTTTCTCCAATTTGTCCACATCTTTCCTGAAATGTGGCACCCAGAACCAGACACAATACTCCAGTTGAGGCCTAATCAGCACAGAGTAGAAAAGAAGAATCGCTTCTTGTGGCTTGCTTACAATACTCCTGCTAATGCATCGCATAATGTTTGCTTTTTTTGCAACAGAGTTACTGACTTGTAATTAGCCTGTGATCCATTATGACTCCCAGATCTCTTTCTGCAGTACTCCTTCCATGGCAGTCATTACCCATTTTGTACATGTGCAACTGTTTGTTCCTTCTTAAGTGGAGTACTTCGAACTTCCCCTGATTGAATTTCATCCTATTTACTTCAGGCCATTCTCCAGTTGTTGAAATCGTTTTGAATTGTGATCCTATCCTCCAAAGCACTTGCAACCCCTCCCAGCTTGGTATTGTCCTCAAACTTTATAAGTGTGCTCTCTCTGCCATTATCTAAATCGCTGATGCAGGAAATCGCATGTGTTGCTGATGCAGCACGCAAGTTTGAGTTGAAGATCAACACACGTAAGACCAAATTACTGTTCCAACCAGCCAACAGACAAACTGGTAATGTTAGATAGATATTGTCATCAGTGGGGACATTCTTGAAAGCGTTGACTCCTGGGTAGCTCAGTGACAAATGACAACTCTGCAGATACCAAGAACTTCACATCTTCAAGCTGTATCCAAGGTTTTTGGCAGGGACTTTGATGGCAGCATGGGATTAAACTAGCTACTAAGGTCAAGGTCTAAAGCGCGGTGGTGATACCGTCCATGCTCTAATCTTTGGAGATGCTGACAAGCCTCCCGCTGAAACACTTGCGGTAAATCATGAACATCAAGTGGCAAAACTGAATTCCTAACACTGAAGCATTAGCAAGAGCTGAAATGCCCAGTGTAGACGTGATAGTTACTTCCTTACAGCTGGGTGCTCAGGATATGTCACCAGGATACCAGAACATTGGCTCCCGACATTTCTTTTTTGTGGTGAATTGAAGGGAGCTATGCTACAAAGATGACCTCAAGAGACATCCCAAGACAGTGGACGTGGATGTGGACACATGGGAGACATTGCCAGAAAACCATGTGCAGTGGAGAAATACTGTATCTGAGGCCATTGAAAAGGTGCAGGAAAAAAAAATTAGCAACTTAGCTGGTGGTGATACTGATAAGACACAAAATAACTAAAAACCAACAGAGACATTTCCTGCCCTTGATGTGGCTGATGTTTCCGTTCAAGAGCTGGATTCGCATCTCATCAGTGTGCAGGGAAGTGCTAGTTCCTCTCTACCGTCATTGTTTGTGATGGAAGCTGAAAATGATGATGCAGATATTGAACGTAACTGTACCCAGAACTGATCCCTATGGGACCCCACCAGATATGTTCTTCCAGCTTGATGGAATCACTGATAATCACTGCCTGGGAATAGTTTTCCAACCAGTTATGCCCCCACCTTGTAGTAGCACCGTTCAGGTTGTGTTTCACGTTGATCCTTGTGGAGGTGTCTGCTGCCTTGTCGCCATTGATGATGATGTCTTCCCTCACCCACAGACTGCAGCCAGCATCAATGGAGTTGTGTTTTGGTGGCTCTGTTCTTTCCTCTAGGGGAGATCTCAGAGATCACATTTCCACCAGCTAAGGATGCTAGGAAGGTGTGCTGAGGGTGATACTGAGCGCTCCCTCGTGCATGTTTCCTTTTGCACCACACACTGGGAAGGCTGCTAGGAAGGACTGCTTACGTTTCTTAGCTTGCAGTGCTATCACTATGGTGAGTTTGTTGGCCTTCAGAGAGTGGCATAAGGCCAGTGTGCTTTGTAACCTGGGTACCCTTCTAAGAGGGGCCAACAGGGAAGATGGGACTGTGGGGCAAGTTGGCTAGTGGACGTGATGAAGTGAAGTGCTGCTACATTAATGTCCTGGCCTGGGAGCGAACTCCATCTTAACCATAAAATAATCCTATTTCTGCTCTGGTGGGAGTATGTGGGGAGGGCCACTTCCACCCAGCAGGAATTTAAAGTAGGGTCTAGAACCTTCCACTATGAACCCTGCCTTTTTACTAGCTACCCACAATATGCCTCCTAGCTTCCCCACTCTCTCTTTACCTACCCACTCCAAATTCCTGGTATCTCTTCACCATGTCTCCCTTGGCAGCCTCAATAGTTTCCACAAAGCCCCTGGGCTGCTGGGTCTCCAAGTGTGGTTGGGGCTGCTGGACTAATCGGGAGTGACTCTGATGAAATAGTGCAGTTACTCCAGACTTCTCCCATGTGCCTGATGCCGAGGTTGCCTCTGATGGCTGGTATTTTTAGCAGCCTGCATGAGATGAGTTGGCCTCTCCTCCATCCTATTCCTAGAGGACAAAGTACAAAACCCAGATGGCATCCACTGGCACTTGCTGGCCTCCTTGTGATTGAGGAAATCTCTGCTGAGATCAAAGTGACTCTGCCATGGAGACTGAACTCACCACCTCCTTCAGATGGGGCTTCCTCTAGATCTGGGATGAGGCGCACTGGCAGTGAACGGTGTGGGCCCTGCAAGCTTCCGCATGGCTCATGACGCAGCACTCCAGGTTGTGGGGAGGAACTGATGGGGTCAGAAAGCCCCCCGACTTGACTGTCTGCAGTGGCCCTGGCAGAAGGAAGAGGGGGAAGCATCTCCAGAAAGAATGATCCCTTCCACTTCAGATCTGTTTGTTAGATCCCAATCTTTTCCATGCCAGGATCTCCCCCTCCCCACACTGTTTTGAGTGAGGGGCACTCCTGGAATCTCCACATCTGCTCACCTGGCTTCCCCAAGGTGGCATGGCATTGGCATGGAGGTTGCTGGATGTAGGGAATGGGAAGGCACTGGTGTGATGTCCTTTGCAGCCAGATGTGTGTGGGGGAGACGGGGGGGGGGATGTATGTTGAGAGGTTCTGACTCAGTGTCAGGGTCTGGAGAGGTAAGCCTAATGTGGGCATGCCAGCTCTGGGAAGGTCCCCTAACCCTCTCACTGGCCTTGCCCTCTCTTTCAGAAGCAGGACCAGGATGATGATGCCGATGATGTGGAGATCGCTATCGACAACACAGGGTTCATGGATGAGTTTTTCTCTGAGGTGAGGTGCAGCAGTGGTCCTCTACGTTATCAGTGTTCCTTCTCTGTGGGGAGGGAGCAAGGTCAGGCCAGCAAATCTCCTTTGCCTGGGGAGATCTCGGGACTAGGGATCGCCTTCCCTTTGGTGGTCAGTTGTGGTTCAATGGACAAGGCACTGATTTGGGTTTTACTCCCAGATTGGTCATGAGCCAGATTGGTGACCCTGAGCAAATCCTTTCCCCTTTCTCTGCCTCAGCTTCCCCTCCCACCCTTTGTCAGTCTTTCCTATTTAGAGAGTGAGTAGTTTGGGGGTGGGGACCATCTCTGAACGTGTCTGCAGAGCCCCTAGCACCATGTGGCCCTGGTCGCAGTAAAGTGCTACTGTAACACACCTAAAATCTCCCCTTGCATTTTAGATTGAAGAAACACGGCAAAATATTGAGAAAATTGCAGAGAACGTGGAGGGGGCAAAAAAGCTGTACAGTATCATCCTGTCAGCCCCCATCCCTGAGCAAAGTAAGTCTGAGCCTCTTCCTGCCCTGAACGAGAGCTCTGTGCGAACGGGCCACCCTTCTGTGATGGGCCAGGTCCACAGGGAATGGAAGGTGGATCTCTGTCTGGGGGACAGGGGTCCTAGCAGTCGCTCTGCTGGTCTCCAACTAATTGTGTTGCTTGTGCTTTTTGCAGAGACCAAAGACGACCTGGAGCAGCTCACAGCAGAGATCAAGAAAATGGCCAACAGCGTCCGAAACAAGCTGAAGAGTAAGAGGCTAATTACCATTCCCGCCCTCCCCCGGCTGGGTGTTTTGGAGCCTTCTCTTACTGTAGAGCCCTCACTAGGGCAGGCCATCCCCTATCGACTCATCCATTGCCACCCTCACCCTCAGTGCAGACCTTTCCTCCCAGCACCCCCCGGAACTGCTTCTTGGAAATGACTCTTCCTTGCCAGGAGCTTTTCTCCTCTGGTGGGGCATCAGCTAGGAGAACTTGAAGCTCATTGGGCAGGGAGGGTTGAGACATGAGCCTGTCCAAAGGTCCCCTCTCCATTTCACCCCACTTGCCCTTATCCCCAGGCATGGAACGGAGCATTGAGCAGGATGAGGTCCGGTCGTCGGCAGATTTGCGAATACGGAAATCCCAGGTGAGCTGGGCGCTGCCTCATTTCCTCATAGCCACACTGTAATCTCCTTGCCATCAAGGGGTCCCAGCAGAAGTGGGCTGCACCCTTATAAAGCCCTGTTGGGGAGGGGAGAAAGGTAGCACTGGAGATTGTTGACTGTGCCACATTCTTGTAGGGGGAGAGATGGTGCATTACAAGGAACAAAATGTGCAGTACCTGGATCCTTGGCTTCATTGAAGGATCTCTGTGTGGAAGTTTCTTCAGCTTTGTAGATAAAGGCAAACTGAGATCTAATGCCCGGAAGCTGATTTTGCACAAATTCTGACTGGAAATAAAGTGCAAGTTCTGTATGAGGAGGATAATTAGCCATTGGAACAACTTTATCCAGGGCTGACATGGACTCTTCATTACATGCAGTGTCCCTTTCAGCCCTACATTTTTATGAGCCTGTTGTTCAAAGCTCTCCCAGAAGTTCTGGGCTTCATGGAGGATTTTCTGGCTGAAATTCTCTGGCCTCATATGCAGTTTGGACTAGATGATTCCTTTGAGCCGTAAGTGCTAAAAAAAAAAAGTACTATATGGCACATTATTATCCTTGTCCTACAGATGGATAAACTGAGGCACAAACAGGTGATACCACTTCCCCAATGCTTCAGTGGCCATCCCTCTCAGAACCAGCCAGGCTGCATTTGGGGAAGGGAAAACGTGCCAGAGAAATCAGATGTGCCAGCTCTGGAGCAGGGGGAGAGATGACTGGGGGAGAGAGCATAATGGAGAGGAGTGTGAAGAAGAGCAGGTGGGCCTGCTGTGGTCAGATGTCAAGCAGATGACTACTCCACTTGGGCAGGCAATGTCTGCTGCACCCATGTTACCACAACACAGATCATACACTGAACCAGTTGTCTCCCGCTTTCCCTCCCCATAGCATTCTGTCCTCTCCCGAAAGTTTGTTGACGTGATGACCAAGTACAACGAGGCACAGGTCGACTTCCGGGAGCGTAGCAAAGGGCGGATCCAGCGGCAGCTCGAGATCAGTATGTACCCTCCCTGCTCAGGGGCCGTGGGCAGTGTGTGGCCAGGGCCTGAACTCCTCCCCAAGCCCAGACACAGCAGGAGCTGGTGGGTTTCCACACAACAAGGGATGGTTGGATTCATTGCCCACAGGACAGGAAATGACCATTTCGGTTCATGTACCTGAGGTACTGCAGGGATGATTAGGGGCCTACACAATTCCTGGCTGTGAAACTCAGCACAGACCTTGGAATCTGGCCTCCTTCACTAAATCTGGTCTTTGTGCAAATTTCTGCATATTAACACAGCATTTCTCAAACTAGGGGTCCTGACCCCAAAGGGAATCACAAGGCTATCATAGGAGGGTCGTGGGGTTGCCGTCCTTTTTTTTTTTTTTTTTTTTTTTTTTCTGCCATCAGAGCTGGGCAGCTGGAGATCAGCGGCTGCTGGCCTGGTGGGGCCACCAGTAGCAGTGGAAGAAGTAAAAATGGCATGGGATGGGGTTGAGGTATCCTAATTTTGGGAAGGTGGGGTTGTCATGGGCTTCAAAATGTTTTTATTTTGCTCTTTTTAAATACAGTCATGTTTAGTACAACGCTGACATTTAAGATTTAAATAATCATGAAATTTTAAAATGCTGTGACTCACCACCCCCTGCTGGGGAGTGTGGGGCTAGGCAGTCATGGATTCCTCCCTATCCCCCAGCTGTGTGTCTGAATGTGGGGAATTCATAGATTGATCCCTTCTGACCTTACAAATTGATTAATGTGCTCATCCAATCTGACCTCCTGCATAATGCAGGCCACTGAATCTCCTGCCCACTCCTGCAATGGACACCTATGACCGAGTCTTCGAAGTCTCCAAATCATGATTTAAAGACTTCAAGGTACAGGGGATGTTTAGAATCCGGGCTTGGAAGGCATGTCTTAGTTTGGAGGGCAGGAGGATTCATGCAAACACACCTGTCACCGAGAGCAACTGAAGTGAATCTTTTTCCCCTGCAATCCCATGCTAGTTCCACTGTTCATGCCCAGGGATTTGGTCTGATTTCTTTTTCTCCTGTGATAAAGCTGGGAAGAACACAACAGACGAGGAGCTGGAGGAGATGCTGGAGAGCGGAAACCCGTCAATATTCACGTCTGGGGTGAGGATGCAGTGGGGGTTGGGGGTGCATGAAGAGGACAGAGCCTGGAGCCTAGGATGATGATGATGGTACCCCTCTTATATAGCACCTTTCATCAGTAGATCTCCCGTATAAGATGGAAGAATCTAGGGGGAGACACTGAGATCAAGGGGTGAGCAGTGAGAATTTGGGGGCTGGGCAGTGTGTGTGGATGTCAGGATTGAGCAGGGGATTGGACTAGAAGATCTTCTGAGGTCCCTTCCAACCCTCATGTTCTATGATGTGGGTGGTGGGGAGCAGGGTGACTCTGAGCTGTGGAAATGGCAGGGTGTTGGCTCACGGCTACTTAGCAGGGTCTGGGTTTGTGTGAGGTGGTAACCAATGCTGCCTGGCTCTGTCTCAGATCATGGATTCTCAGATCTCGAAGCAGGCGCTGAGTGAGATTGAGGGGCGGCACAAGGACATAGTTCGGCTTGAGAGCAGCATCAAGGAGCTTCATGACATGTTTGTGGACATTGCTATGCTGGTGGAAAACCAGGTAACTGGGCAGAACAGCCAACAAGGAGTCAGTTTCATAACTGAGAGTGGGGCACTCTGGAGGGATACGACTGAACAACTGGGACAGGAAGGAGTAACCTATCAACCAGGGTCAGGGAATAGGGTAACCCAACAACCAGAGGGTGGGGCTCTGGAAGTATAAGGACAGGATAGCAGGCAGCCAGGGGACATGGTAACTGAGCAACTGGGATGAAGGGTGACAGCTGTGTAACAATAAGGGTAGAAGGGTAAGACTTGGTAATTGAGTAACCATGGGAGGAGACAGCATGAGGACCATGTAACTTGACAACTGAGTGGAGGAAAGACGAGAGATTATACAGGATGGGGCAGAGTGAAAGCCATGTAACCAAGAAATGCAGGAATGAATGAAATTGGGGATTGAGCAACCAGACTGGAACTGGAATGGGAAACCAAGCAATTGAATATCTATGCCTCCTAGTAACCAGGGATTTTATCATGGTGATACCTTGGATGCAGGAGCTGGGTGGGAGTGGCTTTGTGACATGGCTGATGTCATGGTGGCCCAGAGGCCTGTCGTCCTGTCCCAGAGTGCTGTGCCTGACTTTCCTTGGATCCTACAGAGCTCTTGCAGCCAGGCCCCACTCCCCACTCTGTATGTTCCTGGGCAGCCCTATTTTTCACTCTCCTGATGTGCCTCAATAGCACTGTGTTATGGGATGCAGCCACCTCTCCTACTGCAATTTAGGCATCAGTTTCTATCTCTGAGGGCCCCCTTTCTGTTTTCTACCCACAATGCAATGCCGAGGAGATGGTGTGCGAGTCAGGGAATGGTGAGTACGCCCCTTTCCTGTCCTCAGAGCCAGGGAGAGGTGGTGGATTGACCCTGGAGCCCTACAAGCCAATGGTGACCATTCCATGCCCAGGAGAAAAGGGGGGGAGGGGAGGCTGGAGAGGGAGACTTGTTTACCTGAGCAGACGGGGAGATCTCCAAGGGCAGAGCCAGGCTTTCATGGTGGGGAAGGAGCATGCGAGTGGTGGTGGTGGGGGGGGGAGGGTGATGCTGGGCTCTCAGGGGGTACCTGTGTTGCGTCTTCACTGCACTGTTAACCCAGGCTATTGACACTTGGCCTGAACCCTGACGGTTAGCCTCACCCTGTCTGATCATCTCCATTGCAAAGCCTTCCCTGCATTAGTGTGCCTTCACTGTGTCTGTACTCACCTGTTTGTGCCTGAAGATGGGCCTGGGCCTTCATGCTGGGGTGCTCTAAGATCCTTTCCCAGTCAATTATGGGAGATCTTGTCTGTCCTTCATGGGACATTGTGGGAAGGGCATTGGAGGACATTCAGCACATGAGTGACATTTTCCATTGCACCCTCACTGCCAAATGGGTGTGTTCCAGCCCCAGTTAAACCAGAACTGGACTTTAAGCCACCTCCCCTAGCCAAATAACCTAGCCCAGGCTTAACACACCCATGTCCTACAAGCCCATGTCCGAGAGTTTTATGTGTCTGGTTGAGGGGGTTAAGCTAAACCTGGGTGAGAACTGGGCTAACTCTGCAGTGTGGACATACCCTGAGTGATTCTGAAGTGCCCCAGGTCAACAGGTGTTTTAGATGTGAGTTTCCTGATGAGTCTCTTTTTGCTCCCCCAACAGGGCGGGGTCATAGATAACATAGAGCTGAACATGATGCACACGGTAGATCACATAGAGAAAGCGCGCGAGGAGACCAAAAAGGCTCTGGTATACAAGAACAAGGCGCGCAAGGTGAGTCCCCTGGCTCCGAGCCCCGATCCATGCCTGGGTTACCTTGCTGGTGCTCGTCTGCTCTCTTCTGCCTCCCTGCCACTTCCTACTGCTCTCCGCTGCTCCCGCCATCTCTCTCTTCCTCTGCAAGGGAGCCATGATCGACCGCATAGAGACCAACATGGACCAGTCAGTGGGCTTTGTGGAACGGGCTGTGGCTGACACCAAAAAGGCCGTGAAATACCAGAGTGAGGCCAGAAGGGTGAGAGTGACCATTCACAGACCCCTGTCTTGCCCTTCTTGGATCTATCCAATTTATGACCCATCCCACCAACCCAAACCCCACCCAACACCATGCCACCAATCACCATTCTCTGTCCAGGTCCCACCCCCTGCTAATCAAAGGCTCCTGTCTTCCTCTTCTGTCATCTATCTCACCATCCAAAGCAATGCCCCATCCAGTCTCCCATCCCACTAATCAGCGCCCTTAATCCAATCCCCACCTGCCAGTCAAAGCCATTTTCCCATTGCACCCACTCAAGCTCACTTCCTCTCAGTTGTTTCCAATCCTCCTCCTCCTCCATCCCACCCTTCTCTGACCTTGCCTGCCTCCCTCCCTCCACACATTACCATTCCAGCCCCCTCCCCGTTGGGAAAGGACCAACAGCTGTACAAGATGTAATGAATCTACCTTTGAGTACCAGAGCCAATGCAACTGGCTGGCAAAGGTTCAGAGCAAATCAGGGGCCTTGGTCTCTGGTATATTTCCCCACCCCCTGCACCTCTTCTCATGGCTTCCTCAGCTCTTCTTTCACAGCCCTTCCACATACAACATGCTCTGCTGCATTCCTCTTTGAGGTAACTGGGCTGTCTCCCTGCTTCACTTTTGCTGCCTCTGGGCTCCTCCCTGGCCCTTCCTTCTCTTCTCTGCATCTTGATACATGTGGTTATGAGCCTGGCTCTGTGCCCAGGGCTTCTGCACTGTTCCCTAAAGTGCCTCCTGGTGGGGAGGCTGGGAACTCCTCCATAGCCCACACATCTGCACCATTCCCTTAAGCACCCCATTGCTGGACTCACTTGAGCTCCCCCCACAGGCAATGCTCCTGCCCCACTCCCTACAGTGCCCCCTAGTGGAGGGGCTGGGATTGGAGAAGCTGGGAGCTCCCTGCCATAGTCAATGCTCCTCCCTACAGCACCCCTTGCTGGGCGGGATTGGGACTGGAGTTACTGGGAACTCCCCAGACAGCCAATACTCATGCCCCACTCCCTACAAGGCCCCCTTCTGGAGGTGGCTGGTAGTACCCCTCTGCTCACCATCCCTAATGATGCCCCCAAGTGAGGGAGGCTAGGATTGGAGTAGCTGTGCGCTCCCAGTGCCATTTCCTGCAGCATCCCTTGCTGGAGCAGGTTGAGGCTGGACTGAATAAAGATGGGGACAAAAAGCAAGAAGCCTACAAATGCAGGTTGTCTGACTTTTTTTTTGGTCTGAAAGAGTCTGGTGACGACTGTTTTTGAGGTGTTAAAAAATTGCTATGTTACTTTAAAGGGGTGGCTGAAATCAATGCTCTGCAGTTCTGAAGTAACTGCCTCTAAAAAGGACCTGAGCAGGGGAAGCTGCCATTTCTCATTTGCTGTTGCATTGGTGTTTATGGTTTGTCCTCTTTTTTTTGTCCCCTCCTCCAGAAAATGATAATTATCATTGTGGTAGTGGTTGTCTTGCTCGCAATAGTAGCTCTGATTATTGGACTTTCTGTAGGACTTTCGAACTCCAAGTAAAGCTGGCCCCCAGGGTTGCTGGCTCGGAACCGTAAGTAGCACAAGGAACGCGGGCTTTTTCCTGGGCTCTGGCTCCATGCGGCAGCAGTTGAGCAAAGGTAGTGGAGAGACTTGAACTTCTTGTTGCCTGCCTCCCCAGGCAAGTTCAGAACCAATCTGAGCTCAGTGTGAATTAGTGGGATATAGGATGGGGTTTTGCTCCTTATCCTCGGGGTCCCTGGAGACCCGTCTTGGGCCAGAAATAAAATGGATCCATCACCATTGTCAACTGGACCTATCCTGGGTGTTATGTCCACAGCCTTGTATGTGCTTTGTTTTCTGTCCTGTGGGTTTTTGCTGCTGGCTTTGGGTTCTAGGCTCTACGTGCTGTGCTCTGTGTGCTAAACTGGGCTATGTGGTGTGGGTTCTGGCATTGGGTTCTAGACCTTTGATTCAGTGCTGTGAGCTTTTTGCTATTGTTTTGGATTCTGGCCTTTGGGTTCTAGACATTGGCCTCTCTGTCTTGGGTTCTTAATGATGGTTTCTGTGCTCTGGGTTCTGGACTGTGCTGTGCTTTGGACTCTAGACTTTGGGCTCTGTGCCTTGTGTTCTTGATTCTGGCTTTGTATTCTAGACTTCAGGTTCTGTACTCTCTATTCTTGGTTCTTGCTTTGGGTTCTGTGCTTTGCATTCTTGGGTCTGGTTTCTGAGCTTTGTATTCAATCTCTTCCATCTTCAGCTCTAGCCTGTGGGCACTGGGGATATGGTGGGCGAGAGGTGTTTGCAGGGAAGCAGAAGGCATGAATGCTGTACGCTCTAGAATGGGGAAGGGACTCAACACAGCTACCAAAGCTGCCATTTAAATGACCCTCATGAGTGGGGAAGTTCACGCTTCTCCGAGCTGTTGGGTCACAATCCCGCTGCTCACTTACACTTGGGCCATGATTTTGGAGGTTTCCTTCACCAGCAGACCAGCTAGACTCGCCTTTTTATTATAAATGAAAGCTGGGACTCTGGAGAGCAAGGTACTGGCTTTGGGGATGTCATCTTGCAGCACATGGGTGCATATGCTGGCTGTTTCCAAGCCCTGCAATGAGGTTATTGGCCCATCTGTAGTGGTGGTTTCCCCATCTCTAGCTGCCTGGGCCTGGGACCTGTTTGTGTTTTAATGTTACCCTGATGGTCTGCCCTCAGATGTGAATTAATTTCTCCCTTGTTCCTTGAATTCTTCTAGACACTCCTGATCTTCTTCCTGGGTTGGTGATGAGATTTTTTCCTCAGGATCCTCCTCGTGTCCCACATGCCGACCTCTTCTTCCCGCTCCCCATCTTTCCTGGACCTGCCCATCACAGCCTGACTCTGGGCTCTGCTGTGATTCGTTTCCCTTTAGAGCAGAGCTTTTCCCACCAGCACTTCCTGGGAGAGCTGCCTGCCTATTCATCAGCCAGCAGACGCAATTCTCCTGGAAGTTCTGAGCTTGTTACACTGTGTCCAGGAGGTAACTGTGTCTCTTGCACCCAGAGAGAAGCCACCATCAAGCCTGCCTCTCCTCCCTTCCTCTCACCAACCCCAGCTCCGCCTCCTCCTGATGTCACTTCCTGTATTAGTCGGATCTTATTTCATGATGGGATTCCCACCAGGGGCAGCAGAGCCTTAAAGGAATGTCCAGGTCTGCATTTCCTACCTCACTGGCCCATCTCGTTCTTTTCTTTCTTGGGGGGATTTTTAATGGTTTAAATCTTTGAGGGAGCTCAGGGAATTTAAGAACTGAATTTCTCCAGCCACACCTGAGTGAGAGATCATGGGGTGGAGTGCTCACCTGGGTTGGCTGTATAACATGTGGACATTAACTGAGACTGGACTCAGTGTTCCCAGGGCTGCCACACCCAAGGAGAGCAAGCAGCTGGGCCTCAATTTTTGTCTCCTGTGTTGCAATGCACTAACCTTACCAATGCACTGATCCCACAGCACTGGAATCCACAGTGCTCCCAAGCCTGGTTGACACCAGGATTAACAAGGGAGGTGGGTCAAACTAGCAGGGACAGACTTGACAGTGTCCTCAGCCTTGCCAACCCCAGAATTAGGAATAGGATGTGGAACTGGAGCAGAACATGCGGGCACTTAACACTGCGCTAGGGGGATGGGTGACAGGGGTGGGAGCAAAACACAGATCTACAGCAGAATGCTGGGATGCACTCAGAAGTATGGGCAGAGCAAGAGCCTGGTGGATCATGGGCCGCTTCGCTTGTAAATCTGTTCCTGAGCGGGCGGGTGCCTGTGTGGGAAAGGAGGGGCCTGTCTTTTGCGATCCCTGTTTGCTAAGGATTGGGAGGCATGGAAACCTCTGTTTGTTTTGAAATGTGAACCTTTGTGATTGTAGTTTCCACCTACTTGTTTGTTCTAAGCAGCAAAAAAACCAAACAAGTTGCCTCTTGTCGCCCAGGCCCTGATGCTGTGTGTTTGGTTTGCAGGACAGGGGGCTCTCGGAAAGCCTCAGGTTGGGTGATATATTCTGATTGATAGTGATCAGTGCCTCCTCGGCTGTGACTCTTAGGACTGACCATATCTGCTCCTTGCTCGGGGGGGGGGGGGGGCTGTCTTTGGTTGTGGGACCAGTGGGTAGAACTGCCCACCCACGCTGGTGATATAATTTGTATGTGTGTGCATGTGTCTGCATGTCTGATTAATGTTCTGTTTACTCAGGGCTTGTTGAGGTTTTCATGGATGTTTAGTTTGTTTTTGTTTTTAATTATTCTTATCAGGCAGTCCCTGAATGTCTGCATCTGTCACAGAAATCAGGGTGGCCTGTTTTTACGAGTGGCTGTGGGTTGGGGTGTGATACCATCCCAGTTGGGCATGACCAACAGCTGTAGCTGACTGCCGTTTGGTGGCTTTGGTAGGAAAGGGGGATTGGGCTCTTGGGTCCCTTTCCCAGTGGATAGATCTCTGAATTGTAGACATGCCATCACACTATTCGGGCTCCCTGCTTGGGAGCCTCAGAAGTTGAAGAGTGAATTGGTGGCGATTCCTTTAGTGTTGATTTTCCCAGGACAGAGCAATGGGATCTGCTCTGAGAATAAATGGAGAGCCCAAGGGCTCTACTAAATCCACTTGACAAATGTCCTCTCCCCCTGATGGAGATGGATAAGGGGTGATAGCCCTAGTTAGTTAGCATCTGGCTGGTCCAGGTGCACATCTCCACCCCAACCTCCTTCCCAGTGTGCTGGGACTGCACATATCTCTGACCCACTCAGCACTCACCAGCTTGGTGCCCCATGACTCTCTCCTGATGAAAGACTGCACTTAGCCGGTACCACTTGGTGCACAGATGGAACTGGGAGGAGGTTCCCATTTGTCTTCCTCTTCTCTAGGTCTTGATGTCTGTGGCCTCTAGGTGGTGGGCATGGAGCAGGCTGCCTGGGCAAGGTTGCCATTGCAGAAGCTCTGTGATGCCTCTGAAACTCCCTAGAACTCTGTAGGCAAGGGAAATGTCTGCCTCACCAAGTGAAGGCATTTGCTTCTGTGTGTGGGTTTTTTTTTTTATTTTAAAAAGTTTGATTTTATTTTTAATTTATAAAAGTAAATAAATGAATTTCTATTTGATCATGAAAAGTTCTCGTCTCTCTCGTGTTGTTCCTTTGTGAGCCAGCATTGCCGGAATGCAACATCCAGCTATGACCACCCAAGCTATTTTTGCGGCAGGTCTTCACTGACTCGCCGCCTAAGTTTGAACTTTTCCTGATTGACTGCTCAGATCTCCGTACACCTGCTCAGTCAATCACAAAGCTTGGTCCTGCAATACCATCCCAGCAACTGGGTAATGCTGGTTTGAAGCGAGGCCCCTCCCCTCGACCCAGCGCAGTGTGTGCGCGGAATAGAGAAGCCAAATGTAGATATACAAGTTTTTAGCTAACTGGTGTATCTATGTTCACCTGCCGCCGGAAAGGGCAGACAATGTAGTCCTGCTGTTGGTGGCCGGTGTGCTGCCTCCATGGCCTGTGGCCCCTTATGGTAGAGAAGAGACAGGACTCTGTTAGAATAAATGTCAGTAATAATTCATAACTAGCTCTTATCCTCAGATCTCAGGATCACTAGCCACATTTGGAAGATGGGGAAATTGAGGCACGGATAGGGAAAATGACTTGCTGTAGGTCATCTAGTGGCTGAACCTGTCATAGCCCCTTGGGGGCCTGAGTCCCAGTCCAGTGCTCTAGCCACTAAGTCATGCTGCCTCCCAGTGTAAAGTAAACTTTTGGTGGAGCTGCTAGATACAGACGGATGCTGTGGTTCCCTCTGGCTCACCAGCTCCCAGCCTGAGTAACACACCCTGTGGTGCCCACTGTACCATGCAGGGGCCAAGTCCTGGCTGGAAGAGACTGCTCCACACAAACTTTGGGACACACTGGTTCAGAATCTTCGTGGCTGAAATCTGTCTGCTCAGCCTTAACCCTGCCCCAATTTTCCAGCCCATGGCAAGAGTCAAGGTTGAATAAATCAATGGGGGGGGGGGGGGGAGGGGGAAGCAGTGGGTATGACCTTCCTGAGGGACAGAAAATGATAGCACCATGTACAATTAAATAGCCCCATCCATGACAGCAGTACTGCCTTGGGGATGAGACTGGGACTTTGAGCCTCCAGTACTGAGCTGAGAACTATTTTCACTTGACTCATTGACATTTAAAGAAACAGCCCCTCTTTCAGACTAGCGGCAGTGACCAGGTTTGGTGGCAGGGGAAGGAGCTTTATCATCTCCATGCCAGCTGGCTCCATTGATGAACCTTGGGGAGTTGGAAAGGTTAGAGGACCCTGTCCACCCAGACCAGCTTGTTGTTCCAAGTCTCCAGAAGGGCCTCTGCTCTCCACTACACCCATTTGGACCAGAAAGCTTGGCTGGGGTTTCTCCTCTGCTGCTGGGCAGCCCTGGTAAGATGAGGTATCGGATAGTGGGAGAACTTGTCTCTTCCTTGGGTGGCGGGGAGGGTGTAATGTTCTGTATGTGCAGGGTGGGCTAGTTCCTAGGTAGCAATTTGTGTGGCCACTGTAATCATTGCATCTGAGTACATGGCTGGAGCTTGCTCTCTCTGCATGGCACCATTATACCCATGAACTCCAGCTCCAAGGATAAAACATTTCCTGTCTTCTGTGAAAGAAAAGCCCCACTCCCTCTCTCCACATCTTTTTCCTTCCACCCTCTTCCCTCCCACCCTCGGGTCCCTTTCCTCTTTTCCACCCCAAAGCTATGGACCCTATTCCCCTCCTCTTGTCCCATGGGGGATGGGTGACCCTGCTTTCTCCTCTCCCCCAACTTCCATTTATAGCTGACTGTAAGTTGGCTGCATGTATGGTGTGGTGTTTAATTTCTCTCTCTTGCTGAGCAGAAGAAGATCATGATCATGATTTGCTGTATCATCCTCGTCATCATCTTGGCTTCCACCATAGGAGGCATCTTCGCCTAAGAGCCTATCTCCAGCCCCCCCACCCCTCACAGGTGAGCCAGGTTTAGCAGTGCGATGGGGCAGTAGGGTGGCAGCTGGTGTTCGGTTCAGTCAATATGCGTTTCTGAGTTATGCTCCCGTTGCTGTGCGCCCTTAGTCTGGATGGAGTGAAAAGAGGGGTCTAGCTCAGCAGACTGCTAGGTGTCTGGTGCCTGCATTCAGAGATCTAATGTTTGGGGCATCTCTGACAGATCACAACTGATCTGAGACATAACAATGTGCTGGGTCACATCAGAGCAGCAGGGGGAGCTCTCACCCCACAAAGAGAAAGGAAACTTGAGGAGTAGGCAGTACATTCAATTCAGGAACATCATGAGATTATCAAGGCGACAACTTCAAAAAGAGAGGGAGGGATGTTAGGTTACTGACAGCAAAGGGGACCATGAGGTAGGTGGAACTTCAAGTTCCAGCTGTCCTTCCTTCTTTGGTTTCTCTTGCTCTAATTTTTCAGATGGATTTGCAGATGGCCTTTCTCCATTCTTCCACTCCCCACCTTGAGGCCAGCCCTCAAATGTTCTTTTCCCATCTGGATTTCTCACTGGCACTATCTCCTCTTTATGGAGAAGAGGTGGACATGGCCAGCAGACTCTACCTGTCAGCTGTCTACGGTTCAGTGTGGTCCTGGCTGGAGGGGGAGAGGAAGCTGAAATAGCACTAGGAGGATGGGCTGCAAAGATAGCACCAAACAAGATGCCATGTCATTGATACTGCTGTTAAGGGAAATTTGTCTTCCAATGTAATTATTTTTACTGACTCCATGTTTATTGGCTATGCTGAGAGCATTTCTAACTATTAGCCTTTTAATTCAACTTTTGTGTTCAATTGGGGTGGCTCCTTTTGCTCTATTGTGCAGAAGCTAACAACCCAGCTGAGAGGACATCCATTCAATGGGCTGCATATGGGGAATGGCACCATCTGCCTGTGTTGCTCTGGGCAGCTAAATTTCTCTCCTTGGTGGAGGTTAGATGGCATGCACCATTCTAGCTCCATCAGTGCATCAGAAACATGATCAGGCCCTGAACTGTCAAGCCCCCTGTCTCTCAGCTGAATCGTGTAACTCCATTTTTATTCTCTGAGCATGCTGACCCATTTCTCTGGCTCTTTTCTGGTTCACTCCTGCTGATGGTGAGAATCAGAACATTCTTGGCCTGAAACACTGATACATGGACAGCAACAAGGGCCCTCCCTCCCTCAGGGTCTCATCCTCTATGTAGGATGGCCTCATTACCCTACAAAAAAAATCACTTGAAAGTTTGTCGTTTTAAACCCGCAAACCATGTCAATTTGAGTATATTTGTTTCTTTTCCCCTGATAAATCATATTGGCTGTAGGGAGGAATGACTCAGACACCATCATTCAGTAAATCCCAGCTGTTTCTATACCTTTGGCTCCTTCCTTGTCTGTCCAGATGAGGAAAGCTCTAAGGGTGCTTCCCCCCATTCTGCTGTAGTAGTGTACATAAGCCAATCAGTGGGAGATCCTCTTTAGAGGAGACCTCCCCACAGTTCCAGAGCTGGAAAATGAAATGTGTTCCCCTCCATGGTCAACTGTGAGTGGAGCAGAGGCCTCTTGCCTCCTTCAATGCTAAAGGAGAACAGCATCCCTCCCTCCATGCCCAGAATTTATATGCGCTGTTATCTGTATACAGTTATCTGTATAGTTACTGTTGAAAAGGCACAATCATTTACACAAACCTCTTCAATAAAGTGTTCAATTCAGTGACCGCTGCAGTAGTGTATTTGGTATATCAAGGAGGGGGAAAGGGTGGGTCAGCTGGGAGGAAGGGTTCTT
>VOCT01036948.1:0-24897 GCA_007922175.1 Pelusios castaneus | reverse complement strand
CATAATAACCTCATTGTCCCTGCCATGGTGGCTGTTTGCCTCCTATCTCTCCTGCCTTTTGCCTGGCCTGGGAAATTTCTCATATGGCAAGGGGAGGGAGGGAGGAAGGGGGGAAAAGTGGGGATCAAGGATGCAGCTGTCTCTGGGCCGAGACACAGGTGACCTGCAGCGAGGGAGATTATGCCAGCATTAGCTACTGGAGATGCTGGCTGGCTGAGGTGTCACCCCCCATCTATCTCAGGGGCTGCAGTGACCACGCCCTCCCTTCTCCAGGGGGAAACAGCCTGTTCAGAGCATCTCTGTATAACTACTGTGCTAGGGAGGGATCAGTGGGTGGTCAGGGAGGTTTGTGGGGGGATTGATGAAAGTGGGGTGTAAAATGGAGTGTGTTAATTTCCTCCTGGCTTATGCCCGGGGCCCCGCATTCCCGCTCAGCTGGCTCTGAGGGTGGGGGGGGGGGTCAGGTAAACAAGCCCCCAGCTGTGACTACTCCCATTTGATCCTGGCTCCCTGCCAGCTGTGAGCGAGGATGAGCGCCCCCTGGTGAGGTATCTGCAGGCAAAGATGATCTATTCGGTGGACCCTAGCTACCCCCCCAACCCCAGCATCCTGCTTGCCCTGCGGCTGACCCAGGACCACAACAAGAGAGTCGAGCGGGACATGCTGAACAAGCTGAGCCAGGATGCAGTGCAGCGAGCAGGTAAGGGCTCCATTCCCACCATCCTCCCCTCCCCGCAGATAAACATCCACCAGGCATGTGGGACTTGGACAGTGCTCCCCAAATAGAACTAGTCCCCCAACCCAGCAACCCACCATTGGGCTTTGGGTCCCCAAACAACCCCACGTATAAAGCCAGATCTCTGAAAGGGTAAAGGTAACGCTGCAACACAGCCACCACCAAATATTCAATCCTCTCTGATTTATAGGTGACCCATGGCAGCCCCAGAAACATGGCCAACTCTCACCCCCATTGCACCCCTCACAGCACCCCAAAACAGTCATCTCCTCATATGCACCATGCCACACAGCACCTCAAAACACAACCATCTCCCGAAATCCACCATGCTTCACTGCATCCCCCCAAAGCCACAGTCAATGCCCCACCTCCATCGTGGCCCATAGCACGATGGGCGTGGAAAGACGACTGTGATTTTGGGCTACAACAATGTTGGTGCTGCAACTGCTGCTCCTTTTGAATAGCATGAAACCAAAAGGAGAAGTGAAAGGCAGGAAAATAAAAGGAGACAGATGGACAGGAACGGACAGACAGACTGATGGGAGCGGGGGAGAAAGAGATGGACCCAAGAGGCGGAGGAAGCCAGGGGCTGGGACAGGGAGCAAAGGGCATGTTTGCAGCATGGCCAACGCCACTGATCCACCCTTGTGCACTCCTTTTCAGTCACATCCTTCTCCTCGGGCCACGTGGCCCTCCATATCCTGGCCCAAAATGCCTCCTGCTCCGACCCCCGGCGGGTCTCTGCGAACACCTCCACCATCGACCTGGTGCAACTCCTGGAGTGGAAGTTCAAGGAAGAGCTGTTGAACATAAGTGAGGAGTCTGTGCCGGGAGGACCCTGCCTTACCCAGCCTCCCTGCCAGTCAATCTCTCCCATTCCTCAGCCCCTCACCCCTTTTTCTTCTCTCCCCCTTCCCTCTGTGTCTCCCTCTCTCAGGCCTTTCCCCCCATCTCCCTCCCTCTCCCCTGCTTCGCCTCCTCCACCCTAGTCCAAGTCTGTGAGCCCCTCTGTGGCTAACAACCAGTTTCTTGGATTCTCCCTTGCAGGAATCCATGGCAACCCTTTGACCAGCTACTACCAGCTCAGCTTGGACGTGCTGGCCCTGTGCCAGGTGAATGGTCATTTCTCACCAGCCATCGCCAGCACCCTTCTCAGCCCGGGCCAGAAGAAGTATTACTTTGACACAAAGTTCTCCGTGGGTGGGTATAGGCATCCAGCCTCCTATATCTCTGGGAAGAAGATCCCAGAGTGAGATGGGCTGAGACCCCCAGAACTGTCCTCGTGGAGTTGGTGCTGAGATGATCCCATCCCTCACCACTCTCTAGCATGGCAATCCCGTCTGATCAGCTTTTTCCGGTCCCCACAGACACTGCAGCAGTGTCAGTGCTGGCTCAGATCTGCCTGCTGACCACGGGGCAGTCCCTCCCTCCGAAGGTGCATCAGAAGATCAGACAGAATGTGCAGTGGCTAGTGGACAAAATCCTGGCTGAGAAAAACAGCAGTGGAGTGATTGGGAACATCTACAGCACTGGTTTGGCCATGCAGGTGAGGGCCCAAAGTCCCCAGAGCTGGGAATCAGAGAGGGTGGGGCTGAACTCTGCCTTCACCCACAACCCAAAACCCCTCCCATAATCTCAGAGCAGCTGGATAGTTCAGCTGTGGAATAGGTCATGTCAGCAATTCCTGTGTCATCCATCAGTAGGTTCCAGAGTCAACGGCATATTGACATAAATGGCAGCAGCTCTCAATGCTACAGAAAGAGAAAACAGAGGACTGAAACTGCAAATTTCCTTACTGAAAGAAGACTTTAAATATCCCTTCCTTCTGCCTATGTCCCATTCACCTTCATGGTCTCTCCCTGGTGGGCTATCCTGGCATATACCTGTAGCCCCTTCCCAGCTTCCTTTGCTCACAGCCTTGTCATCTGTCACTGTCATATTGGGCATGGGAAGGCAGGCCCCATCAGGTAACACTGCCTTCCTCTCTGTTTTCTCCAAAGGCCTTGTCCGTCTCATCCAGCTATCTTGAACCTGGGGCCTGGAGCTGCCTCAAGACTCTGCAGAGGGTCCTGGATGAGATTCCCCGGGGCACATTCAATAACCCTATGGCTGCTTCCCAGATCCTCCCTTCCTTGGAGGGCAATAGCTACCTGAACGTGAGCAGGCTCAACTGCTCCATGGACTCAGGTAAAGAAAGCAGGCCAAAGGCAGCTAAGGCCAGAGGCCCATTCTCCCAGCACAGGGCATGAGAACTGGTAGCACCCCATGAGGTCCAGAAGCGGAGGATCAGATGCTACCAATTAATAGAGCCCATTAGTGCAATCATGCAGAGGAAGGGTGGTCTAATGGTTAAGACATTTATTGGCATTTCGAAAACCCATCTTCAGCTCCCTCCTCAGCCAGCAGCAAGTCATTAAGGGTACGTCTCAATAAAAAAATCACAATCCTGTAGCAGCAAGATTCAGAGCCTAGGTCAACTGATGTGAGCTTTTGAGGCTCATGTTGTGGGGCTAATGTAGATATCTGGGGGGGCTGTTTGTTTGTTTTTTGTTTTGTAGACACATTTGGTCTCTCAGTGCCATGCGTCATCAGGATGCTATTAAGGATGGTGATAGTGGCCATGTAAAATATCTAAGCTAGGTAGGAACACATGTAGGAAGGGTTTGCTGGGATTTTGATTTCCCCGCTTCCTGTGAGAATTTTTGACATCTCAGAATTTTCTTCCCAACCTGAATGAGGCCAAAAATGGCAAAAATCTCAAGAAAATTGTCACAAACCAAAAATCCAATAAATAAGTAAATACATAAATATAAATGTTCAGTTGGGATCAAACAAAATGTTTCCTTTGATGACTTCAGAATGTTTTGACTGCAAACCTTTCCCCCTCATTTTTTCTGGAGATTTATTAAAATTCCTGAATGAAAAGTTGTTGCAGGTTGAAAAACCAAAACTTTCCAGCTCAGAAATCTTGTTACATTTTTCGAGGTAGGAGTTTCTACCAACCCAACTGTGGCTTCACAAATAGTTTGGTTACTGAATCAGCATTTTTTTGGTGAGGAAAAAAATGTTCATTGAAAAATTCTTGCTCCATTCTACATGTAGTCCACACTAAGCCAGTATAGCTCTGTCTCTCTCTTGTGGATGGATGACCTAGAGATTTATGGATTTCAAGCTAATGATCCTTGTCCTTAACTAAAGATATGGAGTGCCATCATCAAAGATCTTGAGACCCTGGGTTCAATCCCAGCTAATCTCTTGACCAGAGGGCCATTGCCTGTTCTACCTTTCTCTCAATTTGCAATTCTGTGCCTTCACCCCACTTCTGGTAGGATCTGTGGATCTCCCCTTGACTCCAATGGAACTGGGAGGCTCACTCTCTCCAAGGTCTATGTGGCTGCTTTTCACCCTCTCTCTTTTTCCTCCTGACACAGATCATCTCCCCCTGCCTACCCCTAGACCCACCTCTTCCACTAGCCGCCCACCCAGCATCAGTGTCACCTACACTGTTGCAGATGGCGTGAACAACACATTCAATGACTCCATCAGTGTCACTGTGCCCCAGGGCTCTGTCTTCTTCAAGGTGATGGAGGAGGCCCAGAATAAAGACCCCAACAAATTCAGGTACTTGCTCAGCCTGGCGACACAGCCACTGCTGTTGGTATCAATGGCGGACAGCAGGCTATGGTAGCCCGGGGCACTTAGGGCAGCAGAGACAGGCAGAACGGAGGGGTCCCTAGGATCACAGGGCAGAAATGCCCCTGCTACCGCTG
Source organism: Pelusios castaneus (assembly GCA_007922175.1). Classification (NCBI taxonomy): domain Eukaryota; kingdom Metazoa; phylum Chordata; order Testudines; family Pelomedusidae; genus Pelusios; species Pelusios castaneus. The sequence continues at coordinate 20,391 of VOCT01036948.1, read as the reverse complement.
GTGTGCATGACTCCCATAGCCATCAGTTGTCTGGAGGCGAGTTAAACCATCGGGGGATAGGGAGGAGCATGAAGGCTGGTTCCTTCACATCACTCAGCTGGACAATGTCTCTGTGGGGTGGGGAGATCAGATATCAGGCTGAGGTCAGCTGAGGTGTTTCTCAGTGCCCCTTCCTGAATGGCACGGGGGCGGTTCTGCCTCACTGAGTTGCATGCTCCTGTGGAGTGGAGGTTAGGGGGCTATGAGGCAGCAGTAACCAGACCTCCTGCAGTACTCTCTCTTTCTGTCTCTTTGTAGCTTCACATACACATGGTACTCCTGGGGTCCATACATCACCTCTGTGCGGGGGCTGAAGGCCGATAACAAGAAGCGCACATACTGGCAGCTCCTGAGCAATGGCATCTCACTGAGCAAAGGTGGGATGGCAAGAGAACGTGGAGCTGGGGGGCAGCGTGACCAGGGAAGAAGGTGTGGAGGGTGATAGGGAGGAATGGGGGGTGAGAGGCACAAGAGAAAGAGGGGGTGAGAAGTGGGAGAAGACAGACCACCCCAGGGAGGGTGGGAGGGTTTGGCACAGAGTTGGGTGGCTGGGGCTGAGGGACTACTGACCCCATTTGTGTCCCTTAACCACTTTCCTCTTCTCTTCTTCCAGGTGCTGGGGACTATGTTGTCTCCCAAGGGGAGAGGCTGGAGGTCAGATTCTCCATATACTGAGCTCCAGGGCGCTGGCCAGCCTGAGGACAAGAGGTGCTCCAAGTGCAACTTGTCCTGGCCTTTCCACTGTGCAGGAATTTCATGGATCAGTAGCCCCACCCATGGGGTTCTCCCCTTTGGTGGGACGGGCCCCCTAGAGAAGGCTGTGTCTTCTATTCACATCTCTGAGACTGTTTCTGTCCTTTGCTCTTGACATAAACCCCCTGCAACCCAGCCAGCTGCACCATGAGACTTATTCCAGGCAAGGAGAGGAGCTGAGAAAGCAGAAATGCGGGTAAGGGGCTGGATGGCACCCTCCATCTGGACACACAGCACCACAGCAGGGCAGCATCACATGGCAGCCACATATCCACACCACAGATAAGGGCTTTCCCCATAGCCACCCTCCTGTCCATTGCACTGTCCAGTGGGGCACTGGGCTCAGCCTGGGGCCACCATCTCCTCTGGAGCACTGGCCAATGGGGCACTGGGATAGCCCTGGAGTCACCATTTTCTCCATGGCTCTGGCCAATGGGGCACTGGAGTCAACATTCTCTCCATAGTCCTAGCCAATGAAGTGCTGGGGTATCATCGCCTCTATGGTGCTGGCCAGTGGCATTTTGGGCTTATGCTCAAGCCACCATCCTCTCCTGGCACTGGCCAGTGCGGTGCTGGCCTCACCCTGAAGTAACGAAGCCTGGAAAATCCCTGGCTGTGGCATCATTAGTGGCAGCTCATTAGGACCCTTGGTGTAGAAGGGTAGGCTGCAGAGCATCACTGATGGAGAATAGGAGGCCAATTTTAACAGTCCAGCCAGCCCCTCCTTCTGCCTTGATCCCAGCAGCAGGATTGCCTGGGCTGCTTGCCTCACACCCTCAGGGAGGATGGGTCTGAGCCCCCTGCCAGTAGCTGGTTGGCATGGGAGGATAATGACTCTCCTACAGCTGCCAACCAGGCACGTAGTCCTTCACCCTAGCAGCAGTGGCCCCAACTTGTAGTGCTGAGGGTTCCCGATTCGAATCCAGTCTGGTCAGCAACACGTGCCGATGGGGTGTTCTCTTCCTGGGCTGAGTATTAGAGAAGCCATCTCACCCAGCCCTTGGCAACTGCGCTGGGCCTGCAGGGAGAGGGACTAAAGCTATGGGCTCAGCCTGAAGGGGGCAGCAGCAAACCCCACTGACTCTGATGACCACCAAGACCCACACAGCAGAACCCAGAGGGGTCAGAGTCCTGAGTAATGGACAGGTTAGAGGCGGCTCTACCCTATGGGCCATATTTTTGGAGACAGCTCTTCCCATAGATATCTGCCATCCCAGCACCACACTCCTTCCACCATGACCCACCTAGACATCTGCCATCCCAGCACCCCACTCCTTCCACCATGACCCAGTCTGAGATTACAGCCTAGGAAGATAAAAACAGATAGGGCTGTGGAGAGCAATGGGACTCGGAATCAGTGAAAACTTTCTAGTGGGAAAGGGTTTTTTTCCAATGAAAAAATGCCTTTTCCTGTTGAAGAAATATGTTTGTGGATCAAAAGAATTCTATTTTTTATCTTATTTCGGAGGCAATGCTCCCCACTCCTCCTCTTTTTTAGTTCCCTTCCCTGCTTCACAAAACAAAGCTTTACTGAAACCTCAAAAATTCAAATGGGTGGGGGGGGGGGCGGAGAGGTTGTTCTTTTCTGAAAAATTGTGTGTCCACAAAATATGCTTGCCTTTCTTCTACTATCTTTAAAGGGAAGGAACTGACTTTTCATTATTATTTACTTACCCAGGCCTCCATCATGCTGGACACTCTGTGCACACAGGACAAATGATGGTCCATGCCCCAAACTGATTATAAACTAACTTTAAACCAACAGGGGCAGCCACTTGGCTGTGTCACTCCCCCAGTCAATCTGTGCTACAGTCCCTGATGCCCCCTGCTTTGATCTCTCCGGGTTCCAGGCCCCAACCCTCCAAGTGTACATTTGCTGTCCTCTTCAATTTGGTGCCAGTCGCACACTGAATGACAATGGACAACTTCCCAACAGTTCCAGGGTTAGCAGGGTTGTCCCATGTCGATGCCCCAAAACCCCTGTCCTGGATAAAGAATATTTCCCACATCCACCCAGGTGGGGGAAAGGAAAGATTGCTCTGGGTCCCCCATTCCAGAGGTCCCCAAAGTGAAGCAGCACTGTGAGCTGATGTGCAGGGTTGCAATGTCATTCGGGTTTGGCCCAGCATCCCTCCATCTGTATCTCCCTCTGCCCCCTCAGCCACAGAGCAATAGCAAGTAAAACTAAGCCACCACCTACATTATAAGCAAGGGTTGACATAATTTTTCAGATCCAGTTCTCCAATGAGTACCAGCAGAAATTGTTTGGTACTCAGTTATCAGACTGCACATTTGTGCCCCCTCGCACCACCCTCTCCTCTCCCCCTCTCCCCCCCCCATGGCAGAAGGAGTCCCAGCCCCACACACACCCCTCACCTGCCCTGTACCTGCAGCAGGAAACGTGAGGCTGGAGGGACACAAATCCTTCCCTTTCCCTACACTCCCCTCCCCTGCAGTTACCCAGTGTGTGACAGCTGCTGGTCCCCTGCAGCAGCCAGGCTCCAGCTGGGACAGGGCAGCCTCACCACCCCCACCCCCTGCCTGGGCATCACTCAGAGTCTCTCTTACAATAACTCTGGGTTGGGTATGAAATACCTTCCTCGGCCTTAAACATGGACAGGCCTCAGGGTTTACTCCAGGGGCGTCGCTGGTGCTGAGCACAGGGGGCTGGAGCCCAGCATGTCCAAGCCAGTGCCCCGAGTCCCAAGCCAGCAACGCAGGAGCTAAGAGGTGCACCGACTCTTTTAAGTCTCCTGCTCTGCAGCATGTAGCTGAGGCACATGGTGCGGAGCAAGAAAGGAGGAGGGAAAGTTAAATCCCCTCTTCTCAGGTAGGCAGCGGGGGCAGTTGCTGCCCTGGGTTGGGGCCCACAGTGGTTGTCCCCAACCTGGGTGGACGGCGGGGAAGAGGCTGGTCACGACATCTGGACCTGACCAGGGACCAACGGGGCCAAAGGCAGGAGCCGGCCCGGGGCTGCCAGGCAGCAGTGGCAGCAGAGGTCCAGATCTGGCTTGGGAGCTGGCAACAGGGGCTGCCAGGGTCCAGATCCGACCTGGGAGCTGGGGCTGGTGGTGCGGGCTGGATCCAGCCTAGGAGCTGATCCACTGGGAGCAGGGGCTGGTAGCACAGTAGGGAGGAGTGGTTTGGGGGAGGGGGCAGGGTGGGTGAGCCTGGGGCTGTGCAAGGTATGCTGGTACACAAGTGAGCCTTTGGGGGAAGTTCTCAGTATGCCTTTTGAAAGGTTAGATGCTCATGAGTATCTGAGTACCACCTGATTTTAAGCACAACATGGGGAGGATGGGAGCTGATGGGGGATCCTCATTGCTATGGAAGAACTGCCTTTGGGGAATAGGATGCATCTGCAGCCCCTTAGGATCCCAACACCACAGTGATCAGCACTCAGGAAATGCACCAATAGGCAAAGCAGCGGAAGGGGGTGTGCAGGGACACAGAAGGGACTTTGCTCCTTAGCACCCATCAGCTTTTTCCCTTAAAAAAAGCTCCTCCTTGTGGCTGCCTAGGCGCTGTTCTTCAGCCATGCCAGCATCCGACTTGGAGCAGTAGCTCTGGGAGACATGCCAGTCACCCGTTTAGCTAAGCAGTGCATTCCCCATGCCACTGAAATGGCAGCCGTGTGAACTATTTCACAGCTTAGCGGACACCTCCTCCTAAAGCAAGCAATTCCTTCAAACTGCTGTTCCCTTGGTAATCAGACTCTCAAAAGCCATGTGGCCTATTCTCCTGTGCACCTCTGCAGATGAGATGGACTTAGCTCTGACAGGCTGCTTGGGTGGACCAACTGCTGGTGGTTTCTGAAATATTGTCTCCACATGCTCAGAGCAGGGTTGATGCCACAGCAGGGCCAGGGCTGGCACCTGGGCGGCACTAGCCATTTCTAATGAGTGTTATCGATCGGGGAAAAATGTTAGGAACATTTGAATGTAGACACAATCAGGATTCAATCCCCACCATGCCATCGAGCTCCCTTTCCCACTGCCCAGAAGGAGGAGGGGAAAGTGTAGCCAGGGCTGGGCTTGGCCACGTTTTGCCTTCATTGACCTGAATTTCAGCCACCTTCTGTGCAAAACAATCACAGCGCCTCCATGCTCCTAATGCACCCCCCTCAGCTGCCAATATTTCCAACTTCTCCACCTGGCAGCTCCTGAGAGGCTGCCCTAGTCGCCTATGTAGAAAGTCCGACAGCAGTGCAAAATCAACTGAGCTTCGTCTTGGCAGGCATTTGTTGAGCAGCCACTTCCTGGCTCCCTTCCCAGAGAGGTACAGATCAGCGGGGTGAGAGGTTGCTCAGGGGAATCTGGAAGCTGCCTGGGAGACTAGGTGAGAAGCACAGAGCTTGGCCAAGAAGCTCTCCAGCTGGCAAGGGACCAGGCCCAGCAGGAGACCTTGGAAGAAGTCTGCAGGCAGATGACAGGAGACAATTGCCAGGGCTGATTCCTCCATGATGCCACTAATGACAGGACCAAACTCCAGCCTGAGCTACAAATCCATATTTAATTAACTCTGCGAGGGATAGGCTACACATGGAAACTGTTATCCTTGTATCCCTCTATTGGGCTGTTCTCTAGAGACCAGTTAGGAACTGCTACATTGATCTCCTGCTGAAACTGCGTGATCCACTGCTGGGAGGGAGGCATTATTTGTCCCTTTCCCTCCCCACCAGCTTTCATAGTCTTTTCCCTCTAGTGGTGTGCAAGAGTGGGCATGGGGGACATGCAGCCCACAGAGCTGTGTAGCTGACATGCCCATTATACTTGCTGCCAAATCTGAGGTCCTCTTGGGATGCCCCTGACCATCTGGAGAGGATTGGTGAAGCAGAGCACCCACCTGTATAACAGGATTGGTTGCTACTCAAGCTCTCCCTCATAGCCAGAAGTCACTCTGCAGCTCACCATCCCAATATCTCCTTCACAGGATTCCTTATCCCAACTCAAGGAAGTCCAGAGGAAATGAAACACTCCACACCTGAGGCCTGATTTATTCATTCTTCCTGCATACACACTGGCCCTCCAGGCCCCATCCTCAGTTGACTCTCTCTCTTCACTTAACTGGAGTGTTCCCAGCCCTCTTTCCCAGACCTACAAGTTTAAAGCCTCTGCAAAAGCTAATCTTGCTCCCTTGCAGCTACTGCCATCTCTGTTGCAACTTGTCAGACTTCTAAGAGGTCCCCTCCCAACTTGCTTCAGCCAGTTGTTGTCCTTTATAGGGAATTCCTGATCCCACTCAGGTGGAGCTCATCCTGTACTTAGGGTTGACTTAGTCCCAGGATCTGCACCTCATGGGACAAACCAACCTGTTACTGCCCCCATGGGGAGGGTGCATTACAAGAGCAAAATAAGGAACAGCTGCACAGATTGTACTGTTCATTCCCATATGCAGCTCAGCAAAAAGTCACCAGAGTTTACCTGATGCTGCCACCAGAACTGCCGATTTGCTGCTACAGAAATGAAAAGAGGAATGCTATAGGCACAGAATTTAGACTTAGCTTGCCCCAGAGCATGAGACCTTTCTTTTTCTTCTATATGTCTTAAAAGCAGTAGAGATGTCCAAGTCCACGTTGGCAATCCAATTGATTGCTTTAGGTGAGACAGAGTAGTTTGCAGAGATGAAATCCCACAAAGATAGCACCAGTGTCTCAAAGATGCACAAAGTGTTCCATAATCTGAAGTCACAATAGGTTCAATAGAACTGTGTCTCAGTCCTGCTAGATGGAGAAGGTGGGTCACCTACCATAGGTGCATCTGCCGTGTGACATGTGGTGGTGATTGCAAGTGGACTGTATTTTCCATGAGAGTGAAAAGCCACTGGGTACGTCACTTGGGACAGCCAAAGCGTGTTTCTTTGGTACACTGGCATCCTTCCACCTTGCTCACCATTGATCTTTGGGGCAAAACCTGGAATCTCCAAGCTCTTGCCTTGTGAGGGAAAAATGTTTCCTGGATTTGAGTGATGACAGCAATCTCTTAGCCTGCCCTATCACATGCTAAGGAACAATCAATGTTGTCACATAGATATCTGAATTTTGCTTGGCAAAATCTGGGATTAAATGACAATGTAAACAGTCCTTGCTTATCGCCTCTCTGAATGTAATCTTGCACTCTCTCTAGTGTACCTATCAAGAGATATTCTGAGTTTCTTAGTTGCTGGAAACCTTTTGTGAGGGGGGGAGGGCAGAACCTGAATATAGTAGAATATTAACATTATAAAGCCCAAAGGAACCATCAGATCATCTTGTCTCACCTCCTGTATTATACAGGCCAGAGAATCTCCCTGGTGATCCCGGCCTCCAGCCCAGTATAGAACTGGGGAATTTGTCTTCAGACCGCAAAGGACTGAAGAAGATGCCACCAATAGAGGAGCTCTGTCTTCTCAGATAGAGCAGAACTTCAGTTCCAGGCATCAGAGTTACGAACTGACTGGTCAACCATACATCTCACTGGGAAGTACAGCAGAGACAACACAAGCAGCAGCGGAAATGAGGGAGGGAGAAAGCAAATACAGCCCAGAACTGTGTTCATCATAAACGACTAAATACTTCTGCACTTGTTTAATTTAGATGGTTTAAAGCAGTGTTTTCCTTCTGCAGTTTCAAAGCTGCATTAAGCTAATGTTGAGTTGTAACCTTTTCAAGGCTTTCCTTGGAGTTACAAACATTTCAGAGTTACGAATACCCTCCATTCCCAAGGTGTTTGGAATGCTCAGGTTCTACTGTATCTCACCTTCTCTCTATAGGGCAGCAAGGGGATGGCCTTTGCCTGGTATACGGATAACGGTACTGACCTCCTTTGTAAAGTGCTTTGAGATCTCTGGGTGAAAAGTGCTCGACAAGAGCTGGGTGTTGTTATTACCATGAACGAGATTCAGAGGGGAATTCACACTGGCCAAACACCAGTACACACAAGCGGGATTTGGGGGAGAGGCTACAGTTTGGCTGACTCTTCCTCTTGAGCTCACAGACGTGTTCTCTGCTAGCCACTCCCTGCCCTGACCTATTGATGCCACATGTTGGTTAGCCAACCAGAAAGCACCTCTGGTTGCTGGGTTGTCTGGTCTTCAAAGGCTGGGGTATAACAATGGTGCTCTTGGTACCTCCCTTCGCTAGTTACGTACCTGACACCACCACCTCCGGCCAGCGCCTGTATTTGTTCTCCAGAGTCACCTTGCGAAACTCTTGAGCATTTGTGTTGTGGAAACTGAGATAAGCAAATATGGATGAATAGTATCAGAGATGGGTGGGGGGAGAGATAGGGAGAGGGCTTGCGGCCATGTGGAGAGTACATATAAAGGATGGTGGCAGAAGGCAGGGAAGTGTTTGCAGGCTGTCAAAACTCTCTGGGCCCCACAGTCCTGTCCCCAGCGGGAACCACTGCCAAGAAGAAAAGGCAGAATGTTCCCCTGGACCCTGGCCGTTCTCTGTGTGCTCTGTGCAGTGACCAGTGCCTCTGAGAAGTGCAGTGAGTATAAATCCTTCCCAAGGAGAGACCAGGGCCATGACAGACAGGGTCAGCAGCCAGCTGGGTGCAGTAGCTGGGGTGGGATGGCTCAATATCTCATTGGTTACCCCTTCACAATTAAAGAAATAAGCCAGGGAGGCACAATTGGTGTTGGATCCCAGCATTAGTGACAGCCCAGAATCTCCAAAGAAAAAGTGAATCCATGGGGGGAAGGAGAGTTTCTTAATTCATATCCTGGGGCTGCCGAGGTGGCTCCCTGGAGGCACATGCCCTCCTGAATGAATGTCTGCTTCTCTCTGTCTTCAGCTGTCCCTGCGGACCAGCGGTCCCTGGTTACTAAACTCCAAAGTACCATGGAGAGTTACATCGTCCCACAAAGCCCGCCGAACCCCAGCATCCTGATCGCATTGAACCTGGCCGGTGCACAGGACAGCAAGACGGAAAAGCTGCTGGTGGCGCAGATAAAAGAGAGGATCATCAAGGAAGGCACAGCAAGTAGGAGCCCCAAAATCAGAGATTCTTCTCTGTGTGTCAGATCCAAAGCCCACTGAAGTCAACAGGAGATTTCCGTTGATTTGGAAGGGCATTAGATCCGGCCTTTTGTGCATGCCCTAAATCCCTTCTCCATATATCCTGCCTTTAGAAGAGAAACTGCTGTATGCTTCAGTCAGGGGATCACAGAAATGTAGAGCTGGAAGGAACACTGAAAGGTCTCTAGTCCAGCCCCTTGTGCTGAAGCAGGACCACGTAAACCTAGATCATCCATGACAGGTGTTCATCCAGCCTGTTCTTAAAAGCCTCCCAACAGCAACAGGGATCCCACAACCTCCTGATGTTACCTGCTCCAGTGCTTAACTATCCTCAGAAAGCTTTTCCTAATACGTAACCTAAATCAACCCACCAAGTTGATTCCTTCTTGTCCTACCCGTGATGGACATGGGGAACAATTGATCCCTGTCCTCCATATAACAACCTTTTACATATTTGAAGACTCTTTTCAGGTCCCCCATCAGCCTTCTCTTCTCTAAACTAAACATGCCCATATATTCATCCTCTCCTCATAGGCCAGGCTTTCAAACCCTCTTATTGGTGTTGCTCTCCTCTAGACTCTCTCCTATTTGTCCCCAATTTCCTTAAAGTGTGGCACCCAGAACTGGACACAGGACTCCAGCTGAGGCCTCACCAGTGCTGAGTAGAGCAGGAAAACTACCTTCCATGTCTTACATATAACACTGCTGTCAACACACTCCAGAATGACATTTGCCTTTTTCACAAGAGAATCACACTCTTGGTTCCTATTCAATTTGTGATACACGACAACCCACAGATACTTTGCTGCAGGACTGCTGTCTGCTGCCCAGCTGGTCCATCCCTTCTGGAATCCTGATTTTGTATAAACATAGATCTAGTGACTAGATTTCTCCTGTAGCTATTGTAAGGAATGATGTAAACACTGACCCCTAGTGGCAAGAGGAAAAACATTCCTTCTGGTCACATTTTGCTAAATTTGGAAGGGATTGTAAATAATATTCCCTGCTAATACCCTGGCCCTCTCCCTGACTGCACACAAGCAACGTGACATTTCCATGCATAAACACTGAAAATTCTGCCCCCTTGAGAGGCTGCATTGCTTGGTAAAGCCTCTAATTATAGAATCTTGGACTATTTCTCAAACAAAACAGCATTTCCGCTCAAAAGCAGAAAGTCTCCATAACTGATGAATCACTGAAAACCAAAGGAAGGAGGAATAGAAAGATATACAGTAGCTGCTCCTCCCACTACATATTTCTATAGCTGTTTTCATCCCAGTCTGAGATCCTTTCTCCCAGTCACTTCTGGGGAACAGTGTTTTATAATCCCTCTCACCAAAGCTACACAATGGTGTAACACAGAAAATGGAGTCAAATCCTGTGTTCGGTGGAAATGGGAGGGCAGATGGTCTGAATGTGAAGAAAACTGGGCTCTATTCCTAATTCTGCCAATTACTCCCTTGGGCAACTGACACGTCTTGCTGGGCCTTGGTTCCCAATAAGTAAAATGATGACAATTATTATTTATTAGGTGTGTTACGGTAACATCTAGGAGTCCCAGTCATGGGCCAGCATCTGATTGCACAAAGTGCTCCACAGACCCAGAACAAAAATCCTTCTCGGTTTCAATTGGAGGTTCTTTGGAGCAGGAACTCTCTCATACTGTGTGGATGTACAGCACCTAGCACATGAAGGCCTAGATCTCAGCCAGGGCTCTAGTCACTACCCTCGTAGCAATAATAAGAAACCAAAGGAAGAATTCAGGTAGGACACCAGGCTTAACAGCCCTGCTGTTAGAAAGAGCAAAATGGGGTCTTTAATAAGCATTCTTCAGAGGGGTAGCTGTGTTAGTCTATTTCACCAAAACAAACAAGGAGTCCTGTGGCACTTTTAAAGACTAACACATTCATTTATTACATGACTTTTTGTGGGTATATGAAAGCTCATGCGATAAATGAGTGGGTTAGTCTTCAAAAGTGCCACAGGACTCTGTTTATTTTAATAAACATGAGCGCTCAAGAACTGAGTTTTACAGCCCATCTGATAGACACCACCCATTAGCATCTGTCAAGGTCCTGGAAGCGGTACCAAGTCCAAAGCGAGAGCACGAAGTCCACATCACTCTGTGTTGCACACAAATGTCCCTCAAATGTTGCCCATCCTAAAACCAATCCCAAGGCCATTTAGCTTTCATAACAGAGAACATGCAGAGCTGACTGCCCCCATACCAAGCATTAAAACCCTCATTCCTCCTAGTGTTTCAGGCATGATTTGTTATAGCTTTAACCCGAGAACATACAGGAAAGACATGCTCTGAGTTGTGCTGAGGATCTCTTGATGAGTTGGTTGCATTCTCTCTCTCTTCCATTCCCCCTCCTTCTCCTGCAGCAATGACCTCTGGCGAGGTGGCCCTATATGTTCTTGCCCTCCTCTCATCCTGTGAGGACCCCAAGCACGTCACAGCCCACATCAGCTTGGTCGAAGTCTTGAAGTTGAAAACTGAAGAGGAGTTGATCCACTTGTGTAAGAAGGGGAACGGGGCTTCAAATGCATCAAAAATTAGACCAGGACTCAGCAAGCCTGAGTTCTGCCCCCAAGGTCTGCCACTGGCCAGCTGGGTGACCTAGAGCAAGTCATGGCACCATTCTGTGCCTCAATTTCCCTCATCATGCAATGAGGATAATGATCCTGAGTTCCTTTGTGCAGCACTACAGAAGAACTAGATATTAGTATTATAATCAGGGAAGAGCCTTGGGGACAGGAATCCTTCTTGCACTTTTGGGGTCCAGCCAGAGTACACCTGGGATCTTTCTCTCCAGATGGAATGTCCACTCCAGATCTCCCTGAAGGCAGCAGGTAGCCCAGGTCAGCACAGTGCCACCAACTCATCTGAGGGTTCACTGAGATCTTTGCTCTTTTTCTTTACCCAAGTCACTGAGGGGAGCACTGGTGGAAGGCGCTGTCCTGATAGCTCAGCAGCTTGAAGGTTTTCTACTCCCAGGGTAGGTACAGCCCAGATGAGGACAGGGGCAAGGCGGTGCAATTCTCTGCCTGATCTAGAGACGTCACTTTTAAGAGAGGAAAGGCCCAGTGAGTTTCTGTGGACCAGAGCTCAGTTGTTCCTGCTCTGGTGCTTTCCAGCATCCCACGGCAAGCCCTACACGACGTTCTACCAGCTTGGCCTGGACACCCTGGCTCTGTGCCTGGAGGGGGTTGATGTTAACGATGCAGCTGTCAGTCTGGCCAAGATGGCTCTGGCCAAGGACTTCTCTATGGGTAAGAACTGCTACTGTACATGCCAGTCCTCCCTAAACTGAACCCAAGTGCCAAGCTTGCTCCACACTGACCTCACCTCAACAGACCTCCCCCACCATTGCCCCCTGCCTGCCCGTCTGAGCCCCCACCACCCTCTCCTCCTCCTTGCTGGCCCTCCCTGCCAGCTGCATGGAGCCATGCTCCCAAGGAAGTGTTGCTCTAACCGGCCTCCTTGTCTCCTTCCACCTCTATGGTCGTGGTGATGATGGGGCGGGGGCAATCTGCAGACACGGGAGCCATGGCGACTCTGGCACTGACCTGTGTGCACAACAGGCTGGTGAAGGCTAAGCAGAGCAGGATCCTGGCGGCCGTCCAAGAGGCACTGAACACCCTCCACCAGCAGATCCTCAGGGCCGTGGAGACCAACACAGTCAACATCTACAGCCTCGGGTTGGCTCTGCAGGTACTAAGACCCCATCCCCTCCCAGCTGAGAGCACTGCCTGAGGCCAAGTCTCTGACACACCTTGAGCCATGGATCCAGCTGTTCCATGACCAAATCATGGGCCCAGCCTAGCTGGACAGAGACCAAATCGTCACAGGACCGTGAGCAGTGAGGCGGCGCACACAGGGATACAGTCCCCTACTCTCCCCGCACCATACCCTGCTCTGTTTGAGGCATCTCCTTCCTCCTTTCACAGGCACTCAGTGTCACCTCGACATCCTATCCCTCTGGGGAATGGAGTTGCTCACAGACTCTCACCAAGGTGTTCAACGAGATCTCCCAGGGGACGTTCAACAATCCCATGGCTGCTGCCCAGATCCTCCCTTCCCTTGTGGGTAAAACCTACCTGAATGTAAACAGACTCGGCTGCTTCCCAGATAAGAGTAAGGATCTCCCCAGAGCAACCTTTCCCCCATGGCTGCTTCCCCTGCCCCTTGGGGCAACACACCAATAACTCCCAAGTCCTGAGATCTTTTGCCTCTTGCTTTACCTTGGCAGAGCTCTGATCCTGGACTCTGCTTCACTGGCCACCAGAGATTAACCCCGATGTTGGGGGTTTCCCTGGCTGGTAAAAGGATACTGGAGCAGCTTCCCACATGCTGTTCCCAGCCGTCAGTGCAAGACACATGCTGGGGGCACAGGCGGGATAGCCAAAGAACTGCCACCTCCGGCTAGTTTCATGTGCTGACATGTTCCCCGGGTGTTGCTGCAACCAAAGGGGTGTCAGAGCCACATAGCCAGCAAAATTTGGCAGCAATCAATAGGAGTCACACAAACTACATAGAGAAGCTTGCGTAACTCCCGTTGACTTCCTAACTTCCCTTTAGCCACTTTCTCCACTGCGCTGAGCTGACGGGGAATGTGTTCCCATCGACACAGCACTACGATTTTTTGGAGGTGATTTTATTAGATTGACTTCCGGAACAGTGTGTCATCACTGCCGCTCAATCGAACCAGAAAAAATCGATCTGATAGTGGCTAATTTGCCACCATCCATGTAGTCATAGCCTTAGGCTGCTTTAGTTCATCCCAGAGGCTGTCCCAGTCTCTGGTCACCCCACAAACCAAGGAGGGGACGTGTCTACCCTATGGAAATGTTGGAGAACCCCTGGTCCGCTGTATTCCTGGGCTCTCTCTCATTCCCAGCAGACCCTTCCCAATGTCTGGGAACCCCATCTTGGTAGGTTTAACACTACCTGTAGCAATGGTCTAGACTACATGTTCCAAATGTCTCCTTTTTGGTTACCATGGCATTCCCTTATGGGACATTCTGCAGCCCTCTCTTCTGGTTGCTGTGGGTCCCTCTGCTGGCATGTTCTCCAACCCCTCCTGCTTATCTACCATGATAAAGTCAATGTGAACAGCTGCCAGAATTGCCCCAGTCCAGCTTGTTCATCAACGAGTTGCAAGGGGCTATTTCTTAATAAGGTCTGTCCCTTTTCCACTGTATCCCTGATGACAGAAGGGTTGGCCGACACTCCCCCTTCAGCAAATTTCTACACATGCCTGGTGGGGAAGCCAAATCTCTGCTTCCCATTGTCACCCCCGAGGCAAAACCTGACTGTTTGAGAGCGTGGGGATTTCTGACACATGCACCCTGGCTGCTGGGGTAACACAGACCCAGTAAGAGGACTCTGAAGGGTTTCGGCTTCCATCTGGACTCCAGGCTGAAAGGGCCTGGGCAGTGCAATCACACGAGTTCTTCTCACCCAATATCCCAAACGCGTCTTGATCTCCCTAAAGGGGAGGCCCGATGTCCCATTACTCATCTGTTCCTATTGCCTCTCTCTGCTCAGTTACTGTGGAATATACCATCATCAACTACCTCAGGGGGCAACACTTCATGTACACCATCTTTGTAACTGTACCCAAAGGCTCTGTGCTGCTCGCCGTCCTCCAAGCAGCTGACCAGGCCAATCCACAATACTTCAGGTGAGCAAGGCAGGCTGCATGCAGCCATGGGTTTGTTCTTCCTCTTCATCACCCTCTCCCTACTTGTGCCCGTCTCTCTCCTGATCTATCGCCTCTGCATCCCTCCCGTTCCTAACAGCCTCCAGCTGTACCCCACCTCTCCCCAGCCCCAACCTCAACCTCAACCCCAACCCTCTCCTGACTCTTGCCTTCGTTTCCCTTGCAGCTATAAAACAGAGCAGACGTCCTGGGGCCTCATGATAGTCTCCATCAACTACTGTGCTGCCAATGCCAATGACAAGACCTACTGGAAGTTCTACAATGGCACAAAACCCTTGGATCAAGGTACAGGGCCTGGGAGAAAGGGGCAGGTGGAACAGTTGTCAGCAATCACCTGGCAAGGCGTGTGCTTGTCCTGAGCGTCATGTCAGTTTCAGCCAAGTGGGGTGTTTCACAGGAGTGAGGCAAGCCAGCAACAGCAAGCACTGCTCCTGTCTTATCATCCTCTCCCACTTCTTCCAGGTGTTGAGAGCTACATACCAGCTAACAATGAACATATTATGGCTGAATTCAGCAAGTACTGAGAATGCAGATGCCTGAAGGAGGAAGAGAATGAAATGAAGAACAGGAGAGGCCTCTTCTGTCACCCTTCAGGATCACAAGCTGAGCAAGACCCCTCCACCATAGATTGGAGTGCAGCTACGCTTGATACATGCCCAGCCATTAGAGGGCTGTCAAGAGCCAATAAAAAGAGTTCTCTAGTTCTCATAAATCACCAAGTGTTAATTTCAATCTGGGGTGTAACACTGGGTCTCAATAAAGCCTCTGAAGGGCTCCCCAGTTTGGAATAATCCCTTCCAGTGAGCTCTAGGGACAGATACAATTTCCTTTCTAAAGAGGCCCCAGATCAGCTCAGAACAGAATTATAGCTGGTCGTCATTCCTGCTTTAGTTGAGATCAGCTTTCTGTTTAAAGCTTGGCTCTTCTAAATGCTTTAAAATCCATATGGTTATTTGGATTTCCCTGAAATGTGGTGTGCCTCATCAGGGTGCTAGCAAAAATTGGTGATTAAAATTTGGGGGGCATTTAATTAAGGGGTCCCCAAAATATAGCTAAATATAGCATTTTCCCCTAAAGTTTGTGCATTCTATTAGTGTATACTAATAAAACCCTTTCTGTATAAAGGGGCTCCAGAATAGGTCATTCCCTCCCAGCTGTCACAGGGATAACATCAAAATTTCTTCCCATCAAAAGAGGTCCTTAGGACAAAACACTACTTCCTAATCAACACAATGTTCTCCTCTCTAACAAGCCCTCAGACTGGGTCATAACCTTCAGGATAACAACAGAGTACCAATAAAGTGTCTGGGATCCAAGGGAAAAGATAACACTCTAAAGTGACCCCAGGAAAGGATGATCCCTTTAGAAACACAATAGGATATCACTTCCATAACATGCAGGGCTTTGCAAACTCTTGTGATTAGACACCACTCCCCTTCCAGAGCCGGGGATAGAATACACTGACTCCCATCTCCCCCATTTCCTGCTCCCTGCATTGGAATGGCTCCAACCAGTAGAACGAATGTTGATGCAACTCTCACCAAGGTTGGCTGCTGGGTGACAAAAGACTCAGCCAGGAAAGGCCTCCCATTGGGCAGGGAGAAATGTGACCTGAGATCTCCCTAAAGGCCTCAGAACTCAGAAGGCAAAGAAAGCTATTAAAAATCTGCTTATTTTCATGGAGATTTTGGAAGGGTCAAGTCACGGTATCAGAGTGCTTGGAGTTGGTGATGCACAAGTGACCCCACATTATAGCAAGGAGGAGTTGCAGGGCTCCCCTCCCACCTTGCTATAATGAAAGGGAAAGAGGCTCAGGCCTCACGTGCTAAAAGATTCCCACTCCACTTTCTCCTCTCCCCCCTTCAGGATGTTCCTGCAAGGTTCACACTGGATACTAGACCTTACTGTGGGTTATGGGCTGAGGGATAAAATAGAAGAGCCTCAGTGCCCAGCAGAATGGAGGGCTCCTCCAGCATGAGGTGAGAGGTGCATAGAACACAGGAGTCCTGGCTCCCTGTCCCTCATTGCTCTAACCACTGGATCCACCACCTCTCCTCCCCCAGCTGGGGATGGAACCCAGGAGTCCTGACCCCCAGACCAGTGACACCCCATCTCCTTATGTGGCTTCAAAGCCTCGTGCAGGGGGCTCCCCCCCAGCCTGTGCTTTCTAGGGCGAGGCTGACGGGGGAAAGGGGAGGCAGCAGCTTCTGCTCGGGACCCGCTCCCTCACGCTTCCCCCTCTTGCACCCGAGCCCCCTAGGGCCGGAACCAAATCTCCTGGGTCTTGTTTCCCCTGGCGCCAACGCCTACAGGATTACCGGAAGTGGTTCCTCCCGGACAGATTAAAGAACACTCCAAAGACGGCAGCGCTCTGTGACCACGCCCCTTTTTCCTTCCCTTCCGCTTTCTTGCCCATCCATCAGAAGCCTGAGGCAGCCTCGGGTCACGACCCCACCCTCCAGAGCGGCGCGCGATCATGTGGAGGTGTCTCGCGCGCCCTTTCCGCGCGCTGCCCACGGTCCCCAGAGGTGAGAGGGTCACTAGCCGGCCTGATGTGGGAGGAGGTGGCTGGCTGTGGGCGGGTATTTAAAGCGCCAGCGCCCTTCCCAGCCTATGAACCGGGGTGCTGTCATTTGCCCAGTGAGGGGCCAGCTTTTGATTTCTGGCCCTCACCGCCCGTCTTCCAGCCTTGGCGGGTGATTGACACCGGTCAGGGGGAGTCTGGACTCCTGGGTTCTAGCGGGGAGAGTGGGGGCTGGGAGCCAGGACTCATGGATTCTATCCCAGTTCTGGGATGGGGCAGTGGGTTTAAGCAGGGGGGAGGGGCTGGGAGCCATGTCTCCCTTTCCCCATTGGTAAACTGGGGAGCTTGTCACTTAGCCTCTCCTGCAAAGCACTTTGGGTTAATATAGCATATTGTGGTTTTATTAAGTGCTGGGAAGGTCGTTTCCATGATGGCCTCAGCTCTGTCTTTCCTGCTGGTGTTTGAATAAGGGCCAAAAGTATGCTGAGCATTTCTTTACCTCGCCTGTCTTTTATTTTCCAGATCTTTTTTGTGCCAGAGTCCTCAGCGCTGGCCTGAAGAAATATGAGCTTCCCCCAGATTATAGCAGTGAGTGCATGAACCGGAGAACTGCCAACACAGAAGGGCAGCGAGTGTCTTGCAGAGTTGGGACACATTTGCCACCTTCCTTAGAAAAATGTTGAAGGGAAGATGTTGAGTCACTGTGCATGGCCTGGAGAAGTTTGAGGAGAGAGCATTGTAAAAAGCATGTTATGGACTTTGGGGTGATTGTGGGGTATTTGCAGAATATGTTCTTGCCATCTCTTGTGGGGAGCATGAAATGTCTATAATACATATTACTGATCTCACTGTGTGGAGTAGAGGAAGCATTTTGCCATCCGTGCTCTTGGGGAGGAGTGTATCAATTTTTTTTTAACGGCTTTGGAAAATACACCTAGTTGTGCATCTCCCTTGTCAGGAGAACACACTATTTGCTGTAGGTTGTCCTGTTTCTTTTTTAAACACCTAGGAAGAAGGGTCACATACCATTTTCTAAAGATTAGTACACTTGGGTTTTGGACCAGTGTGGGAGGTGAATTCTAGCACTGAGAACCTTTCTGTGTAACTATTCAGGCAGACAGAATCTAGGGCATTTGTGCTAACAAGTCCTCTGGCTCTCATCACCCTGCTGTCTAAAATGCCTCCCAAATATTTGTGGTTCTTTCTTGATTTCATGAAAGACTGAGTAATAGTAGCTTTTGCCAGCTACTCTTCTTCCAAGTACTGATCTTGGCTCAGTATTAGGATAGGAGGGAAGCTCTGTTGTTTTATGTTCAATGTAAAGGAGGGGTCGCTCTGGCCCATAGACCTAGTCTACATCTGAAGTTTAGGTTGACCTAGCTATATCACTTAAAGCTGTGAAAAATGTCACAAACCGTGTGATATAAGTCGGTCAGCCTAACCCCCATTGCATATGCTTGTAGGTTGACAGAAGAATTAGAGACATAACTTAATTGCATATTCCCTCATCTGCCTCTCCCAACACCTTTGTGTAGATGTTGGATAAAATGGGGGGAGAGGAATGGAGCCTTGTGACTGCTTGGATAAGGGCCTGAAGGTGGAAGAATAGTAGTCCATAACCACCCTCTGGGGTTGGTCTGAGATGGACATTTGCCATTTCAGAATGTCGCATTTATCCCTTCAGCTTTAAGGAATTTTAAAAGGAAGCATTAATGATAACGTGAGAACTGGCACTATTACTACTAAGGTTGAGAGGTAGCTTCTTGAGTAGAGACCTAACTAAAGCTGCCATCTTGTCTTCCCTTAGAGAAGGCAGTGTTCTCAGTCAACAGCAGAACCAGTGTCTCCCTCTGCTTGATTTAACGTTCCTAGTCATGAGATGCATAGACTCAGATTGCTGGCCACACACAGTTTTAGAAGCTCTGGGTTGAAAACTGGCTGTTGTTTCATATTTGCACTCTGTTACCACAGATCTCTGCTTACCAGACCATATGCCCTAGTCAGAAACTGAGGGCACCTTGAGACATGCTGTGATATCTCTGTTTGTTAATCCTTCCAGACATCTCCATTCCTGACAAACCCAGACTGAAATTCATAGAAAAAACTCCCGCTGTACCTAAAGTGAGGCGGGAATTCAAGAACCTCCGTGACATCCGTGGCCCATCCACCGAGGGCACTGAGTTCACCGAGGGACAGTATGGCATTTGGGTGAGTGAGAGAGGAGGAGAGATACAAACTGGGACACCGTTGAGTTGTATCCTTCACCCAGAGCAAGGAAAATAGAACTTCAGGAGCTGATTTCTTCAGCAAGGCACCTGAAACAATTAGGGCTGAGGACACAAGTTAACTGATGCCAAGAGGGATGTGGTATGAGTGAGAACAGCTGTAAAATGGTGGTAGGAGATGCCCCTTCACCTGTATCTGAGTCACAGTTCCTCCTGTGCTGCTTCTCTCTCTCCTTGCAGGCATTGGGTGGTGGTTACCTCCACTGGGGTCACTTTGAAATGATGCGCCTAACCATCAATCGTCATCTGGATTCCAAGACCATGTTTGCTGTGTGGCGTATCCCAGCCCCTTACAAGCCCATCACACGCAAGAGCTTTGGCCACCGCATGGGAGGGGGTAAAGGTGCTATCGACCACTATGTGACAGCAGTGAAATGTGGCTGCCTCATTGTGGAAGTGGGTGGGCACTGTGAGTTTGAGGAAGTGGAACACTTCCTCAACCGGGTGGCCAAGAAGCTGCCATTTCCAGCCCAGGCAGTCAGTCACCAGTCCCTAGAGGAGATGCGGCAAGCAGAGGAGGAAAGACGGCGCAACAACCAGAATCCATGGACCTTCGAGCGTATTATCACCTCCAACATGCTTGGGATCCGTAAAGTGCTGAGTCCCTATGACGTGCATTTGAAGGGGCGCTACTGGGGCAAGTTCTTTCTGAAAGACAGAGTGTAATGACTAAGTGGGAGTCAGAGGGGGGGAAATCTGAAGGACTTCTCTGATGGTCACAAAGTTCAACAACTGCCTGGAAGGAACTTTGCGCCTCTTTCCTTATCACCTATGTGGCCCTTCCTGGCTGCACCCTCTCTTGAGTGGAAGGATCGCTAGAGAAGAAAGGGCTGTGGTGATCTGCCCCTCAGGGTTAGAGGGGACAGGGCTCCATGCAGTAGCCATGGAGGTGCAAAGGGCAGCCTGTGGAAGGCCCTGATAAATTTGGATTAATAAAGGTTTCCTACAGGGGCAAAGTCTTGTGCCTCCGTGTCCAGTCAATGTTGAAGGCCAAAGATGATGGTTATGGGGCTGTTGCAGGAGCTACAGATCTTAGTGGGATATTAAGGGAGGGCCTGT
>ML686024.1:3259334-3313138 GCA_007922175.1 Pelusios castaneus | reverse complement strand
ATTGACGACTCCCCAGTCTGAGGAAGCTGTAGGGATACCGATTCTCTACCTCTTTGGGCTGGAGCCCCTGCCCTCTTTGAGGTTGACGGTCGGGTACCAGGAGAGAATTGTGATTGCACATCCCATTGTCTCCAGGGCATACCGTATGGGGGTGGTCCATACCATGGAAAGGGGGGCCACCCATATTCTGGTCCCATGGCGTTCCAGCCCTGAGGGCATCGTTGTGCCTGTTTGAAAGCTTCAGGTGAGCTG
Source organism: Pelusios castaneus (assembly GCA_007922175.1). NCBI lineage: Eukaryota > Metazoa > Chordata > Testudines > Pelomedusidae > Pelusios > Pelusios castaneus. Next base: position 3,312,886 of record ML686024.1, on the reverse strand, counting down.
CCAGGCAGTTCCTCCCCGTGATCTTCCTCCGATGAGGAGGCTGACAATATAAATTCATCTGTCTGTTCTGGTGAGGAGGCAGGGGAGAGGGGGGGCAATTGTTTCTCCCCTCTGCAGTGCTTAGTCTTCTCCTTCCTCTTCTTTGGAGGAGGAGAAGCTGTTACATAGGCTGCAGCTGCTGGTGCTGAGCTTGTGCGCAGCGCCCCTAGAGGCCGATGCTTCAACGGCACCGGTTGCCGTCTCTTTAAAGCAGGGGCTCGTGGTTTCGCCCGTGCCGTCAGCTGTTCTCCCCTGGTCGGCACCGACACACAAGAATCAGTCGGTGCCGCCACACCTGTCATCGGCGCCGTGGCCAGAGGCTCTGTCGGTGCCGGCATGGGGGGCTGTTCGGCCGTTATGGCCGTTAACGGTGCCGCGGCTCCTGTAGCTGCCGGCGGTTCCATTCTGTGCCCATGGGGTATGTCCCTAAGGACTGTCCCCACTCCACCTGACTTCTTGTCAGTGGGCTTGGCAGTGTCCTTTTTAATCTGGTACCTCACTCCTCTCTCCGAGCCCGGAGGAGAGGAGGAGGTTGACGGTCTGTTTGAGCCGCCGGGGTATCCCGGATCGGAGGCAGGTCTCAATGCCTCCTTCATCAATATCAATTTCATTTTTAGTTCCCTGTCGCGTCTAGTCCGCGACTTTAAGTTTTTACAATCCTGGCAGGAACGAGGTATATGGCCCTCGCCTAAACAGCGGATACACTCCGCATGGCCATCGGATGCTGGCATGGCATCCCTGCACTTTGTGCAGCGTTTAAATCCCGGAGTGGCTGCCATTGCCGCTTCTCCGGTTTCGCCGCCTTTTTTTTTTTTTTTTTTTTTTTTTTAAACTACAAAGTTAATTTAAAATAATAAAGTTAACCTAAAACTAACTATTAACCATAACTACCAACTATTACTAATAACTCTACCAACTCACTACACTACTATTAACGGGCTGTCAGAACTGCTGTATGCTCCGTCTTAGACCAGAGGCGGTTAAGAAGGAACTGAGGGGTTGGGACCGAGCGCGCGTCCCTGCAGAGGCGTTAGAACACCCGCGCGCTGCTGGGGACGCACGCACGCGGTCCCAGGGGCTCTGCTGTAGAATCTCCGATCGAAGACGCGGGGCGCCAGCGCACCCAAAGTGGAGCACCACGGGGACACTACTCGAAGACAGAACATAGGGCTGCTAGGCTGGGACCCGGAGTAGAGGGTGGGCCTGGATCCCAACCCTCCCTCCCCTCCAGGAGTGATGACAGTGAAGGCAGCCCAAAGGGCAATAATGAAGGAGGACAGGGGAACCACCCTGACCACTAGCCCTAGCAAGCATGAGACCCAACACTGGGGTGCTGGCCATCTGCCACAATACTTAGACTATAAAGAATTTAAAAACATTCTTGCCCCACTATTCAACACAAATTTTAGAAACATAAAGACTGAAACCATTAGGCAGAAAAACACATGCTACTCATCCTAGTTCCCATACCTAGGGCATCCTAGCTCCCATATCTAGAGAAATAAGCATTTAAAAATAAGTAGTAAAAAGATTTTTTGGGTGCCATGGCTTAAGAAGGATATGATAATTCTAGTTGCTATAGGCAAGGATATTAATTCAATCTTAACAGCTACAGTCAACATGTTTTGGGAGGATCCCCATTGACTCACTAGCATGTAACCCAACAACTGAGGAGCAGGGAGGACCCCACCATCCCTACTCAGGGCACTTCATGTACCTAGGCATGCTGCCATTCCACATGCCCATAGACCACCTTATCTCTCTGAGGTGGGCTGGTCTCCTGACTTTGGCCACCATTAGGCTCTACTGCCCTGAACAAAAGGCCTGCTTTCCTGACCCTGGCTAGAGTCCAGGGTTGTGACTGGGAGACCCAGTTGTGGCTCTATGGCTTTTTCTCTGACTTCCCAGCTCATATGACCAACTGCCTGTGATGGGGCGTACCAGCCCCACAACACTGTCTCAAATGATCTTCTCAAAAAAACTAGGAAAATACAACCTAGATGTCATTTTATAAGGTAGGTGCATAACTGGTTGAAAAAACATTCCCAGAGAGTAATCATCAGTGGTTCGCAGTCAAGCTGGAAGGGCATATTGTGTGCGGTCCTACAGGGATCGGTTCTTGGTCTGAGTCTGTTTGGTACCTTCATCTATGATGTAGATAATGACATAGAGATTATACTTATATAGTTTGCCAATGATACCAAGATCGGAGAGTTTGCAAGTACTTTGGAGAAGAGATTTTAAATTCAGAGTGATATGGACAAACTGGTCTGAAGTAAACAGGACAAAGTTCAGTAAGGACAAATGCATGGCACTCCACTTAGGAAGGAACAATCAATTGCACACATACAAACATCAGAAGCAATTGCCTAGGCAGAAGTACTGTGGAAAGGGACTTGGAAGTTACAGTGGATCACAGGCTAAATGAGTTAACTGTTTTGCAACAATATTACATTGTTAACATGATTGTGGGATGATATGCAGGAGTATTATAAGCAAGACATGAGAACTAATTCTTTTTTGAGTGATTCCTCGTGTCTATTCCAAATCAGTGTGCACAATCTGCTGGAAATTTTTTCCCACAGAGTACCCGCAGAGTCAGCTATGTAGCCCCTAGAGTTGAGCCTCTATGGTGCCCTATATATAGCTTTGCCAACCCTTCCCCTCCTCAGTCCATTTTACAACACGACAGTCACTAAAACAGTAGTTCCCTCTTGCTTAGTAAGCGCTTTTCCCTCATATTGTTTCAAAGTAAGTACCTGTAAATAGTTTAAGTAGTTAACAGTATATTTAGGGTAGAGTAGTATAAATAGAATTCCTGATTAGCGGGAGGTGTTAGTTCTGCCCGCCCCAGGCCAAGAGTCAAGGCATGCCTCACTTAAAATCATGTGAGTCCTGCAGGAAGCTTTATGCCAAAGGATGACCTGCACTCTTCCTTCACTAAGATCTGCTGGAGCTTCCACCCGAGGACTCAAAAGGAAAAAGGCGAAAGGCTGAAGTTCATTATGACAGAGGAGGCTCTTTGCCTGTTGAAAGCTGGGGTGCAAGGTACTAGCAAAGCAGCATCTGTGAGGGAGGCACTGCAAGCTAAGAACTCTGCCAAGGAGCCATGGCATGGTCACTCCTCTCTGGCACTGAAAACCATGGCACAGGGAGGTCTCAGCAGCATCATTCTCATTCTGCGGTGCCACAAAAGAAGAAGGTGGAATGAGGACACTCCCCAGTGTCGAAGCTGATGAAAGAAAGGAGTACAGCGAGACTGGTGCCCGGCCACTCAAGCTCCATACTTGAGGCCAGAGAGCAATAGACTGCAGTCCGAGAAAGGGGTGGGTTGAGACTGGTGCCAGTAGCATCTCCAATGAGAGATGTATTGAAGGAGGGCTTACAGATTCCTTCCATGCCTGAAACCTTTGAGGCAGCACAGGAGCTGATTGATGAGACAGATCCACCAGCCTGAGAGGACACGGCGGGTCCAGCACCTAAGAAGGGTCCAGTGCCATCAAGGGGCAAACCAGGACTGTTGGCCAGACCCTGCTCCCACAGAACCACTCCCCGGCACCATCCAGTGCAGTGGCCAGATCCTGCTCCCCACAGCACCATCTGCTGACAGCACTGCCTGGCACCACAACCAGAGTGTGAGCTCTGCTGGACTGCTCCCTGACACCATCTGGCACCGCACCACTGTGGTCCCCGCACAGTGACAGATTCTCATCAGACTCTGTTTAAGGAGTCGGTGGTCTCCAGTGCTGAAGCAGACAGACCTGAGGGGCCACCTCCTCCTCTGGCTCAGTGGTCTGCTCAGTGGTGGGTGCCATCCCAGTGCCATTTTGGACCCTGTGGGCAAACCATCAGACCCAAGTGCCCCACTCAGGCAGGCCCTACTCTCTGGCCTGGGGTTTGTACCTTTGCTTATACCTATGCTTAGCTTGTATGCATATATCTTATCTCACACCGGGAGTGGGGGGACACAACAAGGATCAAAAATTGTATGGTCCATTGAGGGAGTCTTCCTCCTCGCCCTTGGATGAGGTTGTAGCAGGAGCTACTGTGGCGACCATTATCAAAGAATCATAGAAACTGGAAGGGACCATGACAGGTCATCGAGTCCAGTTCCCTGCACTCATGGCAGGACCAAGTACCCCCATTAAACCATCCCTGACAGGTTTTGTCTAACCTGCTCTTAAAAGCTTCCAATATAGGAGATTCCACAACCTGCTAAGGCAACTTATTCCAGTGTTTAATCATCCTGAAAGTTAGGAATTTTTTCCTAATGACTAGGCTGAACCTTCCTTGCTGTAATTTAAGTCCATTGCTTCTTGTCCTATCATCTGTGATTAAGGAGAATAATTTTTCTCCTTCTTCCTCATAACAATCTTTTAGGTATTTGAAAGCTATTATCATATCCCCTCTGTCTCCTTTTTCTAAACGAAACAAACCCAGTTCTTTCAATCTTCCCTCATAGGTCAAATGTTCCAGACCTCTAACCATTTTTGTTGCCCTTCTCTGGATTTTCTCCAGTTTCTCCATATCCTTTTTGAAATGAGGCGCCCAAAACTGGACACAGTACTCAAACTGAGGCCTAATCAGTGCAGAGTAGAGTGGAAGAATCACTGCTCATGTCTTACTCACCATACTCCTGTTAATACACCCCAGAATGGCGTTTGCTTTTTTTGCAACAGTATTACACTGCCGACTCATATTTAGCTTGTGGTCCACTATTACACCCAGATTCCTTTCTGCAGTACTCCTTCCCAGATAGTCATTGACCATTTTGTATGTGTGCAATGGGTTGATCAACCCTAAGTGGAGTACTTGGCACTTATCTTTATTGAATTTCATTCTATTTATCTCAGACCATTTCACCAGTTTGTCCAAATCATTTTGAATTGTGATCCTATCCTTCAAAGCACTTGCAACCCCTCCCAGCTTGGTATCATCTGCAAACTTTATAAGTTCCTGTAGACAGAAGGACACATCAAGAGCTGCTGCACAAGGTAGCTTGTAACATGGGGCTATAAGTGGAAGATGTGATGGAGGACACTGACCTCATGATGGACATCTTAATTTCTGAAGGTCCTTCCAGGGTTACTCTCCCACTTATCAAGAGCGTTAAGACCACCAAGACTTTCTGGCCTCTGTTCCTCCCACCACTAAGAGGGTGGAAAGGAAGTATTTCTTACCATCGAAGGGACATGAACAGTTTTACACCCACCTCACCCTGGAGTCTTTGGTGGTAGCTGCAGTCAATGAAAAGGAGCAGCAGAGATAGCAAGGACTTACACCAAAGATAAAGATGCCAAGAAGTTGGAGCTCTTTGGGCAAAACATTTATTTCACTGGAGGGCTCCACCTTAGCAGCACATCTTGAAGAACACCAGTTACAGGTAAGTTACAGATAAGTAATCCATCTTTATAGGTAAGTAATCGTATTTGCCACTCTACTCCATGCTGACAAGGCCTCAGCTATAGCATTGTGTCCAATTCAGAAAAGATGTGAACAAACTGGAGAAAGCCCAGAGATGAGCAACAAAAATGAGTAAAGGTCTAGAAAGCATGACCTATCAGGAAAGATTGAAAAAGTTAGGTTTCTTTAGTCTGGAGAATGGAAGACTGGGGGGGGAGAGGGGAATGTGATAAGTTTTCAAATACATAAAAGGTTGTTACAAGGAGGAGAGTGAAAAATTATTCTCCTTAACCTCTGAGGATTGGATAAGAAGCCATGGGCCTAAATTGCAGCAAGGGAGGTTAGGTTGGACATTAGGAAAACTTTACTGTAAGGGTAGTTGGCAATTTGTTCCAGTGCTTAGGAGGTTGTGGAATCACAGTCACTGATGGTTTTTAAAAACAAAGTTATTAAAACATCTGTCAGGAATAGTCTACTTAGTAAGAGGTCCTGTCTTGAATGCAGGGAACTGAACTAGAAGTCCTAACAAAGTCCCTTCGAGTCCTACACGTCTATGATTATATAAATAGGACTACTTTATGGAGTAAGATACTCCTCTACATGAGTAAGAGTGTCAGAATCTAGCCGTGTGTGTGTGTGTGTGTGTGTGTGTGTGTGTGTAATATATATAAAATGCTAAGCATTTGTCTGGCTTGTAGTCTAGAAAACACCAGTATTATTTTAACATGGACTGGTAAGGAATTATTATTCTGCAGTCACTGTAAACAGCTTTGTCCTTTTGATATGTTATACTTGCAGCAGTAGCAGCAGAGATATTTCTCTTTAAATGGATTTGCTGACCAAATGAAAAGCCCCAATGTGACAAATGTGCCTGTGACAGTCGGTGAAACACAATGCTAATGTTCCAGAAGGACTTGGAACAAAGCATAAATAACACAAAACCAAAAATCTGCTGGGCTCTGCAAATCCTACCAGTGTTGGTACAGCTCAGAGGCAACTAGGGAGAGTCAACTTGTTTAATGCAACACACTCTTGGTGCAAAATGCACATGCCAAGACGTAGGTCTTCATTTTTGGGGCAACAGCCCTCTTCCTCCATGACTGAAAGCACAGGGGCTACCAGCCAGAGGTTAAACATTGGAGGTGGAGGAAGCCTGTCTAGACCCCGAGGTGTCTATGTGGGTATTGGCCCCACTGGAGGTGTGAGCAGCCTAGGGACCCGCGTGTCTCGTAGAGCCCTAGGCATCAGCAGTGTCTTCTTACAAGGTCTGCGCAGCTCCTGTTCAACTGTGCCATTAACCCACGGGCTGGAAAGGGGAAGGGGACTATCCTATGAGAGTCTGAATGGTTGTCTGGTGGAGTACATAGAGAAAGTGAGAGCTCTAGAACAGGTCAACCAAGAGCTGGAAGAACACATCAGAGTCTACTTGGAAAAGAAGTCCTCCAATGTCAGCAGCTGGGAAGCACTAAGAGAGAATTGGGAGACTATCTACCATCAAGTGAGTACAAGAACTTTAACAATGAAAAAGATTAATGAATCATTAGCAAATCCCTAGCACTGGGTTTTGATACTGATGATAAATGCAGCTTGATTCTAATGCACAGTACTCTAGACGGTGGATTTCAAATCTATCTTCATCATAATTAGCATGATCATTTCATAGTGCATTGTGGAAAATGCTTATTAAATAGGAGAGCAGCCGTAGGCATTATGTGCACGGAGGTGATGGAAATGCACCCTCTGCGTGCTACAGTCTGGCATGATTAAAGTCAGTTATTTTCTCTTAGTTTTGGTTATTACAATGGGAGCAGAAATATTAAAAGAAAAACTAAGATTGAATGAGTGTATCCATCAACATGATATTATAACCCTGTTGTTTTTAATTAGCAATTTAGATTTCAGCTTTCTCTTTAACTACATTTGCAAAAGCTCTATTAAATTAAAAGTAATAATTACATACCCATGACCAATTGGTTCCCTTATGGACACTCCCCACACCCCTTCACTGCATCCCTTCCTCCACATACTCAGACTTCCATATACAAGTTAGGCAGCACATTCTGTGCAGGGTTTGTAAAGAATAATATTTAGCACCTGACCATGTTTGTCTAGTGGAAAAAAGAACAACCACCCCTCCCTCTTCCCACTGATAAGCCAATACAAACTTACAAATGATACTTTTTGAAGGGCTAATGAAAGGTCATAGTAAAAATCACAGGTATTTGAATTTTAATATTTCACTTTTATAGTGTGCACAAAGCATACACTTTCATCTGAAGATCTCAAAACACTTTAGAAATATTTATTAGCTAAGTCTCACACTACATTTGAAGTAGGATAGTGTGAGGCACACAGAGACTAACTTGCCTTGGGTAGACAATGGATCAGTGACAGAACCACAAATAGAAGCCAGAGTCTTAGTCCTATTCTTTAGCCAGCAGGCTTTACTATCTTTCATTGGAGAATCTATCCCTCCTTCAGAATATAGCAAAACAAAGCAGCAGAGAAAAAGATGCTCTTTCATTGTGATCCAGTGGATATGGTGCACAGCTGGGAGCTCTTGAAATTTTCAATCATATGAAAAGAATGGAGGCATCCATTACCTGTTAGAGAGACCTAGCTTCAAAGCATCTTAAGTCAGTCATGTTCCATGGACTCAGAATACAAAATGTATCCTCAAATTTAAGCACCCCACATACCAGGGATGTTTCAAAAAGGGTATTCACACTAGTGAAAACAAATTTTGAAAACAAACCCATTTTTAAATTTTATTTTTGTAATATTACTGGATAGTTTTCTGTCATTTCTATTTAAATTACTCTTGTCTTTGACTATTTCCATTCACTCTTCCTACCTCCCCTTTCAATAGAATCATAATGGTGGGTTTTTTTGCTACCATAGTCATTTCCTCGGTAACTGATTCTGATGTCTTTTAAAAAATTATTGTTATTTCCGATACAACAGCAAGAGGACTCTAGCAAACCCATGCCATGGTTAATAGGTAATCAAGTTCCAAAGGGGTAGCCGTGTTAGTCTATTGCAGAAAAACAAACAGAGTCTTGTGGCATTTTAAAAAACTAACAGATTTATTTATTGCATGAGCTTTCGGTGGAGAAAATCCCACTTCATCAGATGCTTTGAAGAAGGGAAATTTACAGAATGGGAGGAAATTAAATGCAGGGAAGTGAATGACATAGGATCAGGTCAGACTATTTTAGCAAATCAAAGCAGTTGTTTAGATTCAAACATTAGGGAACAGTAGACAGAGGAAGGTGAGGTCAAATCACCTGCTGTAATGAGAGAAAAATCCACAGTCCCTGTTTAACCCCAATAGGTTAATAGTTTTGAACTCATTAAATTCTGTTTTTTCAAGTTTGTCCTAATATTGTCTTTAAATTACAGGAACACAACAGACAGACTTTTGCATAATACCTCAGAATGCACTTGACCAGTTGAACTAAATAATGCAGCATTCCACAACTTTGTTATTTAGCATATGTGCATTTTTCCCAATGGCCATTTAATAGTTAAATCTACCACATAACTAATTGGAACAATTTGTTTGACATTCTTAAATGTGTTAAATGGGTATTTATAATTAGGATCTTTGCTGATATATTGCTCCATGACACTTAGAAAATTTAGAGTTTTTTTTTCCTGATTTCCTATCCATAAGTGTCAAATGTTAAAATCAAATATCATTACGAGCTCCTTTTACTCTTTAAAAAAAAAAAAAAAAAAAAAGGAAAAGTACAAAGTACAAAGTACTTGAGAGGAATAATTGTAAAACTAATTGGTCCATTTACACTCAAATGTTGCATTTCATACAAGTAAAATAGAGACTGTGCTTCTGTGACAATCCCTCAAGCCAAGCTTCCTTTCTATTTTAACACTGGATGCTTCTGAGTTTTGAATATGTGACATACAACTACAGAAAAGAATATTAATTTGAACAATGGAAGATTCCCAGCTACTAAGCATTAGAATCCCAACATAAAACTCATATCTCCACTGACTTTCATGACAGTTAGATTGGTTCCAGAGTGTCTAAACACTCCACATGCAGAATTCCCATTAAGATCAGTAGGAGTTCTTTATACAGAATATTAATAGGATTGGGCCTGAAATCACATGAATTGGTATAAAAAGAAGAATTTAATAAAGGACAGTATATAAATTGCACCTACATTAGGGCAAAAGCTAATTCAGATTTTACATGTCAGTTTATGTTGTTTTTTTTAGTAAAATATGGATTTAAAATGACATCCATTGCACTGTCTAGCACATATACTACTTAAGGATACAGATCACTTTTACAATTGCAATCCCTCCAATGTATCATGTGAATCACTGCACTTAGTACAATGCTATCTAGATAAAACTGTCGCAGTAAATGGACAGTTTCCCTCTAGGCTTTTAAAGAGCCAAGAACTGCAGTTTCTTTAAAAGGGAAAGTCATGGAGAGTATCAGACCAATCTCGGGTCAGTTAATAAAAGAATTTTAATTTTTGATGCTTTTGTATTCCCTTGAGCCTGAGGGCCCCTCCTCCTTTCTAAAGAAAACATCCTTTTTCCAGCCCAGTGACTTGTTCTATTAGCAGCATATTTGCTTTAATAGCATTAGATGCTGCCCCCAGAGCTGCAGGGTAGAGAGTGAGAAACCTATTTTTCTCCTTTCCCACAAGTCTCTGACGGAACGTATGCAAGTACATTGTCCAAAATGAGCTTACAGTGGCTAACATGCACATTTTGAGGGGTCTCTGATGGATTCCATTTCTGCACCACTCTTCAGTGTATAGTGACCTCTTTTTGTTCCTCTCTTTGACATATTTAATCCCCTTCAGGCTCCTCTTCCAGCTGCATGGTGGTCCTTTTCCTTAGTTCCTGATAGCTTTCTCCTTCCGCTATAGCCTCTCCGCTCACAGTTCTGCCTATTGTGCAGCTATCTAGAGCTCTGTAGTAGGAAGCGAACTGGGAGCTGGCTTCCTGATTTAAATGGGGGAGGAGGGAGACATGGAGAGAAGAGGCTTTGCTAATAGCCCTGCCAGAGGACATCCTCGAAGCTACGAATTAGTAAAAAGTGATTGGATATTTTTATGAATAATAAGAATGCACAAAGTTATCCTAATTAATGCTAGCAAACATTTTGGAAAATACATGAAGCTTCATGTTTCAGGGCTCAAGTCAATGTTTAACTATGAGCAATCAGGAAATTGTCAATCATTTTTGAGAGAATTCTCTCCGCAGGGACCAGTGTAGTATAATTTAAGATTTGCATTACAAGAAATGGAGGGTTTACCTCTTTTGGAAGTATCAGGTAATGGCCACTGCCAGAGACAGGATACTAGATGAACCAATGGTCTGATCTACTGTGGCAAATCGTAATTGTATTTCCTATGAATATTGGGAGAAGAAATTAAAAACTAAATTAATACATATCTATGAATTCACAATAAAATCAAGGAAAAATTGCACTTCAGCATCTGTTCAAAAGGTACATTACAAGTTCATCACAAATATTCATAGAGAAATACACTGTGTGACTCAAAGATTATTAATAATACTTGTTTGTATTTTTATAGCACTTTCTATTTATGATCTTAAAATAATCTACAAAAATTAAAGTATTAAGATTCACAGCACTCCTGTCTGGCAGAGAAATATTATTCTCATTTTACAAACAGAGATAGCAATATCAAAATGTTACTTGCTCCCCCATGAGCCTTGTCATGTTAAATAAACAGAGATAAGCATGTTTCCTAAACTGCTGCATGACTCATTTTTATCAATGTAACATGATGAGGATTAGATTGCAAAGATGATCATTTATTAATATTAGTTTCTACATTCAACTACTGATGCTAGTAGAATGAAATTGAACAGAAAGTCACTAGATGGAAGTCTTTCATCATTTCTTGTTAGTCTGTAAGGCTATGTCTACACTAGAAAAGTTAAGTCGACTTTTGATAAGTCGACTTAAGAGCAACTTTAAGTTGACTTAAAGTGGCAACACTTTAAGTCGACTTAGTCCACTTTGTTAAGTCGACCTAACTGCCCTTAGGTCGACTTAAAGTGGACTTGTGCATCCACACTGGGCTTAGGTTGACCTAAGGAAGGGTTACGTCAACCTAAGGAGGCTTAAGTTGACCTAATGAGTGGTAGTTATTAAGTCGACTTAAGCTTTCATTAAGTTGACTTAAGGAATTTCTTACGTTGACTTAATGAAAGCCTAGTATGGACACGGCTTAATTTAAGTTGACTTAAGCCTCCTTAAGTCGATTTAAATGGCCAGTGTAGACATAGCCTAAGAGAGTAATCCTTTAATACTCTTCCCAGATAATATAAATGTAATAGAGAGGTGATTTTTTTCAGGGTTCCAAGTTTCTCCATAAGTTATCCATAAATATTTCTCCTCAGCTCTACTATCTAATTTTTAAACAGTATAGGTCTGGTTTTAAGAGATGCTGACAGACACATCTCTCATTTACTTCATTTGGAGTTGTGGGTGTTCTACAGCTCAAAATATCAGACCCTACTGCTATTCCTATTAGTGGTAGGCTCAAACCACAAAATTCAGATCTGACTTCAGAATTAGAAACACTTTGGATTCAAAGTTTTGAACACTATCAAAGTTCAAGAGAGCCTGGATCCAGAGCAGGTTTAGAAAGGTATCTCTAATTCTCATCTGTAGTCCATGTAACAAAATTGGCCTAAGTGTTTCAATAAAACAGAAAGAATGCTACTGCTAATGTGTGTTGTTGTTAAAATAACTGGAACAGATAAAGTGCCGTAACTTAACCAAAACAGTGGGCTATACAGAACAGTTTGTACCGATGACAATATATAAAGCCAGCTGAAAATCACCAATTACTCTCCTCTGTGACTTCTGTTGTGAGTTGGACCACTTCACCCACACATCAAGAGACCCAGTTTCATTTGAATTGAACAGATTAAAGTACAAATATATAATAGTATTTAATAGGAATAATAAAAAGACCACTATTCAGGGTACATTATCAGTGTAAATACATATATTCTTATTTATTCATTTCTAGACTGGCTGACTTTCTGAGAGCATGGACAGACAGCAGCCCACTAACATTTTATAACATATAGAAAGCTGAAGCTCTCTGTTTTATTACATCTATGAGAACCAGTAAAGATCCCATTCTAACCAAATCCAAAAACCACTGGACAATCCTTTTTCGGGCACAGGAGGCTAACTGACCAAGCTGCCAGTAAGAACCCAATCACATTTCTACTGAAAAAAATGACAAATGCTCAGAGCATCCTGGAGCAGGAACATGCACTAAATCAACAGCATTATACCCCTTTTGCAAAGCCCATTGAAGACAATGGGAGTCTTTCCATTGACTACAGTTTTGGATCAGGCCCTTCAAGGGGAACTCTTGTAAACAGAAAAAATCCTTGATGTTTCACTTTTACTGCTATTACTAATGGAAATAGGTTTGACATGACAGATGATTCAGAATTGCATTTCTGGTAAAATACTAATGATTTTTTTATTATTTTTGGATGAATTAGACAAATATGAGAGCAAGAAACTTAAAAGTTATTGTGCAAGGTTCCCCACACCTGACCAGCAATATCATGGCTATTTTAGTGCCTGAATCAACTTCTGTTGAAACCAGTGGAAAGACTTAGCTCAGCCTCTTCCTAAGAGCAGATTGACAATGAGGCCACACAGTGAAGTGGCTTTTTCACGTTTTCAAACATTCTTTAGGGACTTAGGCCCGGATCATCAAAGATATTCAGGCTTCTAATTTCCACTGAAATCAATGGGTTTTAGATGCCTACATACCTCTTGAGGATCAGGGCCTAGTTTAAGACAACCAAGCTTATTTCCCTTGTGGACTCTGCAAAGTTAGAACACATGTTGAGGCAGAAAATTAAAGCAACATGACCAGATCAGTGGTTCCCATCCTAAACTTTTTGGCTCAAGGGCCATAGATATCATTTTTACAACCCCAAAGTGCCACAGTTCTCTGCCAGCAGGCCCTCAATCTCTGCAGCCAGATGGAAGGAGTTCAGTGAGGAGGCTCCTCCCATCTCTCTGGCTGCACCAGGGAAACCACATGCATCCTGTAGTCCTGTGAGATCCAGCTGGGTCCCCTTCTGCAGCCAGGGGGGATGGAAAAATCAGTGTTCCCCTCCTTCCAGCTGCAGCAGGAACCCCAGCATGTATGGATTTAGATGGAGCACTTTGCTGTTCTCTCTGCTGCAGCCAGAGGGAGGGGAGCACTGATCTCCCATCCCTTGGCTGCAGCAAGGAGCCTGTTCTGATCTTTAAGCCCTGTAGAAACATGCTCTACCTGGGTCCTTAGGCAGCCAGCAGGAGGGTGTCAGGCTTTATCTCCTAATGGGGGAAGGGTGCCCAAACAAATACCCGGTCGTTTATATGCAGATGCTGGGGAAGCTCCCAAAACCCCCAGGCAAAGACCACCACTAGCAATGAATTTTTGTTTATTCATGATATATGTGACTTTTATTACTGAATACAGGTTACACAGATTACCAGATTAAGGCAGTGATTAGGAATACAATAAACACCCAATATATCCACAGACATTCTAAACTACAATACCACTTGTTGCATGAATACAGATTCAGGGTTTTTCATCAATTATGGCTTTAAGCACATGATATAGAGAATATAACAAAGCCCAATACACATAAACCAAAACAATCAAGAACACAAGTCAATATGTAAGACACAATCACACAGGATCCTTTGTACTATTATATAGGGATCTCATTCACACCCGTTGGGTCACGGGGTTCACCTGCGCACCCTTGCTTTAAGACCCTTGTGGGCCTTGGGCGGCTGCATGCAGGATAAGTCCCAGACCTGGTCAACGGTTGTCCCCCATTCACACTTTCCCCTCCCCAGCAGCAAAGTTATAGCAGCAACGAACACCAAGCACAGAAGGCGCCAGTTTATACAATCACACAAGAAGGGGATCCAGTGGGTCATGAGGTTCACCTGTGCACCCTTGCTTTCAAAGCCTTGGCAGGCCTTGGGGTGGCTGCACACAGGATAAGTCTCAGACCTGGTCACTGGTTACTGTTTCATTGCACACAGTCTCTCTTATCACAACTTTTCTTTTAACCTCCTGATCAATTATAAACACAAAACACACAAGCAGAAATACTAACACAATTATACCCAAAGTAAATCCTATACCTACCCCAATACCTACTTCAACCCCAAACCCAAGATTGGTGCTGCCATTGTTCATTACCTGAGTGTCTCAGCATAAAGCCAGGCAAAACCTTAAACTTTTTCGTTGCTTTGCTTGAGGCTGGGCGCTACTCCGAGCCTTTACTTTGGTTACCTTTCCTTAGTTGAAATTGATGTCGGGGTTGCTAATCTGAACCTTTCCTTGGCTGCCCAGGCCTCGGTGCTTTACGTCTGGTCCTGTTGTCCGTGTCCTATGGAGAGCCGGTCGGGGAGTGCCCGTGGGGTGATCAGACCCGCAGACTTGTCTCAGTTACCAATTGGAACAAACTCCGCCTTGCCCCCCCCCATAAGGCCTCCTTTTATTACTCAAAACTGCAGTGGTGTGGTTTCAGCTGATTCATGTGGTGCAGCTGCGCTGCCTGAGTGTCAGGGATCTTTTGACCTTCCTCTTTTTCTGCAGTTAGCTAACCAGAGTGCTGGGGACCTTTTAACCTTCCCCTTTTTCCTGTGGTTGGCTGCCGGCCTCCAGTTTTGCACTTTCATACATGTCAGATTATATTGCCAAATTAACAGTTGTGGTTTTTCCCATCTTTAAGCTTTTGACCCTTTGACCCTGGGCCTAGTTTTTGGACAACTAAGCCTTTAGCACCCTGACAGAGGGGAGCGGTGGGCCACTTTTTGTCCCCAGCCACAGGTTGGGTACCACTGGACTAGATACTTCAGGTCACGTTTTGATTTCATTTGCACTTTTGCAACCCCACTCAAGTTTTGCCTCATTGCCATTCAAAACAATGGGATTGCACAGGTATAACTGTGGGCAGAATTTGATCTACTGAATTTAGCCAGTGCCTCTTAACAAAAGTTGACACTTCTTGATTTATGCTCGTCAGAATGGCAAGGCAGAATGATGAAAATTATAAATAGGGTGAGAGCCTTAATTTTGCATTTTCTGGGCTGTATTAACACCTGCCATAAACAGGTGCAATTTTACTGGAGTCAAACAATTTGCACTCTTTTACACCATGTTTCAATTTGGCTCCTTAAGTTTTGATGACTAATAGAAAATAATAAATTACCTACAATGCCTAGTTTAATGAATTCAGTCTTGTATTGGCCATGCAATGCACACAATTTCCTGAAATTCATTCCTTTTTCTAAAATATTTGACTAATTATTTAAACCAGATAGCTGGGATGAGTGGGAAACAAATTGGTTTCTGCAAAAATCTCTGCATCCAACATTGATTGCAGAGACATCTGCAGAAAGCAAAGCAAAAAAAGAACTCCTGTAAGACAAAAATTAGAGAAAAACATTTTGTAGCATTCTTTCACCTCTTACAACTACTATCAAAATTCAAATGTAATTAAAATGTAGTCCAAATTTCTTAAAATGAAAACCAAAACCCCAAAGCATAATAGTAAATGACAGAGTAGATGTCCCAGAAGGAGAGAAATTCTGATTATTTCCAAAGATGCAGCACTAGTGGTGTTGGTGAGGAACAGGCTAGGCTGAGGAAGAACAACAAAGTATTTTTGAATATTCTTGAGACTTATACCTGCCAGTTCACTTATGACTAACTGTGCCTCTCTTGCTCATGTTGAGTAGTTCCTTGTTGTATATCAAGACTACTTGAAGAATAAGCGACACAGGTTTGCTTATGAGAGTCAGTGTGGCAGAACTGATCTCTTTGGTGGAATTCATACCTCCTTTTATTTGTAAACACTGAAGCATCTTTATTCACAAACCATTTGTGGAGAGTAAACATGATTAAAAGCCCAAAGAAGGATATGTGCTGCAATTATTCTCTTTGCCAGTTAAAAAGCTCTTTTCAGTCACAAAGTAGTTTTGTCCAACAGTCACAGTTGTTCATGGATAGCTTGTGTTAAAAGACAAAAAAGACTCCTGTTTATGAAGCCTATGCTACACAAATAAGGACTGAAACATTATTATGGAATTTAGGCAGTCTCTTGGCATGAATAGCAAATACTCACAAGGTGAAATTCACTGTTGAGCAAAGGGCCCAGCACAAGGTCCATGTATGTCTTACTTACGCTCTCTGCATAGGATTTAAGAGGGACTTAACTTATGCATAAACCTTGTTCTGGACCCTCTGAATAGCAGGGAATTTCACCATAGTGACCAGTTTGCAAACAAGAACCTACATTTTGTATTCAAAATTAGTTGAACAATTGTGAGAAATGAAGAAATTAAGAAAAATTACATCATGTTTGTGGATAATTTGTGAATAAACAGGTGCTACATTTCATGGGCTAATTTGAGCAGTTCCAGACCAACAGTTAAATTACTTTCAGAATCTAAAATAATACATTTTCTTAAGTCTATTAAATGTGTATATTTTAATTGTTTTAACTCTGTTGTGTCATTATTTAGGTGGGTGATGCAGTCCTAGAAAATGCTCGTCTCATGTTACAGATGGAAAATATTCAAGCTTGTGCTGAAGATTTTAAAGACAGGTAGCTTTCTTGTGGCAATAATATGGGTGATTTCCTCGAGGAAACACACATCATAATGAATATGAAAACCAAATGTTTCATATTAGAGAGAGAATGTGTCTAATGGTTAAAATAAGGATCTGGATCACTTTTTAACTCCGGACACCCTGCAAGCTCATCTCACAATCTTGTGCAACTAACTTAAGGTGGTAATGAGCTTTGAGATCCTCAGATCACAAGTGATTTGAGCGCAATACAATATTATTATTATTATTTTGAAACAATGAGACAAAATCTTTCCAGTATTCAAATGTACTGGCAAATTAATTTCTGGGCTTTCATTGATATATATAGACTTAGGGCTCTCGCTAAAGGGGCACTGTTAGTTTAAATATGGCTCAAAATTTAAAAATTCATAAAAACAAGTTTTTATAAAATTCATCTTCTATGGAAATGTTATGATTTTTTTTAAAAAAAATCTAATGAAACAAAATGTTTTTAAGCAAACAGGCATTCTGCTGCAGTGTCTCAAATGCAAAAATTGTAACACAATGAGTCTCAGTGCAATTCTTATACAAAAATGAAATTGACTCTCCTGATTTTCATTGTCCACGCTGACAATGATGAAAAAAGTAAATGCGCATAAAGTGACAAATTATACTAATAAAAAATTCTTATTGCTTTCAAAATCTAAGTTACTGTATCATTTGTAGATATTTGTTTACAGTATGTGATCGTAAGCTGATAGTGTCCCTTTGAATTACAATATATAGTAGGCTGGATTCGTTTGCATAATCGGAACTTTGTACTCCAGATGTGTTTCACACTAGTTATATGCAGCCTTCTATGATTTTGATCTTTCTCTGAATTCCCCTTTCTAGTTAAATTTACTAACATCAAAATATACAGTGTGTTCTTGGCCTTCTCTAATGTTTCTTTCAGAAAGGCAAATACTGCTAATACTACCCTTTCAAATACAATCTGTCAAATTTATAACATAAGTGGTTATAATAAAAATAAATTGGTAACTGATTTTCACCAGCAATTTAAATAACAAAGAATCTTTTGTGCTATATTTTATTGAATCAGAGCAATGAATAGCAAAATCTCTACTAGCTCTCACAAGGGCCATCCGCTTGTTTCCCAAGCTGTTGAATTCCAGGCAAAGAAGAAAACTTGCAAAGGGAGGAATGTAAAAATTGTTTATGAAGCTGGCTCTCTTCACACCTATATCAGAGAACCCAGCTGCCCGAACTGGCTTGATATGGTGCTGCAGCATCCCAGAAATGACAAGCTGTATGTTGAATAGGAGACTTTTCATGTGACCAGACCAATGCCATAGTCACCATTTAAACTGAAAGATTATAATGAGAAAGGAACAGTTTACAGCAATACAGACAAAGCAAAAAACAAACAAACAAACAAACCCCTTTAAAGCTCTTAAGGGAAAGGACAGGTGTGTTCTACAACCAAGTATTTTGCTGTAAAAGCATTTTTGTCCTCTGGCTGGAAAAAACAATTGTTCAACCCACACAGCCTCAACCAAATAAGCAGTTGCCATCTGATGTTCTACAGTTTCATTAGAAAGTAATGACCAAATTAGAGATGTCTGCAGGAGAAATAATAAGAACAAAAGGCAGTTCATGTGCAGAAGGCCAGTGCTGGTGATAAGTTTCTTTAAAGCAGGACTTTTCAAACTTTTTTTCTCGGGACCCAGTTGAAAAAAAATCATTTATGTCTGCAACCCAACAATTACATCTTTGAGCAATGCATTCCATTCTTTCGGCAGCGGAAGCAGGGGACGCCACGATCCAGTACCTGAGGGTCTGCAACCCAGTACTGGGTCCCGACCCATGGTTTGAAAACCACTGCTTTAAAGTCCAAAGTCAATGGCAAACTTCCCATTTACTTCAACATGATTGGGATTTGACCTTAAAGGTGGATTATATCCCCAAGAACACAAAACAAGCCTTTCCCCAAAATGTTTATTAAACAATAATAGTAATATTTAGTGTTCATATAGCATTTTTCATCCTTAGTTCTCACAACACCTTACAAAGGTGGATATTCATTACCATCCCCATTTGACTTTTCCTTTCTGCCTCTCTGTTTCCCCAAGAACACTTAGTATGAGACTATCAGATCCAGGAAAAGAGCAAAGGTCTCCCAATTCTCATTCTAAAACTCTACCTACTAGACAGAGCTGTCTTGCAGACTGCTAATTTGTGCCTTGTCATAATATGCCTTTTAATAAAGCAAGACATGACCACTGACCTGACAGTGGTTTTGGAGTCTTTGAAGCAATGATGTGGGTGAGGGATAACTTCTTTACCTCTCTATCTGGTACATACTGATAATTAACATGATGGTGTGACTTTTGGGGACTACTGAGACCAGTAAGAGGGCTAGTCCTAACCTCCTCTATTACTTTGTGGACCTTTGGGCCATGCAGCTTTGGTTTGGATCCCTGACATGTGTAGCTAGTCCACAAGCATAAGGTTGCAACCCGGTTCTCACCTTTTCAGGCTGACACAGCCAGTCCTTCCAGTTTTAAATCTCCTCTAATATGTCCTCCCAAGTATGTCTTGATCTTCTGTCTCCATTGGAATTTGCCAATACCCACTAGCTAAATCAATAGTAGAGGGGGAAAAAACAACCTTCCTGATTTGAATGCCTTTAAGCAATCTTCAATTCTAGGTAAGGGACAGGCATCCTTTTGGGGGACCTGCTTCAACTTTCAATAAAACTTCATAAAAGTACAGTCTCACAGCTCTTTTCTGAACTAGCATAACTGGCACCATCTATGGACCATGACTCTCTTGTATTACATTAGCTTCTAACATTTTTTATCATTTCCTTCACTGGCTGACTAGTCTAGAGCAACTGGTTGAAATCTCTCCCTAATTGAAGGATGGGTCTCTGTGGGTATAGTGTTCTGTATATGAGTAGCACACCCAAAATCCAAGGGAGATTGCAAGAACGCTTTTTCATATTTCTTAATAGAAAAATTGGTACAATCACCTACTGAATGTATTGTAAAATCTATTTCCTTCATCCATGTATATGAATCTATCCTACTACTACTGCCTGTTGATGATCTGTCTGGGCCAGTATTCTTCATTCCCAGCTTGTTCCTCAGGGACAAAGATATCCTCCCAATCTATATGTATCAGATACATAATAACCTGACTGCTATATAATGTCATAGGTCTGGCTCCCATAATTCAGAATCATAACAGGTACTAATACTTTTCCCACTGTTAACATTTTTGCAAATATTGTATGATTCTCTTCTTTATCTCAAGAAGGTAAAACAATATAACCCTGATCCACTTTTGTTTTAAAAATTAAAATGGTTTCTATATTTGGGTGCAGCTTGTTGGGACGCATCTCTTTTATTCTCACTTTCCTCACATTGATTACCAAAAGTTTGATAATTTCTTATTGTCTGATGGTATTTTGCAAGACTTTCTTTTTTGACCAGGGAGCTGTTCCTGATCCTTTAATACATGCAGCAGCTTGTTATGAGAATGTTGCAGTAGATTCAGACCTATAACTATTGGTGGTAAGCAACCACTGTTGACATCACTAACAAAAATATCCTGATTAAGATATTTAGTACTCCCAGTTTGAATTTCAGCTTCCATGAGGCTAACATAGGATAACCAAACCATTTCCTCTACCAACTTCACCCTCTTCTTAGCAGTCAACAATCTTGAGTCCAATGTTTCAAGAAATGTTTGCTCTCTAATGAGGGTAAATTTGTGACCCGGTAAATTTTACAACCTCTCCTTAAAGTCTTGGAAAGAAGTTTCTGGAGTCTGTCTTAACGATAACTTTAATTCCCTATATAACGTATCATCATATAACTCCCTCAATGAATTTGTCTTTCATCATGTTATCACTACCTTGGTCTTCATTAGGTTGCATGTAAAACCTCTCGTAATCCCAATGGGTACTTCCTTAGACTTTGTGTTGGAGTTTGTACCCTGAGGAAGAACCTCCGTTTCGGTTCTGACAAGGTATGAGTATCAAACATATAACCTAATCTCCTGAATATCTGATCTACAGTTTCCCTTTCATTTTCCAGTCATATACTCACTTTCCCTTTTAGCCAAACCCTATAATTGCCCAACCAGAATCTGTTTTCTCAATGCAGTCTAAAAAGTGACTAAAGCATTATTTTAAATTCTCCAAATGAAACAGTATTACTCTCATAATTTACTCTAGAAAATTGAGACAATCATGGTGCTCCAAAGAAATATGGCATGGTTAGTGGTATTGGTATGAGTGACTGTTGAGTTCCACCCCAGTCATCCTTTCTCCCAAATTATCCCCAGACTGTTATGTTATTTTAAATTGGTTATTGTCTTGTTTTGGACTCCTCCTATTCTATTTGTGACACCTATTTGCAGTGAACTGAGCTAGGCAAAGCTAATCGTGAGGCGATGCAGAGGCAGACAAAAGACAAATGGGATAATTTAAAATTTTTAGTAATTTATAAGGAAAAATCCAAAAAACATAGTGGGGGCATAAATAATTTAGATTACTGAGTACTTACTACTTATAATAAACTATAGGGTGCTAATTCATTAACCTTTGCGAGCATGCATATGCTACTGTTCCTTAATTTATGTAGTTAAATACCAAAAACATCGTTATTACCGAGAACAAAAGAAATTGCTCAATATACTGAGTCACTTTAGAGAAGAATCAACTTTTCCTCTCCTTGTTTGTGAATCCAACTCCATTCTAGTTGTTTTATTTTGGCTTTTGATGTTCCTTAGAATCAATGTTCCTGTGGCAGTACCTTTGTTCACCAACTTTATCCACAAGCAGGGTTTCTTCACCTACTTGCTCTTACTTTGCCATTAGGCATCTTCCAATTGTATGCCTTCAATAGACGTTCAAATAGTCATTCTTTCTGTTCATTTATTTTATCTCCATTGTGGTTAAGCTTCTCATTTACTGTTCTCAGAGTCTATTTTCATTTAACACAACTTTTTGACCAATTCCTTTTTCCACCAATTATATTTCCTTTCAGTTCTTTCCCTGTGATAGTCTCTCTCTAGTACAGCCATAGATTTTTTTCTTTCTACTGACCTTCTTTAACAGTATCTCCTAACATATACAGTTCTATATTTTCTGCTTTACCTGATCTGAAACTTTTCCTTTTTTCTTCTCCTTCTTTCTCATTCCCTTGAACTAAAAGAAGAACAGGAGAATAAAAGTATCACCTCACCTCCTACCCTAGCTCTGGTTTCTCCACTAACTCAACACCTCGATTCTTCTCGTTCCCAAACACCTTTTTTCCCCAACTGCCTTTCCTTCCCAGTCCTCTGAGTCCCTCCCCAGGCTCAAGCAACTCTCACATTGACTGTTCTCTTCCCAGGACAGCATTCTATGCTATCACAGCTGCAGGCCGTAGTAGTGCCTCAATAACTCAAAAAGAGCTGGTGCTGAGGCCAGGGTTAATACAGTATCACTTACAAAATGCAAGTTTTCAGCTGCACTTACTATGTTTTTCTCTGCAGATATGAAAATGAGCAGCCATTTAGGAAGGCAGTAGAAGATGAAATTAATTCCTTATATAAAGTGATTGATGATGCTAATTTAATTAAAATGGATCTGCAATGTCAGATAGAAAGCATGAAAGAAGAATTAGGTCTGCTGTCAAAAAATCATGAAGAAGTAAGTCAAGATGGGGGGCATAATGTGTATCTGTTTAAGTCAGGTCAATATGACATTACCCAGAAGTGAAAAAAACTAATCCTGTCAAGCATAAATTGCATCTAACTGCAAATTGTTCCTATTTCTCTCCTTTGTTAGCTTACAGCATTCCCACCTTTCAAGTCATAATTAAATTTATCCACGCACAACTTTCAACACTTTTGACATCTGAGAAATATAACATAGCTGAGATATCTACACTTCACTTCACACTCAACTCAAATACATGAGATGATTTATGAGGCTGGACTTGCATTAGGTGTAAATCCCCAGGGGTCTGAAGCTTGATTCTCCTTTCACTCAGACAGTGTAAATAAAAAGTTATTCCACAGAGAGGAAAATCTGGCCCCACGGAATCTTTAAACCATCAAACTTGTGAAAGAACACTCAACATTAAATGTGCCATACTTAGCAAGTCACTGCATTTCTGAGACTCTTAATTTTTTCCTTCTGAGCAACAAATCACTGAAGGAAGTCAAAATGACATGAGAAAATAGTCAGATTACCCAAGGGGCAATTTTGCAATCCTTACTCACTTATTCACTGACTTTAGCAGGAATTGAATTAGGGAGGATTAGTCGTACCAATAAAGGTTTCAGCCTCTGACCCCAAGTAAGCACCCTCAGAGACGGAAGACTAAGACTGTAGTGTTACCCCAAGACCTATTTAAGGACAGTGCATAGTTATGGAACAGAACAGGGAGCAATGTGTGACTCGAGAGTCAGAATTCAGTATCTGCTTTCCCCTTGCTGCCCTGGGGAAATAAGATGGACCAACCCTATACCTAACCGTAGATTGCTCCTCCACCCACACTGGCTCAGCTGTGCCAAGCCAAGGCTCCAAATGCTCCCTGTCTCTATCTGCCTCCTCCCCATCTGTGTGTGGTGGGAAGGGAAGGGAGTAGTTCTCCCTCTGTACACAGAATAGTAATGTGGGATCCCATGCAGAGGAGTACTGGTGTGACATATGCTCCACTATTTATCAGTGGAGGCACATAAGGCAGTTCACAACTAAACCCAAAATAAATACTTGATCTTCACATGGAAATGCCATCATAGGAAATTGCTGAACACAACAATCACATTAAAGGGTCACATTTTCAAAGGGGCCACGACCTAGCCTCCATTTTTGCATGTACATCTTTACCCATAAACCTATGGGCTCAAATGAGGGTGCTCAAAAACATTTTCACAGGCATTTGTACACATTTGCAGAAGTGATTTGAGTTTGGCTTGCAGAAAATAAATGTTAAACAATAGGCCTGTGACCAGTCATCTAAACAGATTTTCTCCAGCAATTATGAACAAAATTTTTTCAGGGAGTTTTATTCCTTTCATATATCAACATCACATCCAAGCACCATGAAAATTCCGAGTTGACAGACTTGATTCATACATACATACACAAGCTTATATAGAGACAGGTTTCAATTTGGGAACTGTGATATAGTCTTGTAACACACTGAACATAGGAAATCATATGAAAGGCAGCTGATTAGTTGGAATATCTCCTCCAGAAAGCAGCTACCTTTTGTGCACTTCTCTAGACAATGGGTCTACTTTTCCACTGCCTTCCACCTTGTAGTCATTTATTCTGTGCAAACAAAATGTTCAACATGACCAAAACAGAATGGCAGTGTTTTACACACATTGCATTCACTTTGCAAACGTGTAAATCACCACGCAAGGTGCAAGGTAATGAAGAATCAGATCTTTTGAGTAGCTTGCAATAGCCTCAACAAGAGATAAAATTTAAATAATGGCTTTGTGGGTATATCTGCATTACACTGAGACAACTGACTTACACCAGAAGAGCTCCTTAGGACCCTCTCAAATAAGAACTGTCTGCTAACCTTTTTTCTTATGTGTATTTTTTTTTCAGGATGTGAAGATGTTATACAATCAGCTTGCTGGATCTCAGCAGGAAGAACTGGATGTTCCCATTGGAACTGGCCTGGATGACATATTGGAAAAAATCAGAATTCACTGGGAGAAGGATATCGAGAAAAATCGTATTGAGACAAGCGCCTTGCTTCATACCAAGGTAGGCATTTATAGTGTTCTCTGTAGCTGTCTCCAACACCAAGGAATATTACAAATGAAGAAAAATACATTTTTCTGGTCCCTTGGGGTAATCATTAAACAACATTTTTCATGAAACAAAGAATGATGAGAACAGTCTAAGGACCCCAATCCAGTTCCATCTTAAACATTAATGCAAAACCACTGACTTAATTGGGGTGGCATAGATGTACCTGAGTGTGGAAACTGGCCCTATTTATATTCATTTTAAAGCATCTCTGCTTTACTTGCTCAAAAAAGGGAGTCTATAAATATTTTTGCTTCCCTATCATTTTCAGTACAGAGAAGCTAAAGCAGAAAATTAGTTCTCTACAGGATTCAAGAGAGAAATCTTTTGTCAAAAGTCACACTTTTTCTAACTACTTTGCTAAGGGGGGAAAAAAAAATAAGAAAGTAAAGTTTAAGAAAAAACACGCATGACCATGGCTAGCACTCAAAAGTCTAGCAAATAGAAGGATTTGACTGCAATCAGTTAGGGATGGCTATAACTGTGTAACATGATTCATATAACAAGAGAACCATTTATGGGTGTGGAGAGGAAACCTGTCCAATAGGTTTGCCTTTACTTCCATCCCCTGCTTAAAATTGTCTTTCTGCTTCACTGTCCAATCAACCTACCCTCTCACCTGCTAAGTCTCCACACAGCCACCTTGCCTATAATGCAACCAAATTACTGGAATGTACCTCTAGATGGCACATTTTTTTTCTCTCAACCTATGCAACAAACTCTTATGGATCTCTCTTTTAAAGTTTCATTTAGCATAGGTGGGGCAACTTCCAAATTCTTTTTCAATCACTGCTTTCCAGGATAGAACCCTTCATTCTATGAGTATGACCTACATTCTTTGTTCCTAGATATATACATTTACGTTTAGCCAGATTAAAATGAGTTTGAATTGCTTGAACCCAGTTTACCAAGTGATCCAGATCCATCTGAATCAGTAACCTGTCCTCTTCATTATTTAGTACTCACCCAGTCTTTGTGTCATCTGCAAATTTTATCAGTGATGACCTTATGGTTTCTTATAGGTCACAGATAAAAATGTTATAGCCTCAGGCGGGGAACCAATCCCCACTGCACTCCACTGGAAACAGACCTGCTCAATGATGATTTCCTGCTTACAGTTATATGTTGATATCTATCCATTTAATGTGTCCCATGTTCATTTTATATCATTCTAGTATTTTAATTAGTGTCATGTGGTACCAAGTTAAACACCTTACATTACGTCAACACTATTACCTTCATCAAAAACAGATAAGTTAGTTTGATAGAATCTATTTTCCATAAACTCATGTTGATATGCATTAATTACATTACCCTCTTTTAGTCCTTTATTAACTGAGTCCTCTAACAGCCTCTCCATTATCTTGCCTGGAATATGATCCTTACTTGCTTGTTAGGAACATAAGAATTTGTATATTGGATCAGACTTGTGGTCCTTCTAATCCTGTATTCTTCCTCCATCAAAGGCCAGCATAAAATATTCACAGAAAGGTGCAAGAAACTTTCCATGAGGGAGAGGTAGATAATCTATCCCCAACATTAAACCTCTGCCTTATGTTTTGTTAGATAGTAGCTTAAATCTTGAAACATTAAGTTTAATATCTCTTCCAGAATTTGTCAGCCATAACTTGTAACTCTGGATATTCTTGTTATCCATTGGTGATCCCTCGATAGAGGAGGATTGTCTCTTTCACGGGCATTCATTTTCACGGAGTTGGAACCTTGAGCCACAGACTTATTGGCAGATGTTCATGTGGTATTGGAAGGCAGGGTTGGGCCATTACCATTGTATGACAATTGTCTGTCCTTTCTTTTCTGGCTTTTTTTTTTTTTTTTTGGTGACTACAGCACCTCAGAGTGGTTGCTCCTTCTCTGACAAGTCTTCACTAGTTAGCCCTGTCATGAGCTGCTGTCTCCCAGCATGTGATGTTGATGCCACATCTCTGATGTTTGTCTGGAAGCATTTCCTTTAGCCTCCGCCTTTTCTTTCTCCTTCGATGAGTTGGGCATACAATAATTGTTTTGATAGACATTCATCAGGCATGTACACGCAGTGCCCACGTCAATTCAGCTGGTGCTGTATAATCAAGGCCTCAACACTGAAGATCTTGGCCTCCATGAGGACAATGATGTCAGTGCAGCAATCCTCACACTTTATATTGAAGATCTTCTGGAGAAAGTGCTGAGGCTGGTGTTACAGAAAACACCTGAAAAACCTGGAATTCACCCAAGTATCACAACCATAAAGGAGAATTAGGATTACCATCACTTTGTAAACTAACGTCTGGTGTTTGTTCTGATGTCATGGTTGTTGAACACCTGGTGAGTCTGCCAAAGGCAAGGCTGGCACAGCAGATTCTGTGCTGAATCTCGACATCTGTTTGCCCTTTGTAAAAGATGGCTGCCAAGACAAAGTGTTCTATGTTTTCTAGTTCTTCTCTGTCAATGTAGATCTTCCTTGCTGGGGGAAGGCTGGTAGTGAATTGGGTAGGGGATTGACTGGGGGAAGGCTGGTAGTGAACTTTTGTTTTGCTGATTTTCAGAGTTAAACCTAGGCTTTTGTAAGGTTCTGGGAAGCAATGGAGGGCAGTTTGTAGATCTGCCTTTGAGTGTGCAAATACAGCACAATCATCTGTGTACTGGAGTTCAGTTACTGTTGCCGGTGTTACTTTAGTTCTGACATGCAGGCGAGAGATATTCTTGTCAGTCTGATATTGGATGCCAATACCTGCAACAGTCTGTCTTGGATTAGCATTTTCATAACTCTAGGAAAATGGAGAAGAGAGTGGATTTCAGTACAAACCTTACTTTACACCAGTTCGGATGGCAAAGGGTTCAGAGGTAGAGCCACTGAACAAGATGGACGCAGTTATCAGATCGTAGAGGAGTCTTACAATGGTGGTAAGTTTGCTTGGGCGTGGAACTTTTTCAAGATTTTCCATGAAGTTTCACAGTTCACAGTCAATGGTTTTGGTCTGATTGATAAAAGCCATATACAGCTCCTGATGTCATTCTTGACATTTTTCCTGGAGCTGCCTAGCGACAAAAATCACATCAGTGTGCCTTGTAATAGTCTGATGCTACACTAGGACTCAATGAGTACTTCCTCTGAAAGAGGGAGAAGACAATTCATTAAGAGTCTAGCAAGAATTTTCCCAATGATAGTGAGAAGAATAATGCCTTGGATTTCTTTTGCTTTGTCCTCCCACCAATTATTTTTGATTTCTCAGATCCTCCTTTCAACCTCAGTTTTGAGTGGATAGAAAGAGCTCTGCTTCTGTCTGGATGGTAGATGGCATTGTCATTCGCAGAAAGCTTTTCTCTTATGCTCCAAGAGAGCTGTGATCTCAGAGTTATCATCCAACCAGTCCTGATGGCAGTGGTAGCATGACCAATAGATCCCTCACAAGCATCATGAATAGTCTGTTTTAGGGCTGCCCAGGCTTCCTCAACTTGTTGTTGTTTCCAGATGTGCATATGGGCAGTTTTTCCACTCAGTGGCACTTGCAAGTTCTCTTGATTCCTAAGGATTGAAGTCTTTAGATGTTGTATTGTTGTCTGAGCGATTTAGATTGCTTTCTATACTTTGGTGAAATCCTGATGGATATGACAGACCTCACCAGGTCAGTCCTGCAATCATCAGCTCTTCTCATGACACACATGATTTGGATGTCTCTTAAATTCTGTGTTATTACAGTGACATAGTTCAAGAGGTGCCACTATTTTGAATGGAGCCATTGCCAAGTTGTTTTATACTTGTTGTTTTGTTTGAACATTGTGTTTGTGATCCACTTATTCCTTCCCAACGGTGCCACTCCATACACTAAAGTCTCAACCAACTCTTGCATTAAAGTCCCCTAAGAGGATTATCTTATCTGTTTTTTGAATGGACGACAATTCTGTCAAGGTCAGTATAGAAGGATTCTTCCTATTGCTTGTCAGCATTAAGTGTTGGTGTATGTGCACTGATGATGGTGGCAAATGACTTATTGACCACTTGGATGCAGAAGGTCATAAGGCACTCATTGATGCCATTGGGGAGCTCAGTCTGGTGTCTGATTGAAAGGTTCTTGAGTGCAAAGCCAACACCATTTATTCACCTGTCACTTGGTGGTTTCCCTCTCCAGAAGAAAGTGTAGCCACTGCCCTCTTCCCTCAAGTGGACGTCATCTGTATGTCTTGTCATGCTGAGAGCAGCGATATCGATCTTATACCTTGAGAGTTCTTGGGTGATAATTGCTGTTCGGCATCTGGGTCTTTCACTTTTTGAATTGTTTAGTATGATATGGACATTCCAAGTTGCAAGAACCATTTTGGGTTTTCGACCACATTGGGAGTGATCCCCCTGGACACAGTATCCAGGTGGGTATGATGGGACGGACTATGTTTGGGACATCTTTTCAAGCCCCTTCCCCATATGGGGTAAGCAGAGGGGTTTCTAAAAAGACCTGTTCAGTCATAACCGCTGCTGCTGAAAATGCTCCCCCCCCAAAAAAATCACAGACCAGGGGCATATGATGAGCTTCTTGCGGTCACTGCCTATAGGTGGGTCTGTGACTAGGGATTCCTGATAAACCCCTTATGTGCCCCTGTTGCCACTCCCCCATCAACACAGGACTTTTATGGGTGGGGATGGAGAAAAGGTTCTTCCTGTAAAAGATGCTTGCATCTGAGTAGTTTAATGTGGGTTAGCCGCTGTGCACTAGCAACCACACAAGATTTGTCAAAATAGACACTGTGTGTCCAATAGCAAGGAAGTATGAGATGACCAGTTTTCTCTTCTGTTGCAGTCTTTATCAGCCTTTACAGCCCCTAAGAGGTGATCCTGATTCATCTCTCTGCTCTGCCACTGAAGTCTTTGTTAGGCTGTATTGTCTGGTACCTTACCTTCGACCTTACTGTCATGGTTGACACTATCAGGAGTACAAGGCTCCTGACGGCATATGACTGTCCAATCTCCTTTTGAATTTTGCTAAATTCCCCACATTTGTGCTAAATTCTCAGCCTCAATAACAACCTGTGGTAGCAGTTCTATTGTCTAATCATTTGTTGTGTGGATAAGTATTTCCTTTTATCAATTTTGAATTTACCACCTTTTGACATCATTAAATTCAATGAATGAATTTATTATGTTATGAAAAAGGAATATCAGCCTTCTCTATACCATTCATTCTTTTATATACTTCTAACATATCCGATCTTCTTTCTCTCCTTTCTAAAACAAACAATCCCAGTCTTTTCAATCACACTTCACATGAGTTTTCCCAGACTGCAATAATTATCAGCGCCCTTCTCTGAATCCCCTTTAATTCTACAATCTCTCTTTAGAGATGGGGTGACCTGTATTGCACACAGTGATCTAGATGAGGCCACACTTTTGATTTATGTAATGACATTACAATGATTTTGTATTATACTCCCATCCCATTCCATATGCATCCTAACTCTTGTTTGCTTTTCTGACTGCAACTGTACATTGGGCCAGATTTGTAAAGGTATTTATGAACCTAAAGATGTCAATAAGCATTTAGTGGGATTTCAAAAGTGCCATAGGTTCCCAACACCTTTGAAAATCTGGCCTAACATGTAGCTGCAGTCTTCATTGACTTGTCCACAGTGAAGCTCAAGTCTCTTTCCTGAGCTGATTATACCAATTTAGGATCTAAATTAATGTTATCTATTTAAATGTCTCCCTCCAAAGGCATTACTTTGCCATTTATCAACACTGAAGTTCATTTACCACTGTGCTGCTCATTCACTTAGCTTGGTTAGGTCTCTCTGAAGTTCAGCAATGGCCATCTCTGGATTTGACTAAACTAAATAACTTTGTGTCGCCTATCAAACTGGTGCGTGCGCGTGCACGCACACACACACACACACACACCCACACACACACCCCTCTCTTCCAGATCATTAATAACCAAGACCTTGTACAGAACTTGAGGCACCCCACTGTTAAACTTTTGTCATGATGGTAACTGACCATTTATTGCTATCTCTGTTTCCTGTCAATTAGCTAGTTTGCCTCTCACCTTACAACTACTTCTTTTCAATAGCCCCCTGTCAGACACTTTATGAAAGATCTGTTGAATGGCTATAAAAATCATAACTTGTTCTCCTTTATCCACTACTTTACTGACATATTCAAAGAATTCTAAGAGATTAGGGAGACATGATTGCCCTTTGCAGAAATCATTCTGATTAGACTCTCTCAGATCTATTGTCTTCCAGAGGTTTTCATCATTTTATTTTTAATTATTTCAGTTATTTTAATTCTATGAAAAACAAATTAACCTCAGCTTCCAGACTCCTCAATAGCACACAATGCAGAGAAATAGTACACATGTACCTAAAATTGAACAGTTCTCTAGAAACTTAAAAAAATATAACATGAACTTAGAAAGAAATCCTGCCCCGTCCCACCACTCACCCATATGCCTCCAGGGCACAAGAAATTTGATGTACACTCTCCACTCAGTGCAACTGCACAAATGGAAGGAAGAATAAAAGTAGTAGGATACAAAAATAAGCACATCAAGTTTAGGGTCAGATTATAAGTGGCCCTTGTGCTGGTGCCCACTGGAGAGGACACAAAGGAACCTCCTCTCTTGTATGCAAGTCATACAAGGGACAAAGATTTGCAGTTCCTGTAGAAGCACAGGGATGGCTCTCTCTGAGCATCACTGGAAGTGCATATTATTCCACAAGGGACAGGACCATATACACAAGGAATTCATCAGGTAGTTCAGGGGGAGATGGTATCTCTTTCAGGTGCAATCCCTACAATGTGGCTCTGCATCATCTGCTAGAGGGCTATGTCTAATAGGCACAATCAGTGCTTAGATCAGAATTCACCCCTTTACAATGTTGCCCAATGCATTACTTAAGTCCTATTTTGAGGCCTTAATTGGAACCTACAAGGTATATATGTCTTTACCGACTTTCAGCACGTGAAAGAATTTCACCCATACAGACTAAGATAGGTTTTCATATTTCTTTACCATAGAGATAATCAGAATCAAATCCTGGGCTGTAAAAAATAAGTTGAGCTATACAATTGCCCACTCTGTTATTGGTATATCTGTATCTGTGCAGTCCCGGTATTAGCATATGAAATGCCAGATCTATTTGAATTATATGTTATCTTCATGGTAAAAGATTACTTGGTCAGAAAATAGGTCACAAAGCGGGACAGGGCTTGAAATAGGGGCTTGAGGGTTGGGGTTTTTTTGAAATGTGAAAAAGGATTTGAGTGGGTTTTTTTTCCCCCAAGAGAAGAGTTTTTTCATACTTGTTTTTTTTCCTGAGATATATCAGAAGAATGTTTGTTTGCTGGATGTAGATTTGGAGGTCTTTTAGTCCTTGACTTTCCCAGACCTGAACAAGAGCTCTATGTGGTTCAAAAACTTGTTGCTTTCACCACAGAAGTTGGCCCAATTAATGATATGACTTTACCCACCTTGTCTCTACCTTATTGAAAGGGGCAGTCAGGTTTAATTTTTCATAAAAAGTATTTTCTATCGCCTGTTTCTAGGGAGTGTGAGTTAAAAAGGTGTTGCCTTATATTTTGTTTGTTCTTGTTATCTGAATAATCATTTCCCTTCTCCATGAATCAGGTTTTCTTCATTGTCTTGACATTGTGATCCTACTAGTTTTTCAATCTTTCATGAATCCTACAATCGTCTATGAAAAACAGGGTAGAAGAGGTCTGGATTTCCAATATAAAATGAAATGGGGAAAAATACTCTCAAAACTTTCTTGAAAAAACCTCCACAAAACTTCCATTATAATACATCATAAAGAGGAAAAAGGGCACAACCCCATTTTTCTTTTTGCAGGTCACTTTTGATGTATTTGTATGAACATTAAGCAGCATGCTGATGGCGAATATATATGTCATTGTAAAATTGGTCAATGTATGCAATATGTATACAGAAAATGGGGTGGCTATGCTCTTAAGAGTACCCAAAATTGTTAAACAAAGGAATATAAAATACAAACAAATTTAAAATCAGGGTAGCCACAAATTGCAAAAGACTACTTTCATTTTTGGATGGGAGGAATTTAAATTATATTTATTAATTATTAATTATAATTATAGTAATTATTAATTATAATTATAATAATTATTAATAATAATTAATAAAAACATGTTAATAATTATAATTAATATTTATTAATTGTAATTATAGTACTAATTAATAATAATTAATAAAAGCATGTTGTGACTGACAACTATTACCTTTTGTCAGCAAACCATAGAGACAGAACCTGCTGTACGAACTCAAGAGGAAGAACTGGTGGAATCTCTGAGAACAGAGTTCCATGAAACAGCCTGCAAAATACAGAGTCTGCAAGCAGAGACTGAATCTTTAAGAACTTTGGTAAGTAGCTATTGATTGCAAACTGGTGTATTTTCATTGATGTATGCTCAAAATTCAGTATGCTTTTCTAGAGCATATTTTCACCAGACACATCAAGATGAGAATAAAACCCTATATGTCAGTGGCTAGTGGCCTCATTTTCAGAGATGCTGAACAACTGACACTGATTAAATTGATGTTGTGGGTGCTCAGCTGTTCTGAAAAATCAGGCTCTGAATGTTCTCTCTCAATACTGGGTATATAGTGCTATAGAACACAAAGTATACGAAGTGAATTTCATTACCTTATAACCAGACAGCCTAGCATTTGCAAACTTTCTGAGCTGAGTCCCCCACTTTGAGTTACAATTTTTTGGCTGCATCTCTGCAACCCAGACAAAAATAGACACCTGCAAAAATATGCCTGATAGTGTACTCATGAACCTAACAGAGACTTTAACACAACATTAAATTGCTTACACCTGACGAAGTGGGATTTTCTCCCACAAAAGCTCATGCGATAAATAAATTTGTTAGTCTTTAAAAGTGCCACAGGACTCCTTGTTTGTTTGGCTTACACCTCTAAGTTTCAAATACACAAATACTTACCAAAAGCACAGCCAAGGCTTCCTCAGCAGCAGGCTGTTTCTGCCTGGCAGCCAGGATACCCCACTAGTAGGGGCCAATATCTGCTCCTCTGCCCTGCCCACCTTAGGTGTTCACAGGTGGGATAAGGTGCCTGAGATGGTCTCCGGGAGCAAAGCCAAACACTGGACACGGAGGCTGCTGGCAGCAGAAAACAGAATGGCTCTGGTGGATGTTGAGATTGACCCACAGACTAAATGTCCCACTGAGATGAGTCAAGAGTTGGAGAGAGTGCTTTCTCATCCCCCGTGGGAGCTAGCAAGAGCCTCCTGGCATCACTGCTTACTCCTCCTCCCAGAAGCTCCTCCATGTCCTCATGGGCGGGAGGCATCCCACAGCTTGAAAACCCCTGAGATAGTCTCAGATAAAGCAATTCAGCAGTCCACATTGCCACAATACACAGATGCAATACATGTCTAATGAACAGAATGCCCAGCGTATTGGGGTCTCCATTTCAGCAGATTCAATTGCACAGGATTAGGACAGTTTCGAATTCACACAAACACCATTCACTGAGGCCTATCTGAAATACTGTTACAAAGATTATCGGCTGTCCTGACTCACTCTTCTGTGTTCATTTTTCACATAGAAAAGGGGTCTAGAGAACACCTTATATGATGCTAAGCATTGGCATGACATTGAACTTCAGAACCTAGGCTCTGTCATCACCAAGCTACAGGCGGAGGTGCGAGAAATCAGAGCAGAAACTGAGCAGCAGCAGAGGGATCGTGAAACTCTGCTGTCCAACAAAATCCAGCTGGAGAAAGACATCGCTGCATATCACTGTCTTCTGGATGCAGAAGAGAGAAGGTATTTCTTTTAAAAATGGAAAAACTGTCATGAAGCCAGACCCTGTAAATAACATGAATAACAACACTGTGCATTGTGGGATATGTATTGAAATCCCCAGAGCCAACAGCACTGAGATGGTCCCCTGAGTGGTATGCCTAGGTGGCTAGATTTGGAGAACCTACAAAGGGGATGGATGTGCACCTGAAATCCAGTTCTGTATAATCACCTAGTGTTTTGCATTAGGAGCCAATACTGCGAGAGCAGGAGTAAACTAAGACCAGTGGATTAATGAACCTCCATTTCCCAAAGCATTGACCCATAAGAAATAAGGAAGCTATTACACACTCAAATCTGTATTAAAGACTGTAACTGTGCAACTGCTTCATGTGTTGGGAACACAATCCCCTTCTTTAGACTCTTTGCCTCTCCCACCCTCCATTTCCAGAGTATAGATCAACCGCTCAGGCTGTGCTCTTGGAGAAGGCCTTGTCCTCACTACAGAACAGAAAGCAACATGATTAAGGTCCATGATTCAGTAAAGTATATAAACATGTTTAATTTTAAGCATGAATGGCCCCATTAAAGTCAATAGGATTATTCAGATGCTTTAAGGTCAGCACCTGCTTAAATATTTTGCTGGACGCTGGCATGGCTACAATAGTACAAGTGGTGCAATCACTCAAGGTCCTCAGAGTTATGGAGGCCCAAACAGAGCAGCACTCTAACACTTCATTTGATACAGAGTCTCAACACCATTCACATAAATTTGGCCCTACTGACCCTCTGTCAGATGGAGGGGTAGCCAGGCCAAATTTGAGTGGCACTGCAACAGGACATGCGGGAGGTCGCTGTGCTGTTCAGGTTTGGCCCAGCTGCCTCTGTCGTGACAGGGGACAATGGGGCCACATTTGAGTAAGTAGCCTTGCAATCTGGTAGTTGGGGTCGCAGCACCACTTAGATCTGGCCCACCCATACTTCCATCATGATGGAGGAGCAGCTGGGTCCCCTCACAATGGCATTCATCACTCAGATATGGCCTGTGTCATGTGAGTGTGGGATGGGCAGTGGAAGTGAGCAGAACCATTAGGAACTGGAGGAGCCACCCTAGCCAGGGAGAGGAGCAGAACACTAAAACAGAGAGTGCCAATGGGCGGCTAGGGAAGTCCCAAGGGCTGTGGGTGACAGGGTGAGTTGTTGATGGGCTATGGGGTGAGGCGAGGAGTGTTGGAGGGCTCCAGGATGAGGAGTTGGGGAAAAGTGGAGGATGGTCCTGTGAACTGTGGGGGTCTGTAGAGGGAATGGGGGATGATGAAGAGTGGTGCGGTAGACTGAGGGCTGTGGCCCAAAATCTGGAAGGGAACCCCTAGTCTTACTTTGCATCAGGAGAATCTGGACCTTAGTGATTAATTTTTAGACCATGTCCTAACATTTATCAAGTGAATTGATTTGTTTCTTTTAGTTGTTTCTTGAATTACCATCAAATATACCCCATCTTACATCCCTGAAGAAGAAAAACCAATCAAATTCTGATTCAGAATAGATGGATTATATATTCTGCTCTCAGAAGGGATGTAACTGAGTACCCCCCACAATGCAGCAAAAGCACGTGCTTAGCTAAACGTGTATTGCTGAACAGAGGCAAGCTTAAACACATGCTTAAGTGCTGTGTTTGAATTGGGGGTCTAAGATGAACTTTGCCCACTATCCATAGTGAAGAAAAATAATTCACTCTTTCTTTGAACCCTTTTCCTCTGGGGAAAGACATTCTAAATGCATGTAAAGCATTTTGGATTTGTGTCTGGAAGACCTCTAATCGCCAGAATTAGCCATGGAGCCTATGAGAACCTATAACTTCACATTCCAATCAGTTTCCTGCCAACATGCATTCATTAAAATGGTTTGCTTTTCAGAGATTATAATCTCCCACCTAAGAGAAAATACCTTGGTGCTAATAAGTAGGGTCTTGATCCTGCAGACTC
Source organism: Pelusios castaneus (assembly GCA_007922175.1). Taxonomy (NCBI): domain Eukaryota; kingdom Metazoa; phylum Chordata; order Testudines; family Pelomedusidae; genus Pelusios; species Pelusios castaneus. The sequence goes on along the minus strand of ML686024.1, from coordinate 3,276,193 downwards.
AATGGCAAAACTCTAATTGGCTTCTTTGGGGGCTGTAGGATAACAACAAGGCAAGCACATGTCCATACTGAAAATGGTATAGCCAGCTGGGCATTGGAAATTAAATTTCTGCTGATTTTCACTCTAAAGTTTGTGGTAGAGTTGAAACATACATTGAAATTGCCTATATACACTAATCATCAGAATACCCACTATCAGCTATTGCACAGAACCTACCTACTGTCACATGAATAATATAATGGGCCCAATTAATCCTGATAAATGCAATTCTGGTCTAAGTCCTTTCAAATAAATATGGTAGGATTGTTCATTCATACAGCTAACTACATCCCTCACTCTGCGGTATGCTTTTAACAATCTTCCAGCTAAAATAATTTATCCCCCTCACCTTTTATTTTTAGAGTTGCAAGACTTTCCATTGCAGCCTGGTAGTGTAATTCCTATGTTTCTTTGGGGGTGAAGTTCATCTATGTGAAGAAAGCCACAATACAGCCTGTATACTTCTGAAGTGTGACTTTTTAGTCCTTAGAGAAAGGGGATTTAAGTAATCTACAGACCATATTCTGGCCCTCTGCACTTGTGAGGGGAGATGTGTGGCAGTGAAAACAGAGAAAGCGGCCTGAGCCACAAAGTTTGGAGGGAGACTGAAATTTCAGGAAGGTTAGGTATGTGTTTGGGTGTGAATTTTGGTGATCTCTAACAAATGAACGTATTTCCTTTCATGGTCCAAATCTTTATATTAATAGGTCTTTAAAAATGTATGTATAGCAATGGTACAATTTTAATAATGATCAGAATGTTCCCAAAGAGCGGGAATAAAGTTACTGGGTGTAATTCAGAGAGCCAGCACAAGGCTTGCACATCATCACCACACACAGGAATCTGATACATAAACTTTAAGATAGCACTCTGTGAAGGAGTAAGGAGTAAATTTCGCTCATAGCGACATAAATTAATACATGCACCCAAACTGTGTTCTCAGTTACACTGGTAAAAGCCTACTAAAGCCAATGGGATTTCACCAGTGAAAGTAAACTTTAGTCCAACAATTTATTCTTTTTCTCCTATGATTTGCAGTAATGATCAAATGATTTCTTTTTTAACTTTCAGCTGATTTTGAAATTTCCTGTTCACAGAAGACAATGTTAGCATTCAAAGCAAAAGATGACGACACTGACAAAAATGTTTGTGGAAACCATGAATCCATCAAAGTAGCCTGCTTTACTTGGTTTGATTTAACAATGTAAGTAAGTTGTAGTTTAAACAACTTTATTAGAGTCTCCACATGTGAGTGCTTTGCTTACAGATTTCAATTTAGCCATGTGGTTAAAATGATAATATAATAAAAATAAATATCAGCTGTAATTTTGACTTTTTTTTAATTGCCCAATACATAATTAGTGTATATAAATTGCCCAATAATTCAGTGCTGCTGAAAGGTACTAGATTAAGAGCAAAGGTCCTCATTTTATTCACAAAATACTGTAAATGACCTCTTTGTCCAATACAAATGCTGTAGCTTTATACTATTCACCCCCTACACAAATAGCATAAAATGTACTTTTACTGCAATAAGTAGAAACTGCTGGTTTCCATTTTGCTTCATGAGAACTTGGGCACATTAGTGTGAAATTTAATTTGCTCTTATAAACCTGAGGCTAATAAAGAATGAAATTAACTTGATACAATTACTTTTGCAGTAGGTAAAACAAGTAGCAGCAATGCAAGCTTCCTGCATTACCGTAAAAACATACCTTTATTCTCTTCCACAGGAAACTTTTCTGAAAGCTAAAAAGGGTAACTCAGTTTCAATGCCCCTTCAATCTTTGGCCTTTCTGCTGCTATTGCAAGGATACTAATTAAAACACGTGTGGTGTGCTATGTTTTGGGCTATAAACATCTTGTAGCAACTGAGCTAATCACTAACTTTTCTCATAGGCCATTATTCTCAAGTCAACTGCAGTGAGGCATATTTGAACTGACTCATGACCTTATTAAGTAAAGCAGTCCCCATACTATTAGCAATCACCTCTACTATTCACAGTCTCCCTTTTGCTAATTTAATAATCTTGTTTTTTCTGTATCTGTAATAGTTATATATTTTGTAAAATGTTCAAGTAGTTATTATATAATTAGAGAAATATAAAGCTTTGGCCCTGCTCCTGCACCCTTATGCATACTGTTAACTTTTATATGTGAGTAAAGCTAAACAAATGTTGTATGTGCTGGATCAGGGTTTATAATACAAACAATTGGATAAGAAAAAAATGTTTGGCATGTATCTACTTCAGGATATTTTTATATATTTCATTACATGAAATAAAAAAGGGTGCAAAGAAATGGTACACACAATGAAAGGGTCACAGCCTGAAGACATTTTTCTTTTTAATTAAATAAATTATCAAAGTTACAAAGACCCTTAAATGGATGGGGAGAACAATTAATTACAACTTTATTATACCAGTGATGCCAGCCTTTACCCTGATCATGGAGTTCTCTCAAAATTATCTTCCTTTCCTCTAACTAGGCATACAATGCACTTCCTGAGATAGTCCATAGGAAAATTCTCTCATTATTTAATTCCTTATTAAGAGCCAGGGCTGATCTGACCAGATAGGTGAACTAGGCAGGCACTGAGGGTGCCAGGCTTTAAGGGCCACCAAATTAGATGGAAGTGAATATTTTTCTCTATTTAAAATAGCATATACATCTTATAAATGAAAGTACTGCCTTCTGATTGGGATGCAAAGTCATAGTTTGACTAGGGTGCCAAAAACCCTTGGGCCGACCCTGTTTCACCTGTGATGGCTACAAGATTTTGGTCAAGAAATGACTAGACAGAGGAGCATACTATATGCTGGGAGATGACTATATGACTAATTAAACACATCAAAAAGGCTTGAATGTTGTATCCATTTCATGTGACATTAATACATTCCTTTTCTTTTTGCAAAAATCTTCAGAACAGGGACTGTGTCTTCCTATGTGTTTGTGTAGCACCTAGCAAATTGTGAGTAATGCAACAATGTAATTAATAAGAATAATTATACAAACACCAATGCACAGCAGAGCAGATGGTGTGTGTCTAATGCTTGACTTAAAATGGATATTGTCTGGGATTGGTTTCTTTTTGGCTTCAACTAATAAAAATAGTGAAAACAAGCATGCCATGAGTCCTTAAGATATATGAATTATCAAATAGGCCAGTTGTCAAGCAAATACCAAGAACTAACCACAGTTGTCTCTCATCCTGAGACTCAGTTATTTGTTCCAGGCTTGATAGATTCTCTCTGCAGTCTGAAGAAGAATGAATTTACCTGCCACTTTTGTGTTTCTGTACATTAGATTATTGCTAGGCTGGGGGTGGCAGTTGCTTTATATGTGCTATAGTTAGAGTGAGCAGCTGCTTTAAATCATTTTAATAACACATTGGCAGGAAGGATACGTCATACTGGTGCTCCTAATTCCCGGAGCATGTCTTTGATGTTTCTAATGATACTTCATTAATAGGTATGAAAAGGTACTGTCAACTATCCTGATGTGCAACTATTTTTGTAAACTTCACTGTCAGAGATCATCCTTGTGAAATTATGAGTTTACAGCCACATTCTGACAAATAGGATCCTGTGTCTTTCACTTTAATTCATTTTAAGAATAACATTTTATTTGAAATAGGGACTCTTCTAGAAGTCTTGTTTCAATATAGATCTGGATTTTAGGTTCAAATGATATGGCATATCTTGCATCTGGTTTAGAATTATAATGTAAAACATAAATTAGGTGGTTCCTTAATAAGAACTTTTTTCTTTGGAACTGCAACAATTTCTTGGAAAAAATCTATGTTCTAGCTTCCTCAAGTTTGATACTTACAGTCAGAGTTGTCCCATTTTTTGTGTTAAAATTCCTGTGGCCCTTTCTTCCCTTAATAAAGACCAAGAGCTAACTCAAGTAGTCCCCCATATGTGTGACACACAGTACAACTGGCTCCTCTAAACAAAGTTCTTTCCTATGAAGTGCATTCCGAAAAGAGTTACTGCATTTGTGCACAAAACTATCTATAGGACTTTTTATGGTGTTCATCACCACGGTATTTGAGTGCCATACAGATATTAATGAATTATTCTCACAATACAAGTGTAATACAGGGAAAATTTAAAGATGGGGGACCAAGGTTTAAGCAGATTAAGGGGAGTATTTTCAAAATTGGCTCCTGACTTTGGCTTCTTGAGTGTCTGGTACACCTGGTCACAGCCTGGATCACCTTTGGCCCAACTCTCCTATCTAGCAGTTATTATGTTGTATACAGACCTACATTTTCCAAACTGGGATGTGTTTCAAACTGTTTTTTGAAGATTCATTATTTCCATTAACTTTCCCATTTTCATCTTTACTTCTACTGCAGTTTCCACTCTATGATTTAGTGAAAAATCTGAGCACATCAGTGTTATTAGTGGATTGATTTTTACAGTCTTTTACTAAAAAAGAATGTTAAAAAAATCCCCAGACGACTTCAAACTATAATTGTGTAATTATCCTCCTCATAAAATTTTAGACCTTAACAGAATACATTTCTCCATCATTAAGTACATTAAGAGGACTCTTGGCTGGGAGCAAAGAGCAAGAGAACTTCTCCCTTTCAGCTATGAAGGTCTGAAATTGTATCAAATACCTAATAGTCAGAGGCTGATGACAACACCCTGGCAGGAATCCCAAAAAATTACTACCTCTAAGCAGCTGTGAATGACTTTACCAGGACACTGCCCTTGGATCTTTCTAGTGCCCTCTCTTCCTGATATGTTTTGTTTGTTTTTAAATAGATCTGTCTAGTACATCTAGTTCTCTGGCTAATAGTTATTATCTGGCAAAGTGTTCAAGCTCTACATGCTGTGTGCCTGGGATCTGGGAATATCAGAGGAGTTTACTATGGTATCGCTATTTCACAGAGAGATGAAACTAGGGCACAGAGAGCTAAAGATGAGACAGAAGAATAGTTTTATTGCTAAAACAGAGGAATTGGAGAAGGTCCATTCCCAGTTCTTGCACAGACTTTGGGTATGTCTCCACCAGAGCTTGACAAATCCTGGGTACCAGGTCGCCATGGCACCCAGGATTTTGCCCCTGGCACCTAGCAGTGCCTAGAAGCCAGGGAGGTGAACGCCCCCGATGCCTCCCAAAAAAGCCAGTGTACTGACATTTCTAGCACTGCCATCTCCCTCCCCCAGCACTGCTGAAAGCACTGGTTTTTTGGCGGTGGAGGGTCTTTTGCATGCCGTGCTCACTGTCGAAAGAAGCTGTGGCCACAGTAGTAGCAGGCCCCTTCTCTGCCAGACACATAGGGCCACCTCAGTTTTGGGGCTGGCCCCTAGATGCCTGGCAGATTTATCAAGGCCTGGTTTACATAGCAAAGAAAAACCACAGCTGGCCTGTGACAGCTGACTTGGACTTGCAGGACTTGGGCTACTAGGCTATTTCATTGCTGTTTCATTCTGGACTTGGGATGGAGCCAAGCTCTAGGACGCTGAGAGTAAGTATAAGATATGACTGTAAAATATAACCCATTCCAACCTAGCACCTAGGCCTCAACAAGCTATGCCTTGGTAAAGTGGTGCTACTGTTTTCTTTTAGTTTCTGTTGAGTTAGTTCCAGCTTTAACAGCTGAAGCAGCTATCAGCACCATACACTTAACAAGTATAAAATCTGTAATCAAGAAAAGACTGTTCCACTCTTTATGATATTGTCTCAGTGAAAAGGTCTTATGCCAGTTACCAAAATGCAAATCATGTACCTCAGGATCAGGTTCAGCACTTTCTTTAGTGCCAATATGGAAGACAATGCCAGAGTAATCTACTATGAAAGTTAAAGGAAAATGTGCTGTGGAAACTGATTGTCAGCTTATCTCTATTTCTTGGATCATTTCACACATGGACCCTTCAAGTAACTGCATAGTGCACAGCAGGATGTGCAAGCTTGCGATCAGTAAAAGTGAAAGGCAGTGTATTGGCACAAGTGAGTCAAGCAGCATACTTCATACCGAGCAGTTAAGTATCTTCCATGGTCTCTCTTTTCCTTGCAAACAGGCAGGGTGATGAGGTGGGTGGAGCTTGGTTGCACCTGAGGAACCATGGACTTCAGGATGATCTAATGAATTACTTAGCTACTTCTTCCCTGCTTAGGTCCTACATCTGCAAGACAAATAATTGGGCAGTTCTTTCAATACCATATCAGATTCCACTGTGCTCCATTGTTCTGCTCCTAACTTTTAACCTCTACAATCCTCAGCACCTGCCCAGCACAGGCACAAACCCTCAAAGTTAAGTGAAGCACTCAGACCATCAATGTTAATATCAAAATACAAGAGCAGCATTGTATGAGAGATCACAAGAATGATTGTGATGTTTCTTAGAAACTAGCTGCAAAAGCTCTGTTACTTAATATAAAGCTGGCAGCTAAGAGTATAACAGCAAAGAATTTTACTGGGAAAGAAGAGACACTTGATCTCTGAGATGCTAAGAGAGAGAAAGAGCGACAGAAATAGCCTGACAGCTTAACAATCTCTTGAACTCTAAAAATGTAGGGATTTGATTTTTTTTTTTTTTTGCTTAAACCACAGCAAATTGTTAACACAAGATTTTTACTAATATAGTAGAGCTGTTATGCAAACTGTACACTAGATGTGTTTTGTACCCTTCAATTTTCCGTTTCGTACTTAAAAATGCCTTTGAGATATTTTTAGTGCTAGTGTCACTTGAGTATCTATTGCAAATCATTCTTCATCATAAGGAAGACGTTTCTGATTGCAGAGAAAAGGAAATTGGACAAAAGGTACTTCGTCGAAGGGTACTTGGCTAAATGCATGGGCAGGAAAAGTCCACACTCCTATTAGCTGCTGCCAAGATGTTGACCACAGTCCATATGGATTCTGGTATCAGTGAATAGTGACAGCAAGAGGGGATCATGCAGCAAATTTTGCTGGTTTTTGGCTTTCTGCAATTGTGTAGGCAGCCATAGATTTTAACCCTTAAAACACATAACCCACACTAGGCAGACAGTAAAAAGAGATCCTAGGCCAAATCATCACCTGCTTGATCTGCCTCTTTTTGTGCAGTAGGGCACAGCTGCCTCCATGACACTGTTGCCTAGCACCCAGATTCAATAGCACTATCTCTGTGATTCAGGGTCCAAGTTGAGGAAAAGGTGATGAGCAGATAAGCCAGAGGGAAGCGTGAGCAAGTTGGGAGGGAGTGATTCATAGTTTCCCCAAACTGTATTATCTTTACCACACTGTCCACAGTGTGTTCCAAGCACTAAACGGCCAAGTATTCAAAGGTGAGCAGTGTGGCTTGCAGGAGGAAACCTCTGCTCCCCTCCATGAAATGGTTTGGAAAACAGTCTGTGAAGGATTCTTCTGGGAGATTTTTCTTCCCCTAAACCACATCCCACAACTCTTAATATTAATGGGGACAATCGGCCCCCTGGTTAGGTGCCTGTTAGGTTTTTTGTGGCTATCTGTAAACATCAGCACTAACCTTGTTTCAGTTTGCTGCAGATATTTTAGAATGCAGGCTGCAGATGGAATTTAATAGAACAAAAACCTTTCATGAGCATGCATCTACATAAAAGCAAAAATGTAGGTGAAGACATATAACTGAAATTTAAAATAAAATTAGTTAACTGTTCACAAAACAAAGAATATGAATAATTTCCTGTATAGTGTAAAGAATAGAGTAATACACTGCCATCCTATAATATTTAGGGTCCAGGATCTGCTATTACCTGCAGCAACATGAATCTAATTATAGCTATTACTGTCAAACTGCATATAAACACACATTTCGGCTGGTGAGGGAAATGTACATTTCTAAAATCTTTTATTCATAATGTACTTCTCTTGGGCTACCACAATTTATGTACTAGAATTTATAACTTTCATCATATTTAATATCTAATATTTGCATGCATAAGGAACTCATAGAAGAGAATCAGGTAGAAAGTTTATGCTCAATGGCCTGGAGTAAGGACCCAGTCCAAGCCCCACTGAAGTCAAAGAGTCTTCAACTTCAATCAGAATTGAACTGGATGCTAAATGATAGGGAAGAATTTGGCCCTTACAGTGTAGTTCAGGAGTGAAACTATTTCTGACCTTGGGCAGGTCATTTAATGTGTATATATCTCACTTTTCTTTCTTTAATATGGCAATGATGCTTCTCCTTTATTCAAGCATTTTGAGACGTATGGATGAAAAGCATTTAAATGGTGGTAGTAGTATTTTAATCCACTGAGGCAAGAATCTATTCAAGGCTATTCTTCAAAGTTTAGGAATATATAATTTTGCCTCCAAGAACAAATATAAAAGTTATAAAATGGCACTAAGAAAATAGGAATATAAATGTTGGTCTCTATTTATTTGACATATAATTTTCATTCTCGTTAGCACATAAGCAGTCAATGCTTCTCTTGGAATATAACCATTTATAGTTTTTCCTAATATTCTCTCTTACTGAAGACTAAGCTGATTACTTCTTGTACTACCTTCAAAAGACATAAAGAACAATTTATCACTGCCCTTTTTATAACAGGAATTAACATATTTGAAGACTTATTAGATCCCTTCATCTTCTTTTCTAAAAGTGAAAGGTGTCCACTTCTACTAACCTTTCCTCAGAGGTCAGGTTTTTTAACACTTTATAATTTTTATTATTCTCCTCTGCTTCTCTCTAAGTTTTCAACATGTTTCTTAAAAGTGTGATGCCCCAAATTGGTCACAATACTCTAATTGAGGCCTTACCAGTGTGAAGTAGAGTACAGTATTGATTTCAATTCTCCAGTTTATCAAGGTCATATTGAATTCTAATCCTATCTTCAAAGTACTTGCAACTCTCCCATCTTTGTGTCATTCACAAATTTTATAAGTATATTCATCTACTCTGCTTATGATGACCACCTTTTCAAAAAGCAAAAACAGGACACGTGCAGGAGCCCTGCCCCTGAGGCCCCACCCTGTGGCCAAACCAGAAACCAGTGCTGGGCAGTGGTGATATAAGCCACACAGAGAACCTGGGCTGCTGTGGGGAGCCCTGGACCCTCCATCTGTTTTAGGGGGAAGGGGGAGCAAGGTTCTCAAGAACAGCCCTTGGTTTGTGTCCCGACTCTCCAGGTGCACTGCCTACGGCTGGTGGAGGGTCAGGAGCTCATAAATAGCCTGGACTCCCTGAGTGGTTCTTACTACTATCTGGCTTGGCCAATGGCAGAGCATCAGGGGGAAGAAGAGGAACAGGGGATAGGGCCTCATGACAAAGGAGGGCTAAGGCTCGCCTCACCTGACTTCCCCCTTTGGAGGAGGAAGGAATCCAGGATGTTATCCTGAAGTCATTCAGCCTGGGAGTTAGACTTGAAATGTACGTATCTGGACTGTCCTGCCCAATTAGGATTGGGTTGTCATCTTAACTCCAAAAAAGGGTCTAGTCTGATCTTGGTCCTTATGTATAAATTTGTTTAATATCTTGGGACGATTCTTCAATGAGCGCCACATTGGTGGATTCAGTAACCCAAGAATATGTTCTATTTGCAATTAAATCCTGTTATGTTCCAGTAGCAGTTACTCCATAGTTAATCTGAATTTCCATTATTAACTCAGTTTTGATACCCTCCTGTAAAAAATATATAATCAAGAAAGCAATTGGTGCCATAGATCTGAAGGTTGTGGATTGATCTGCTGACCCATATGAGAGAAAACATACACCAGTGTGAAATCTGGAAAAAAATACTGAAATGATTGCATGAAACAAAACATGTAAGTGATTTGGTTGTTGTATCAACATTTGTTTTAATGTAGAAAGTGCTCTTGTTAGAGTGGCTGGGATACTTTTTAAAGGAGTTGTCTGAAGATGAGGAAGAATGGGGGGGAGATGTTGCCTGTGTGTATACACAAAGAGTGGAAGCCCTTGTCTGCATATGCTTTAAAAAGAAATCAGAATTTGGTTAAATAAATGCATCTTTCAAGAAAGCACTCTTTTTGTTAACAAAATAAAATTAGCTCTTCGTAGGATCTGAATGCCTCACAGCATCACTAATGAACAATGAATTAGCCTTTCACCTGTATGCAAATCCAGCCCAGTTCAATAGGAATTCAAAACTGCCTCCATGCAACAGATCTTGGGGGCTCCCACAGGAAGTCTTGCATGGGTCTCTCTGCCATATCACAAAGGTAGCACGTGTGTTCACTAATTGGTAGACAACTTAAAACAGCATGAGTGAATGAGTCTGTTACTCCCTGATAACCTCTCTTCCCCTCTCCCCTGCTGCAAACAGATCAGGGTTGGCATGTGGCCCTAGACTAGAAAGGGGAGGGTCCCTGCTGCTATATAGATCGATGATTCTCAACCTTTTGCAGGTAGTGACACACTTGACGGCATATTGTAACCCTACAGAATCCCAGCCCATCCCTCAAGGTCAAATCCAGCCATCTCCCCAGCTCTCCCTAACACTTATCACTTTCCAAAGGGGTAGCTGTGTTAGTCTATTGTAGAAAGACAACAGAGTCCTGTGGCACTTTTAAACACTAACAGATTTATTTATCGCATGAGCTTTCATGGGAGAAAATCCCACTTCGTCAGACGCTTTGAAGATAGGAAAGTTACAGAATGGGAGGAAATTAAGTGCAGGGGAGCATATGACATAGGATCAGGTCAGGGCTTGGGAACCACCGGCATAGATCAGGGGCAGGCTTCAGCCACTGAGGCTGGCCAAGCTCTAATGGCACAGCCAGTCCCAGAGACACGGCTTTTGTTTTAAAGGGCGGTAGGAGCCCGACGGTGCTAGCAGGAGAGTCCAGGCGCCACAGCCCTTACTGGGCGGCAAGGACACGTGCACCGCCAGGCTCATTATCGCCGCTGCACATGTAGTGAGTGATGACCCGGGCATAAGTGCAAGCCCACACAACTACCCCGAACGGGGATGCAATGACACTTCTTAGCTGCTCCCCTCCCCCATCTCCCTGGCGCCCCCCCCCTCCGCCCGCCTCGTTGGAGCGAACTCCGGGAACAAGCGCTGCCGGGCCGGCACGCGACGCGTCTCTTAATCTCGTCATCACATCACGGGCTCCACGGCTCTCTGACATCGCGCAGGCCCCTCCCCCCATGCGCGGGAACATTACGCTGGACAGACAAGGCTGAGACAGCTCCACCCCCACCCATTCCACAATACGACGCATGCGCGCGTCTCAACAAAAAAAAAAATTAACTCAACCAACCTTGACTGCGCTAGTCCTGCGCTGGACCAATCGCGGACTGATTGCTTCCTACGCAGCGGCACGCACTTTGACGCATTAACGTCTACAGCCTACCCCAGTTCTTTATTGGCCCAGATGACCAACCCCCCTGCTCAGCCGATTGGCCAGCGTTATGAAGCGCACGCTCCTGTCGTAATATCACTCTTTGCAGCGACGCCGCCTAACACGTTAGCGAAGCTGTCTTCTCTCCGCCTCCCGTTCCCCCCTTCTACGCACGCTTTCTCCTCCCTCCCCCACACCCAGACCAGTTCCTGTGTCAAGCGGCGCGGCAGCCGAGCCGCCACCAACGTGGAGGAGGGCAGGAGGCTGCCTCCGAACGTTGGGGCGGCTTCGAACGGGCTCCTTCGAGCCGAGGCGCGAGCGGGGACCGTTGGCCGGCGCCAACTGCCTGCCGCCGAGGAGAGACGCCGCCGGGCGGTACCAAGTGAGAGGAGCCGCCGCACCTGTTGGTTCTTTCTTTCAACCGCCTCCCCGCACTCGGGGTTCCGGCGGCTCCCCCTCGGCGCGTGAGGTGAGGCGGAGAAGCGCCCACTAGCCCCGCCGCAACCGGCTCGAACCGGAGCAAGCGCGACCGCCATGGCCGAGACCGAGGAAAGGAGCCTGGACGACTTCTTCGCCAAGAGGGACAAGAAGAAGCGGCGGGAAAAGGGGGGCCGGGGAGCTGCCGCTGCCGCTTCCTCCGCCTCCAGCGCGGCGGGGGGAGCCCGGCCGGCCGAGGGGGCCGCAGCCAACACCGCCTCCTCCGCCAAGGCGGTGGCCAAGGTGCGATTGCGGGGCCTGGGGCAGGGCTCCGTCCGTCCAGGGACCCTTATGCCAGCTACCCGGCCCGTCCCATTCTCCTGCCAACACCCAGCCCTCCCCACCTCCGCTGGCCCGGCCGGCCGCTTCCTGTGGGCGGCGGCGGCTTCCTGTCGGCAGAGGGCGCCGCTGCGGGGCTGGCTAGGCCCGCTGGCCTCGAGTTCGGCCCCAAGCCCGGCTGGGTGGGTGCCTTTCCGGGACGGGGGGCTGAGTCAGGCGAGGCCCTCTATCCGGCGGCGGGACTGGGCCTCTGTGCGGCGGCTGCCCGGGGACAGCGGGGGAAGGGACCGGGGGTGTCTGGCGTCTCCGTGGTGGGCTCTGGGCGCGTCTACCCTCACGAGGCTCTGCTGCCTCCTTTGCCCGTCGCCTCGCGGGTCCCCGCTACAGCGCGGCAGTGTGGGGGGCGCCGGAAAGGGCCCCCGGTCACGCTGGAGGGCCGGGCCAGGACAAAAGTGAGGGGTTTGCTGCCGCATATGTCTCTACTAGAAACGTAATGGCAGGCGAATGACCAAGCCAGGCTTCTATTACAGGCCCAGGATCCTGCTTTCATGTGCAAATGCATCAAGCAGCTCGAGTGTGTCTATATTTCCACTTGGAAAACGCAAATTGTGTAAAAGACTCAGTTTGCAATCTTGGCAGAGAAGTACATTTATGGGCCCTATTGGGCTGTCCACACTTGCACTTACGCAGGCAAAGAGATGTCACTCACACTCTTCAGCAATGTAAATTATGCTGGTGTAGACAAGGCCCTAATATGATTTTTTTTGTGGGTGGGAATAAATAAGGAGATTCCATTGTGATTAGTTAGCCTTCCCCAAATTACAGGAAGTGCACCACATAGTTCCCTCACTGTGGTCTGTGGACCTCTGAACCAGAAGGATCCCATTTCTGTGTGCACTAAATCCTTTGCATCACTGCTAACAGTGGCATTGATTGTTGATAGCTTTTGTGAATGTAGGGAAGCAGTGCAGTGAAAAGGTTAACATGCAAGAGAAAACACACAAATTGCAGTAATAGATTAGATCACTGTTCCATGTAGTCGAATATCATGGCTCTGACTAGGTATTTCCGGATACTTCAGAGGAAGCATTAATAAACCAGCCTCTAAAATAACTTTGCACAAGGTAGTTTCTCCCTTGACATAGTTAAGATGGAGGTTGGTCATATGGGAATCTGAGACCTAAACTACATTTCTAACTTACGCATGATTAGTGATAGTTATTTGGCATTTCAGTTCCCATTCCTAAAGTAGAGATTAATAACTAATTATTTTAGACTTGTTTAAATAGAACACAAAAAAGGCAGTACAATGAAAAAGATCTCTGTTAATTTAGAAAATGTTAATCTGGCAATACTTATTAGAAGGTAATGTATGTGCTTCAAATATAGAGCAACATCCTTCATGAAGAAATAAAGCCTTCAGACGACCAGTCCCAATTTCATGAAGTCATTTGCTATTAATGTTGCTATTTTAAACCAGGTCTTGGCAAACATATTTGCTTACTGGAGAGAAATGTAAAGGATAATAAAGGGAGGGTCCTGGAGTAAAGCTCTGATAAGAAGCCAAGCCCTATGCCTCCTTCAACTGTTAAAAATGAGGATGCTGTTTACAGACAGGGTATATGAGGTCATCATCCTTCATGTCCACTTCTAACTAGTTTGACATCATCCTTCCCAAAAACTACTGAGAGATGAGACTTATTCCATTTCAGCCTTTTGGATGTTGTACAGGTGGGATAGGATCTTTTTACCTTCCTTCCCTCTTTTGTCCTACTTCCTAATAGTGGTAGAACCTACTGGAACTGCTGCTTGTAACAGGGAAAATTAACATGAGTTGGGGTTTTGAATAGAAACTATACAAATATCCAGAATTTCACTCTTCAGTTTATCAAAACTATAGACAAGAGCAGACACAGTTCAAGTCTTTATAGTCAGGAGGAAAATATTGCATGACTTCACAGCGTGAAACATATATAAGATAGTTTTTCCCCATGGTTATAAAAATAACCTATTTTTAAAAATTTCATTCTAGTCTGCACCCTTTACTTAAAATGCAAAAGAACCTTAAATTATATTCTTGGTCTAGTTAAACTTCAGTCACACTTTTTTATGCTGAAATTTGCATCTTTATGGGTAATTAGATTTGTATGATCTCATTTCTAATTGAGTATCTAGGTTAGAAAATACACATAAACATTGTGAGGAGGATGAAAGTAGCTAAATGTACAATGCTATTATCTCTTGTTCTGAATCCCAGCAGATTATTTTAATATTACTACTAAGTTCACACAGCACAGTAGATGAGTGGGGAAACTGAAAATGTTAGTTCCCTTTCCATATCTTTTTGGAACACTGTACTACTTGCACTTTCAGTTTTCATGATGTGGAAATGGTAACAAGCTTGTAAAAATTTCTTTCTGTACAGGAAGAGGATGAATGGAAGGAATTTGAGCAAAAAGAAGAGATTGACTACAGTGGGCTCAGAGTTCAGTCCATGCAAATAAGGTATTGTCTCTTTTTCTTCCCAGAACAATCTATTACTGAAAATAGCTTCTTACTGGGAGATATTTAGTTCTTTAGAATCTGGTGTCGTTAGAATCCTTAGCCTAAACACTCTCACCCTGAAGAAAGGAAAGAATACTACCACTTTCCTCTGAGGCTATGGGGCATGCTTGTTCCTCTGAGTCCTCCTGTGATCGTTTGATAACTAACTTCAGACCAGGCTACTTGAGTAAATCCTGGCCTAGGGCACCAGAATGGTTTGTGTAGGATGGGAAGGGTGGGGGTGGTATGACATGAGGACATGGAGTAATCCTTGTTGAACAGTAATGAAGTAAATGACTTAATTTTTCAGGTGAGCACCCAAAACACCACGTTCATTCTGAACGACACTTGTGGTCATGACTTGTGAACAGTCAAATGGGCACTAGATCTTCCCTTTCTTTGAAGAAAGCCGAATTGTAGTCTGTGACCTTCTCTTGTTCATAAGTCCTCCAAGCTATCACAATGGAATGCTGTAGATAACCCATGGATCTGTCTGAATGGAGTCTGCAACCCGATGTCCACCTGTCCAACAAATGTGGTGCTTTAGTGATCTGTGGTCCTCGGTCTTTTTTTTCCTAACAGCAAAGTTTTGGACCTTGGCTACTGTACACCAGTTGTTAGGTTAATCTTGGAAATGTCCAGTGACTCTTGGGTGTTCAATTTGAGACTTTAAAACTCACTTTTTCAGAGGGTAGGTTATTGGGCCCCTTTAAAATGCCTTACAAAAATTGGGGCCTCTTTAGAATGCCTCAATCTTGCATCAAAACTACTAACTGTATCTTTTGGTCAGATCTGATTATCATTCCAAAAAGTTCATTCCTTCTTGGTCATAATGGTAGTTCCTTGTTAACTAAGTAGTCTTTTGACCATGGAAGCTGCTAGCTAGTCCTATTGTTGCCTTTAATATTTCTTCCTCAGTCTGACCTTCCATATACCCACAAATAAACGTAGCTGTTCAGAGACTTAACCAGGAAGAACTAATCTAATGACATTCTTACGACTTTTTCTGGAAAAATTTTGCTAATTAAATCTACATCAGAACTTGACTTGCATCTTCTGCATATGATTCTTTCACTGTAAAGTCTCTGTGGAATGCCTTTTTCTTTCTTTAAAGGAAGAAACGACTTTCAGAGTGCCAGTCTTGAAAACTGGAAGTACCCACCTAATAAGCTGGCATTCCCGAATAAGGTCTCACAAATTCTGTGTAAAACAGATCTTCAGTCTTTTAAAACCTGTTCATAAAGTATAATTTCTGTATTGAAAGCTTCTTTCAATTCTTAGGTTTTAGGCTTTCTCTAGGTTAATTTTGGTTTCCTATCAAGATCACTACTCGCTACCTTTACTTCAGCAAGAAGTTCTTGGTCTTGTCATATAAAATGTTGTGAAATCATGGAGAACTGTGCCTGAGTGTGTTGAAGCTTTTCAGTTTCGAAAACTGATAAAAGTGCATTACTGAAGGCATGAACTCTGCATTGACTCATTCCATTAAATCAGTGGATACTTTGTACTTAGACTTTAGGAAGAGATTTTAATCAGTGTACATAGTTCCCATCTTGGGGTTCCACTGCTGAGGATACTACCCACCATCAAAGTTCAGACAACTCTTCTAAATAAGTCTAAATTTTGCTATGCTGAGTGTATCAACATCTCAAATACTTACCGTATTTTTCGGACCATAAGACGCATCTGACCATAAGACACACCCAGTTTTTAGAGCAGGAAAACAAAGAAAAGGGAAGGCAAAGAAAAGGAAGGAAAGAAAAGGGAAGGCAAAGAAGAGAAAAGGAAGGAAAGAAAAGGGAAGGCAAAGAAGAGAAAAGGAAGGAAAGAGAAAGGAAGGCAAAGAAGGAAAGAAAAAGGAAAGCAAAAGAGGGAAAGAAAAGAAGGGAGAGAAAGAAGGAAGGAAGAGAAAGGGAGAGAAAGAAGGAAGGAAGAGAAAGGGAGAGAAAGAAGGAAGGAAGAGAAAGAAGAGAAAGGAAGGAAGCAAAGAAAGAGAAAGAAGAGGAAGGAAGGAAGAGGAAATAAAGAAAAAAAGGAAGAGAAAGATGAAAGAGGAAGGAAAAAAGAAAGGAAAAAGGAAGACAAATAAGGAAAAAAGAGAAAGAAGGAAGAGAAAGAGAGGAAGAAAGAAAAAAGAAGGCAGGCAAAGAAGAGAAAGAAGGAAGGGAGAGAAAGAAGGAAGAAAAAGAAGAAAGGGGAAGGAAAGAAGAGAAGGAAGAGAAAGGAAGAA
>ML686024.1:3171688-3259234 GCA_007922175.1 Pelusios castaneus | reverse complement strand
GGGGGGGGGGGGGTCCCTCACTGCTGCGCGGGGGGGTGCGATGGCCGCTCTGCGGCCGCGCGCCCGCAGCTTAGAGGGAACACTGCTTGCTGGACCGTATTTGCACTATAAGGCGCACCCTCATTTTCCCCTCACTTTTGGGGGGAAAAATGTGCGTCTTATAGTCCGAAAAATACGGTAGCTAGTGTGCCTTTTGTCCTTATTTGATAACCTAGCTTTAGTCATTAGCTTGGATTTTTACTGGCCAGAAATGAGTGAGTGCTGTGATGTATTAGCATAATCCTGGTACAAAATATGAAAAATCAGTTCACTGTTGCTTAAGTAATAGCAAGTCAAATTTAAAATCTCCCAGCTAGGTTTGGGTTACAAGGATAAGGAGGGGGAGTCCCTTGTGAATTCTGCATGCAGAAAATACCACTGGTCACAAAACTACTTCATAGCACAAGTTTTTATTTGCTGTTTCTAGCATTATGGTTGCAGGGGCTCATTAAACATTAACAGAATATTAGGGTTTATTAAATCTTGAGAGAGTTATTCTGAGGTATAAATTGCTCAACTCACTACAATGAAACTTATTTCGGACATCAAGATGGTAGTTAAATGTTGACAGCTCACTATCCCAAATCACTTTGTCAGAAACATGCAGCTAGACTGCTGCTCTCAATCATGGGCTCCCTTCTGATCCTTTCGTAGGTGTCACGTCTCAAAGCCATCTCAGCCTAGCTGACAACTGATCTTTTCCCTAGAAAAATTAACAGTACCTCACTATTTTAGTACAGAATCTTTGAGCAAGATGAAAACATGGGGACAGCATAAAACTGGCTACCTAGTACAGTGTGTATATCCTGTGTCTTGAGATCTGTTTTCACATTCATTTAGATAATGGAATTTAATAAGTTAAATGTGAAGCTGCTGCAGATGTTGACATTATATATCCCAGTATTTGATGTAGATTGTTCTGCAGTTGTAGTCTAGCCACTCCAGTAATGAGAAGTGGGGAAGATGACTTAAGGAAGGAATTAATCTTTTTGGCAAGTGTTTGACTTTTGGATATAAGGTACCAACACCTATCTTTTCCACTAGTGAAAAAGAAGATGATGATGGTGAAAGGAGAGAAGAACCAGGTGACAACTGGGAGGAGGCTAGTGGTGGTGTAGACAGATCATCTGGTCCTTGGAACAAGACTGCTCCTGTGCAAGCACCTGTTGCTGAAACTATTGGTAAACTCTTCTTGGGTTTTTCAGTAGCCTGTAAAGGTATACCAACTTGAAATCTAATTCTTAAGAGGTTTAGTCTCGGGTATTACACCTGCCACAGAGCTCCCTGTCATCGTCTGTAGTCTTAAACTCTCCTAATTATCTCTGTGTCTTTTTACTTAACATCAGACCTGTAAAACTGATGGTGCAGGAAAAAATGTGGAACCGAGTAGACTCTGTTGCCAAATATGTGAAATAAAGTTTTCTAACGTAGGTATGGTAATCTTAGGTGTTACGATAGCAGGCAATCTTTTAGACTGGATCCTTTATATTAATTGGGCCTCCAAAGAACTCTCTACAGTGTAGATCAATTTTAAACTCCAATTTTATGAATACACATTTGTAAATAAGGGTAGTGTAACCTCCCAGTGGAATATAGACTAAATGAAGTACTTTTTGGGAGTGGTATAAGAGGAGAATACTATCCATTTGATCTTAAATTTGCAATCTATACTAATTGAAGAAAATAAGCCTTTTTTCCTCCCAATACCTAAAATACTACCTTGATTATTCATAATCCCAAATCAGTGAGCAGAAGTGTTTAGTCATTATCTGACATTCAGTGTAAAGATTCTCAAACAAGATTCAATAATTAGTACATCTGTATAAACATCTTCAGTCCTTTACTCCTCGAGATTGTATGTTAGGCTGGGAAAGTATTGTCTGACAGCCCTGCTTCATAGAGTATTGTTTTTCCCAAGGCTCTGGTAACATGCTGAAAGGTCACAAGCTGACTGCATCTAACAGGCTCTTAAATACATTACTAAATAGCATCTTAAATACAAAGGAGCTAATTTTTACTTTTACTTTATGGTTGCTAATATTGTAATAAACCCTACTTGAAATCATTAGGAACACTTTAAAACTGGAGATTCTTACAGTGGGGTGTAAGAGTTCTTGGAATTGGAGAATAGAGTTAACTTTAACGAGGGTGGGCCATTTGGTCTAGCAATGTTGTGCAGATACGTTCTTCCTCATTTACAATAGATTGCATTTCATTATTCTTTGTTAGAAAATACTTCAGTCTATTTTGAAGCCTTAGACAGTTTCTTTAAACTAAATTTGGGAAATATGGGGAATATAGCACTTTACATTTTGTTAGTAATCACAGATATTAAGTCCTGTCCAATGGCTTTTCCCATCTGTGGTAAAACTGCACATTAATTACAAAAGTTCTAGTCATTAGTTGGCTAGGATTGTTACAACATGGTATTCTTGAACTGTCTCACATCAAATCTTAGTTTCAGATCATTAGTATCAGACCAGCTCTCAGATTAGAATATTTTACCATTGGAAGCAAATAACAAAATAGAGCCCAAAGCCAGTGTTTAAAAAGGAACCTATTATATGTATTGCTGCTAGGATAACTTCAAAACTGTACACTTTTGTTTGTCTAAAACCATTAATAAATTATTAGTTACAGAACCCCCTGAACCAGTACAATCCAGTGGTGTATACCGACCGCCTGGTGCCAGGGAGACCAGGACACGGAAAGCACCTCAAGGACCACCAGAGATCTATAGTGATACTCAGTTTCCGTCATTGCAATCCACTGCCAAGCATGTAGATAGCCGAAAGTAAGTATGTTTAATCAGTTCGTCTAAGATGCCTATTTAAAATTCTTTCCCATCAGAGTCCTAACCCTTTACACACTGTGAGTTAGTGATCTTTCCTTGGAGGGCAATTAATAGCAGAAATTGTCTATTTGACAGAAGTTGGGGTCTAAATTTTATCATTTCCCTGACTTTATGGAGACCTTCACCCTTCCCAATGTGTCTGAGAGATGTCCCGCGCCTCAAATCTTAATGAGAAAAGGGTCAGGCTAAGTGATTTCCACTCTCCTTAGTGACCTAATCTGTCCATTCTGGAATTTCCTTTTGTTTAAAAAAACACACACACAAAATACCTAAACCCTACTGATCTTGACAATGTCTTTTCTACATTTACCAGTGCTAGCTGGCAACAGGGAGGCAATAGCAACATGCTGCTTGAGAGGACCTCTGTTGTCATGGGCAACTTCAAAAGAGATTGTGTGTGGAGTAGGAGGAGGAATATTATAGATTAGCCATGAGTCTGGAGCCATGGCCCTTATAACTTTTGCAGGGGCTATGTCACACCCCTAAGTGACTTTAAGGAGACTCCAGATTGACACTACCTGAGTTTCTTGACCCTCCCATAGACTCCTTTGCTGCTGAAGGGGTAACTAGTCTTGTGTCTAACTCATCTGCTCCCATCACTTCTTGATGTAACATTGATTGGTACAGCTCAGTAACATAAGATTGCTTTCTGGTGTAGTTTGATGTCTGCCAATTGAATGAGCAGTGTTATCAAAAATATTTAGGTTTTCCTAAGACATAAGCAACGTTGATCTTAAAAACCAGCATGAGAAATTCTGAATTATACTTTAGTATACTAACTGCAACATAACTATTTCCATATCTTCTATGTGACTTGGTTATGTTTCATATTGCAATGTTCAGATCGCCCTATGGGGTGAATGGACTTCTATTTTTTATCATCTTTGAGAAAAATGATATAGCATGATTGGAAGCGTTAAACTATATGAATTGCGTTATACCGTGTGCCATATTGGAATGGATATAGATATGCAGTCAACAATGTAATCTGACCAAACAGCAGAGAGAGGGCTAGTCTCTTGGGGAATGCATGGCTATTCTATGGAATCCAACCCCTCCCCCCCATACTCTGCATTTGTAGTATAACTTTCTAATTTTGTTGGGATTGGGGTGGACGTTGGCTAGGAATTTCACAATTCATAAGCTAGTGAATAAGACAATTACTGACTACATTTATTTTCCCTTAGGGATAAAGAAATGGAGAAGAGCTTTGAAGTAGTAAAACACAAAAATAGAGGTAGGGATGAGGTCACAAAAAACCAGGCACTTAAACTTCAGCTAGACAACCAATATGCTGTGCTTGGGGATCAGTAGAGCTGCATACACATTACAATTAAAGAATGCTTTTTTGGTAATCCTCCTACTAAGGTAACTAAACTACAGCTAACGACTATGATGAAAATGCCATCTTATTTTCTGCTGGATCTGCTGCGGCAAGTGCAGACTACTTTGACATAAGTGATTGGCTCTCGCACTGTGGAAGCACAATGTGTTACAACTTTCTTCTCCATTGGATTTGGGGGAAATAATGTACATGGTTGAACAAGATACATCAGTGTTCTTTAATTTGAAAAAGTATCTACAGTCAGTGGTCATTTCAAAATCTTTTTATGTTCAGATACTGAGCCTTCGTAAGGGTTGACTACCTCAGACTTGCTGCACTCATTGTGGACACCATGTGGATCACAACTTCTGGAAAAGAAGGTTACAACTGTTTTAGTGGCCATCTGAAACTTGAAACCAGCTCCTCTACTGGGTTCCTGTCAGAAATCCTGCAGAAGTCAGCCATTTGGTTCTGATTTGCCATAAATAACAAAGATTTAAGTGACCTTAATGAGAAACGTATTTGGTGCCCCATCCTGAGGAAACCTTTCATATGTAGCCATAGCCTACTAGAGACATTTCTGGAATACACCACTTTCAAAAATTATCCAAGTATAGTACAGAGCTGTAGTTTGTTTACCTTTTTAGTTAGAGTTGTCCTGAGATAACCGCAAAACAAAACTCATTCCATTACGAAACTGGAGGATGTGTGGGACGGAGGGTGGAATGGTCTGTTTGCATTACCCATTTTCATAGTTGTTTAAGCATTTTCTTTGTTCCTCTACAAAAAATGCCTTCCTGTTTGTTAAAAAATTGCAGTATACTCAAGTAAAAATGTGAAACATGTTAATAGTGATAACTTTATCTTGGTTTTCATAATTGGGTCACTTTTTTGAGGGATTAGGATTTGAGTAGGCTTTGATTTGGCACAGCCCAAACTTGTGTTCCCACTGTAGTCTTCAGAATTTTTTAAAAAACAATACATACAGTATACAGGGCAGTAACCATATTAACCTCAAGATAAGTTCTTTTTGTTGTGGCAGAAGTAAATACCTGTCTCCAACCAATCCTATCTTGTACATGTAAGCTAAAATAAGACTGAGAAGAGAACCTCAAACCAACTGAGATGTCATTTGTTATGGCTGCTTTTGATCACCTTGTGAGCTTGTAAACTGTTCCAGGCAGAAATCCTCACTTAACTGGCATTTTTTCAATTGCAAGAAGCCTAGTCGCTATGGAAGGAATGACTGTTTTTTGTTCAATTTCTTCCCAGCTCTATTGACTTAATTTAGTGCGGATAAATATAATGGTATATGTATGTAAAACCTATTGGCTAAATAATACCCAAAACTTCTACACTATGAACGAGTCTGATGCCCATGAAAACTCTCCCATGGCATACTACTTGTTTTTTCACCTTGCTTTATTCAATTTGTTTTTAATACACTTACCAAAATTTCGGTTTCTCCCTGTAAATGTGAATGCCTAAAGGAAGAGCTGTGGATTTATTCCCTTGTCTACTTCATACTTGACAATGTCGAAACAATTTTACTGATGTGGCAGTACTTCTCCTATAGGAGACTAGGTTGGTGGCTAGTGCAGAAATTACATGGTTGGTTTCCTTTGATTTAATTGCTGATGCTCCAAACTCTCTTCTTTCAAGTACGTAAGAATCTTGCTGTTGATTTCAGTGGAGTCAGGGCTTGCCCCTGTTCCTCATAATATGCTTGGAATAGAATTGGCCGTAAAACCTTGCAATTAGCTTTCTCAGTAAAATTTCTAAACTAACAGCTGTGATTAGGTAGACTGCTCAAAAGACAAATTTAAAAACCTGAAGACTTCATTTGGGAAATCAAAACCAGTGAAAGTAGATCTACATTGATACTCTTGGACTCTGAACCATGTATGTTCTCTGAAAGTATCTTTGCCAATAAAACATTTTTTGGCTTATGTCACTGAAAGTGTAAGACTAATTGCCCTATTTGCAGTAAATGGAAAGTAAATGACATGAGAGAAACCTGAAATATTAAATCCCAACTTTTTTCCTTTGAAATGTCAGGACATTGGAATTGTTAATGCACATGAATCAAGTTTTTAATATACTCTGGTGGATAGGTGAGGCTGTCCATTGTACCTTTATTTGAATTCGCAGGCATGGTTTTGGCAGTGCAAGACAACCCTGTAACATTAAGTCTAATAAAGTGGAAATATACATGGATCCTGGAGTCTAATTAATCTTTATCTGTAGTTCTAGCCTACATGTGGCATTTAAACAAATGTAGGGTAACTGTATAGCTTAGGGACAGATAATAGTGGTGTGTGGAGTGATTAACTTCTGCTCTTCTGTCCTGGATTTGAATTTAGCAGCTTATGGCCATGTATAACCTTCATATAGTGTGGTAGCTAGATTGAAGCCCCTGGATAGTGTCTAATTCAAACCACCACCTCTGGTTTTAGCTCCAAGTGGTATTCTCAGCAGTGCCCATAGGTTGAAGGGATACGAGACTGAACTAAGACTTCAGTGTAATGGTGGCTCCTCTTATTTGGAGTTTGCTACTCATGAAAGGTCACTTGCTTAAATACAGATCATGTCATTCTAAGTACCTGTTGGGCTATCTTGACAAAACAAGGAATATGGAATTTTGCAGGGATTTCTCTGATTAAACAGTGTATTTAGGGAGTTTAACAAAATCAAAATTAAGGCATATTTGGTTTTTTGCTAATATTTTAGCACCTTGTTGCAATAAAATGAGTATTTTGAATGCAACTCCTTGCAGACCTAAAAATGACTTAAATACTCCTTTGGGTCTTATAGTTATAGTGACCTGTCAGAAATGACGTTGGGCTTTATATGGCTGCTATATTCCACTTTAATTAAACATGCTGATAAACACCATATTATAATTATGCATAAGTTTTGAAGCCTTATTTTAAAACCAAGAAACTTGTCACCTTTACAGCAGAAATACAGTGCAAAGATATCAGTCAGTGGTACCTAGTCCTATGCAACTTAAAATGACTCTTTACTTGTGTAAACACATGAATAAGAGATGGATTTATAGTGTAAAAGAGTAAATACTTTTATACGTGTCTTGTACAGAAGAGAGGGGATACAATTTCAAAACCATTAGTATTACAGCATCCACCCTAAAACTAAAGCTGAAGCCCTGGAGAGAATATGCTGGGTTTCTGGTTTTGGTGGCAAGTTAACTTTTTTTCAGGTGAATGATTAAAAATTACTAAAACCTAAACCCGTGGCTTTCCAAAAAAATCTCAGCTGCAAGAGTATTGGCATCTATGCTAATTAATGACATCAGAAAGGTAGAGCAAAACTGTTTAATTCATTCCTGTTGGTCTAGATTTATTTTGCTTAATTTCAACCCAAAAGTAATGGGGAAGCAATAGCTAAAGAATTGCCATGCAGTGTTTGTTTTCCCACTGGTTTAAACTTTTTTTTTTGTTTTGTAGCATCTTTTATCAATCTTGTCATGGGTAACTGTCCTTACAAAAACTTTAAAAATAAAGCTGTTTTTGAATCATTCATTTGAAGTCTTCTCTAGGGCTCTTGGATTTCATGGGGACTCATTTCATATTTGAACGTGTGGCCTTTTGGTATATGGAAACCCCTACACTTCCAATATGCTCTAATCTTTGACCCATTTGATTTATTTGGTCTAGTCGGAATTTGACATCAACAAAGAAGGCAAGACACCCCCCCCCCCCCCCCCCCCGCCACGGGAGTTTACTTACTCTTGTTATAAAAATCAGGATCTTTTAGGCAAAGAATCATTAAAATAGAATTTCTTTGTGTCTAACTGCCAAAACTTGATAGCAGCAGCTGACTCTTTGCTTAACACAATTTTAGATAACGTAAACACTGTTAATCACACTTTCAGTAGCTATGTCTCTTTACCACCTCAGTAGTGTGAGCTATTCAGAGAAATGTTATTCAGAAAATATGCTTTTCTGCGTGTGATAATCCTGCTGTTTTTAAAAAAAAAAAAATTTAAACCAGTTTTTCGTTGGCAAACAAAAGTTTTTGAGCACAAAAGAAGCAGCTTTATTCTCTTGTGAACACCTATTGTAAGCCTAGCTAACTGCATGATGCTTAATCAGTTTTTTTAAATAGACTTCTGAGGTAAGACTAGGTATGGGCAATTTCAGTCAGAAGCCCCCCCCCCCCCCCATCAGGGTTTTTAAGTGAGATGTTGAACAAATTTCAGTAATCTAAAACAGCTTTCTTAGATAGTACTAGATAGTAAAAACTGGAAAAATATTTTATTTTGGGTGGAGTTGAGTATAAAAATGCTTCCAAGAAAAATGTAAATAGAACTTAAATCAGTGATCAAAGTTTAGAAAAGGAAGGAAGTGTTAAATTGTTTTAGCTTTGGGAGCGGGGAGAGAAGGATATTCAGTTTACAGTACATGTCAAAATTCAGCACAGGACATTGTTCACAACTATCCACTGATAGTTTGGCTAGGAAAAGAGGTACTATTAAGGAAATAATTTTGCTTTTCAAACAGTGGTAAAGCTGTTGTGTATTTAGTTTCAGGCACAATACTACAGGAACATTCTGAAAAGGGGAGGGAACACTTAAAAATAAGGTTCTTGAGTAATGGTTAAAATGTTGTGTACAGGATAGAAAAAAGGCCACGTATCAGAGGCAAAAAATGCAATATGTTCTTCAACATGGAAGCTAAAAAATGAGGAGGAACAGTTCTTGTTAATCCAGTGGGACATACACTTAAGATTTAAATTAGAGCCAAGAAAGTTTTAAAAATCATTGGGGGGGTTGGGTGGGGGGGAGCCTTGTAATGTTTACTTTTTTTTTTTTTTTTTTTTTTAAACATACTGGAGAATGCTCTCTGAGGTTCTGAACTTGCCATCTGTATAAATTTTAAAATCAAGTTTATCACAACGGAGTTCAGTAAATTAGGGTAATGCCAAGTTCTGAGTTGCAAATTAATTGTTTTATTTTAAATTAAACAAAATAACAAATTGTAAGGGATCCAATTAAAACAAAAACATTTTCCACCCTCCAATTATTAGGATAAAAATAACACTGATCTAGTGTGACAATATCAGTGTTTCCTTTTTTCATGAAGTAACTTCCAATCCTATGTTAATTAAATGTTTCTGTGCTGTTTCTTAGGTACAATATGCTATATTAAGCTTAGGGAGATTACATTAGGTTGCTTAACTAGAATATGGATATTCAAAATGGTGTGTAAAAGTACTAACAAATCTTCAGGAGAAAAAAAAGTGGCACATGTAAGAATAGTGATATGGAAGATCTGGTCCAAAAATGAACAGAAACAAAAGAGGAGGAATGGTCCGTGGTAGTTAGGGCGCAGGTCTGGGAAACAGATCTGAGTTTTCTTCTTAGTTCTGGAATCTTTGGCAAATAATTTAACTTCACTGTCTCCATTTACCCAGCAGTAAAACATTGCATTTCCCTACCTCACAGGGGTGTTGTGAGGCTTACTCCATTCTTCTGTAAGATGCTTTGAGACCATCTGATGGAAGGTGCTATAGTGTGCAGAAGATACAAATGAATCAGTCCATTTCTTTTGGTTGATTCAGTTATAATAAAAAACATCTGGATTAGTTTTCATTACAGTATTTTAATACTATGTTAGGGAAAGCTTATCTACAAAAGTCATACATTATATTTAAATATTAGGGGATCATGTAACTACTGGCTATTATAATTCACATGTTCAAGGGGCATAGTTAAGTTTGAGCATTCAAACTTTAATTGACATTTCCTGATTTTGTGTGATTAACTGTGCAACCCTAACATTGTAACAAGTCTTTGTTTTTGCATGGAATATATTTAAAATCAATTTTTGTCATTTTATGAACCCCATGATGGAAATAAACTTCTGTTCACTTTATTTAATAACCATCTTTTACAATTTAGTTTTCAAAGTTTATTTAAATAATGTGAACCAGGGATGTGAACAAATACAAATGTATTCACATCAGAAGAAATTTTCTCATAACGCTAGTTGGTCGCTTATACTGGGAGGTGCTGTTCTTCTAACTCTTCTTTTTCCTCTATTGCACTTCCTTCTGCTTATGTATGTTGTAGTATCATCCAAATGCACATTTATGCTAGGTACTAGGAAATACCTAAGAGAAGAGGTTCCTGCTCTGAAGAACTTAAACTGATTTAAGACAAGAGGATGTAATGAACAATATGAGGGGAGAAGAAAAGGGAGGACAAAGGCACTAGTAGTAATAAGTTTGTTTTATTTTGCTTTTATTGTTAGGAATGTATCTGTGAAATAGGGAGGGCAGGGTAACAGGAAGAAATGTGCAAAAGGTATAGCCAAGGGGATGAGAAGAATGATGGAGGAGAGGGTTGGGAGGAGGAGAATGGGAAGTGTGCTTTGGAATGAGTAGGATGAAAGAATAAATGGATAACAGTAAATATCAGCCTAACTGTTAAGTAACTGGAGCAGGGGGACTTGAGCCAAGTGAGACGATGTGAAGAAATGTGACTGACTTAAAAAGGCTCTTGACATTGAACATGTAAAGGTCTGCCTTCAGTGCTCTTGCTGGTTGTGCCCATGTGTTTGTGGGGATCAGGTGGTAGTATTGGGGGCATCCATCAAGCTGCATTTTCCACAAGCATATGCCCTATGGCTGTGGTGGGTTGGAAAGAAACAGGGCTGAAAGTTGGCTGTCTCTGCCTGCCTACCTCTATTGATGCTTTATTATCCCATCGCCCAAAAACTAGCTGTTAATGATTGCGATATCTCTGACGTTTAATTTCCCTCTCTATCAGAATATAGTAGCTATTGTGCTCCAACAGATTGTAGTAGATATTTCAGGAGAGATTCTTGTAGCTGGCCAGTGAGTTCTGAAGCATGAGTGATAACCTTTACATTTTTTTTATCCTAGTTAGTGTAACAACAGATATCCTTCATGAAGCAATGTGTTCACACACTGAGTTAAAAAGGGCCTTTCAATGAGTGTTCTTTTTTTTTTTTCTTGATAAACAGTTATGGTAAAGAGATGTTTTTGTCTGCTTTCCATTTGGAGTCTTGGATCTCTATCTCATCTCTTTTCTCCTTTCAAAACTAATCCTACTCTTCTAATCATATGCAAATCTTTCTCCTACATCTGCTTGTTTTTCTATGATATCTTTTGATATGGCGGTGAAAACAGAGCGATGTTCGGCGTAAGGACCTGTGAGAAAAATATATGCTATAATATTTTTCCATATTATTCTCTTTTTAATGCAGCCTAACATCTTATTCGCTTTCTTGACTGCAACTGCACATTGAGCAGAGGTCTTCATCAAGCTGTCTGCGGTGATGCCTAGATCGTCTCCTTGAGAGATAACAACTAATTGAGAACCCATCAGTGTGTATGAATGGTTAAAATTCTTTCCAATATTCATTACATTGCACTTGTTTCTGTTGAATTGTATCTACCTTTGTCT
The DNA here is from genome assembly GCA_007922175.1 of Pelusios castaneus. Lineage (NCBI taxonomy): Eukaryota > Metazoa > Chordata > Testudines > Pelomedusidae > Pelusios > Pelusios castaneus. Next base: position 3,247,564 of record ML686024.1, on the reverse strand, counting down.
TGCCCAATTATAAGGTTTGTTAGTGTCTCCTGGCCTTCACCATCTTCCTAGTGCTGACAAACCTCATAATTGTACATTGACAATAGATTTTGAGTGAATAGCATGGTGGCAGTCTTCAGCTCACAAATGTGTACCACCATTCTTAAAATAATCGCCATGGCATGCCCTTATTAGCTTCTGTTGATGTGAAGACTTGATAATTTCTTCCTATTCTTTATTTCCTGTCTTCTATCCTATGCTGTATTTTCAATTGTGATAGCAAATCATCAAGTCGCAGCCTTATCTCATCTTCCTAAATTCATACGCATGTTGCAGTCTTCATTGGTTAAAATACCTTCATGTGTTTTATTTTTAAACTAAAAACTAAATCACTGATTCTGCATTTCTTTAAGAGAATGTGACTTATCTGAAACTATTCTAGAGATAACTTCCTTTCTGCTAGCGGCATCTCCCACAATTCTGGATATCTGGGCTGCTTTCCTCTCTCTGAGGTTCACAGAAATGAATTGATATTTTGGCATGGTCTGGCCACACCCTCTACTCCTGCCTGCTACCTGATGAGTTATTCCCAAGCTGCGAAACCTGCATAACACATTAACAAACATCCCAAAGATAGCAAAATAACTGTTAGACCTAAGAAGATGGTCATATCAGTGATTCCCAACCTTTTTGGCTCAAGGGCCACAGCTATCATTTTTATAACTCTGAAGGGCCACCCGTGTCCACCGGCAGGTGCCCCCTCCACTTCAGCAAGGAGGCTGCCTCCTCACTGATCTCCCATCTCCCTGGCTGCCGCAGTGAAACTGCATGTGTCCTCCAGAGCCCGTGTGCTCCATTTGGGTCTCTAGGTAGTGGCTCACTTCTGCAGCCTGGGCAACAGGAAATCAGTGCTCCACTCCTGGCTCCAGCATCTAGGGACCCAGACAGAGCATTTTGCTCTCTGCTGGAGTCAGGGAGAAGAATGCCATCTCCCATTCCCTTAGCTGCAGCAAGGAGCCTGCAGCGGGTCTTTTAGTCTCATGGAAACGTGCTCTGCCTCTAGCCTTAGAAGCCACTTTGAAAAACCCTGAAGGCTACAGGTTGGGGACCACTGTCATATGGTAATGATTCCACTTAATATCAGACTGACTTGGGAGCCAACCAGGGTTGGTAAAATTGTGGGAGATGCTAGCAAAAAAGAAATGAGCAGTAAGAAATATTCTGTTATGCAGCTCAGCACAATTCTGGATAGCTGGGAATGGAGGTAGATAGAGTTATGAAAGGAAAGTTTGGTAGGAAGGAAGTGTGTGAGCTCACTCAAAAGTTGGCAGAATTTCTCAACCGTGGCCTGTGACACCTTCCTACCAAAGGAGGCCTCTGGAGAAGACAGTCCACCTTGTAGTGCTTAGTGCAGGTGTTAGCAGTCGATCAAATTGCTGCTTTTCAGATTTCCAAAGAGAACATACTTGCCCATTCTGTCGATGAGGTTGCTAAGGAGGATTGCTCCTTCATCCCTTCAGGGACAGAAGCCTCTGATGATCTGTAAGCTTCCATAATGCATAATCTAACTCACCTACCTGATGGAGGACTTAATTAAATTCTGATTCCCTGTCATTTTGGGTGGAAAATAAGAATAGGGAGCCCTATTGTGGATTCTGTATGCTTGTTAGATATTCAGCACTCTTCTCATGTCTAAGGTGGGCCATACCTTCTCAGTTGGATGTTGATTTGGACAGAATGAAGGAAACTAAACCTCTTGAAGTGTGGAAGGAGGAATTTACCTTTAGAAAGAAAGGATTTTGGCATCCCAAGCACCTCCTTGTCCCTGTGAAACACATAGTAAGGCTACTGTATAGATAAGGCTGCCAGCTCAAACACTCACCTGGCAGGCGTGACTGCTACTAAGAAACAAATCTTAATGGTAAATAAACAAACATCGCAGACTTGAAGGGATGGCTTGTCAGAATCTTCAAAACCTTCCCATTTTGGGAGGAGTGGCTAATCAGACTGCTTGAAGGAATCTGGCTACCTATGGATTGTCTGCCAGAGAACTAGAGGATTGTGTGAGCAGCAGTCTACTAAAACCAGACACGTAACGTATAATGGTACTGGAGTGAAGGCCTCTGTCCAGGCCTCCTTGGAGAAAGTCCAGAATGATTGGGGTACCTGGGTTTAGCACTGTAGTCTTGGCACCAGTTTTGATTCTGGGCCAGAGTGAAGAGTGTTTTTAGTGTTGATACACTCCTAGATGAAAACAATGACTATAGCTGATAGCCTAAGACCTAGCTGTCAGCTGAAGCCATTTTGGGTCTGAATTAAGTTGACGACCTTTCAATAGGATGCCCAGTCTCCATGGAAGCTGGAGAGGGTGCCCTAGTTTAAGTTCTATCAAGTCTGAGATCCAAGGTCTCCTTGGCCAATGAGAAGTTATCAGTGTTACTGTTGCCCGTTTTTGTTTTATTTTTTGAACCACCTTCCTCAGTGGTGGAAATCTGCAAAGTAGGCTCTGTGGTGAACTGTGTGATAAGGCCTGTGTCCCTATGGACTTGCAGGTCTGCCTCCTTTGTGAAATATTTTTGCCTCTTTAATTTGTGAAAAGATCAGTTGAAGGGAGGCCGAACAACAGAAAGAGATTAAAAAACTTCCTGATGCAGGCACCAATTGGAGTGGTTGATCTTGTGCCTCCTGAGCCAGACTGCTTTTGGTTCAGGTCCCCTTTGATGTGGATTGCTCTGTGGTAAAAGAGGAATTGTTCTCATTATTTCCACTGCTTCCACATGTAGTACTGGATTTGTTTTTCTTCTTTGGTTGTTATATATGCAACCGTAGTCATATTGTCTGATTGAGCCCGGCTATGGTTCCTCCTTAAGTTGGGCTGGAACGTTTGCAAAGTTAGCTTGACTGCTTTCAGCTCTAGGAGGTTTATGTCTTGACCATGTTACTCCTTATTCTACAGGCCTTGAGCTATTCTTGGGTTTCCAAGTGAGCTCCCCAGCTCTCTATTCCAGTGGTTTTCAAACTATTTTTTCTCGAGACCCTGTTGAAAAAAAATCATTTATGCCCATGACCCAACAATTACATCTTTGAGCAATACCTTCCAGTCTTTTGGCAATGGCAGCAGGGGGCACCGCAACCCAGTGCCTGAGGGTCTGCGACCCAGTACTGGGTCCCGACCCTAAGTTTGAAAACTACTGTTCTATCCTGTCACTAGTTGCAAGGCCTAATGGATCTAGAAGGTAGATGGACAAGCCTTTACATGGACATTGTAAAACTACCCTCAAAATCCATGTGGGGTGCTGCCATCTTATGCAAATCTTAAAGGAAAAGGAAAAAAAATGAGAAGAAGAAATATGCTTGACCAGAACTTTACTTTTTGGTATGTAAGTACCACAGTATACAACTTTATTATAAAAGGTGGGGGAAAAAACTTGCCAAATAGCTAATGGCAGATTATCCCCCATGTACATTTCTACATTTCCCCCACCAACATTTCTTCTGGCCACCATTGAAGGAGTTTAATATCTGTATTGGAATCCATACTTTATCTTCACGTGTTCTGGGGAGTGGTCCCATGTGAAGGTTTGCAGACTTTTGACAGTCCTTTGAGTGATCTCCATTCATAACACCCAGTGTCCTAGCAGTGGAGGCATAGTCCTATAATTGGCTTCCTGCAACTGAAACAAGAAAATAAATCCCTGGATGGAGTCAGAGAACTTTTCTTGGCACTGATGAAGTCATGTGCTTGGACAAGATCCAACATCTGAGACATGGTCTTGTGCACTGCTGACTGTGAGTGAGCTCTGAAGGGGTACACGTGAATTTCCTGTCACCTGAACATGGCTATTACCACCATCAACATTTCTGTGAAAACCATACGGGCTGTGCACAGGCCGAACAGCAGTATTCAATACTGATTATATTTCCTGCCACAGGCAAACCTCAGAAGTCTGTGGTGGCTTGGTCTGATGGGGATATAGAGATGTGTCCATTAGAGGTGAATGGAATAGAATAGAACTGAAATTAAGAAGCTCCACCCTCCTCTCCCCAAGACTGGGATGATACAACAGGCCAGAGTCTCCATCTGAAACATTTTCTTCATCTGCCTTTTGAGGTTGAGAATAACTGTGTGCTTCTGTATAATGAAGAAGATGGATTAGAACCTGAAGAAACTTTTTTTGCTGAGGGAACATTTTGTATCGCTTTGAAAGAAGAGATATTTCATTCTGGCTCAGGCTGTGTTCTGTGGGATCATTGGAGCTGAATGATTGGATGAAGAGTGGGTGGGGTGGATCTCAGCTCAAGGGAATACCCCTAGCTCACTATTTTCCTGACCTATTTGTTTGTGGTCAGTGAAAATCATTCCTCTAGGAATTAGGAAGTCCTTCCCCATAATTGCTGTTCTAGGCAGAGGCCTTGTGATCTTTGTCATAAAGTGGATTTGGGGTGGTCTGAGGTGCCACTGGACTACTGGACTTTTTCCCCTGGACCTTGATACCTCTGTTTTCCCTTGAGGACTCTGTTGTCCCTTCACTGGTACCTCTATGAGAACAAAGAACAAAAGGAGTGCCCCTGTCTGAAGACTGGCCTATATTCTCTTCTGAGGGCCTGTAGTGTGGGGAAAAAACATTACCTTACCCAGCTTTTCTTCAAAAATGAGGGAGCCCATAAACTTTGCTGAGCCTCAGACCTGTTTGACTGAGAATCCACCTTCCAGGGTTGGATCCATAGGGAGCACCTAGCTGCTGAGGTGGCTGCCTCAGGCTGAGAACCTCAATGCATCCATTGTGGTGTCGGCTACAAATGCTATTGTTAGAGTGGCTTTATTTAAAGTGATGGCAGCATAATCTCTGTACTTAAGGACTTTGAAGTCTTACAGCCAGGGAAGAGAGTGTCTTGCAAAGCAAGTAGCTGCTAGGGATGCTAGTAGGGTGGCAAAGGAAGCTTCAAAGCCCCTTCTGAGAGTGGCCACCATATCCCTGGTTGGGCTGCCACAGCAGTGACAACGTTTTTTGTCTCAGCAAGAGACCTTGAATGTTAGTGAGCCTGAGTTCTCTCTTGGTCATGTGCTTGTCCTTGTCAGGCATGTTCCATTTGTTCATCCCTTGAAGGAGTAGAGAAAGGGGATTGCAGCCTAAGGGAGAGTTTTGAGACTTATTCTCAGGAGCCTGCTCCTATTTCAGAGCTAGAGCACTCCCCTTTCTCAGAGGAGAAGTCAGAGGATTCATGGATTTCTTGTGCTTTCTCTTTCCTTGTTTAGACTTTTTAGATTTTTTTAAAAACTTTTTTGCTCTTTGTGGTCATAGAAGCTTTTCTGCAGCCTTGGTGAGATCTTTTGTGGCCTGCCTTCCTTTGGGCTTGGGGCCCTCCTGAGAGATCTGTCTCAGAATCCTCTCTGCTGGGTACCATTCTCCCTTGGAGGAGGAAACTTATTGTCAGAGCCCTCACGCTCAGCTTGGGAGGGAGGTGAGTTGATAAGAAGTCCTGCAGGGACCTACTTTTACACTGCAAATCTCCTCTCTTTGGTTAGCAAGGATACACTGATACTCCCTGAATGGTCACAGTTCTCCTTGCATTTGATGCCTCTCTCTACTCTGCCCTGGGATTCCTGCTCCATTTCTCCCCCCACTGGGTTAAGGTTAGGGTCAGTGCCCAGTGTCTATCTGATGCGTAGCCCTGGGAAATCTGGGTACAGGCTGAGCACAACTCACCATCTGTGAGCTTAGGAAGGTTGTATCACACATACAGCCCTGCTTGGATTTGACTCGGCTTTCTTGGGTGCTCTGCCATGCCTGTAAGGGGCAGGCTCAGGAAGGATTAAACCTCTGAGGATTTAACTGATCTAAAGAGGAGGAGGAATGCTGAGGAGGGACAACACTGCTTCCAGCTAGCCAAAATATTTGAGGGTGGAAGCAAAAGAAACCCCCTTCTGTCTGCTACTGCTGCAGAGGCAGAGAATCTGTCAGCAAGCGGGCGGGTGGGGGTGGGGCAGTGACCAGATTTTTGTGGGGCCAAAACACTGATCTGCCTCTGTGAGCTGCAGGAGAGCAGCCCTGATGTCCAGTGTTGTGGGATATGCTGGGCTACAGAAAACACCAGGGTTCTTCAGACCAGGTTGAAATGGTAAAAGCAGCTTGTCATTTAGAGAAGCATGCTGGAGAACTAATGTACTTCTATGCAAATACAGCAGGTTCTGACTCTAATTTAACTTCAGACACCAGTGGAGTTCCTGATGTGTGTCTGGGATCAGATTCAGATCCATTAAAGCTTGGCTTGGGACTTCTCTTTCAAAGTCAGTGTAGCAATCAGAAAGTTAAGAAACACAGCTGAGAACTAATCCCACAAACAAATTCATTTTCTTTTCGGTTTCAGGGACTATTTTTCTCATCTGATTTTGGATGAAATGGAGCAGATGTACTGATGAATGTGATTAGCAAGTATACAGGTTCAGGTACACTGAAACCAGATAGTTACATTAATTGTTACCTGGACAGCAAAATTAGATGAAAAGTGAACCGAGTAGGTTTTACAAATTACATTTTTGCTCTTTATACTGTCTTCATCTAGAATCCCAAAGATAGTAAATCTCTCATCAGTAAGTTCAGTTTTCTGGGTATCGGGTGGATTTAGAGGAAACACCATCTTAAGATGCTTTGTTTGGAATGATGGAGAAATACCATTTCCCATACACACCACTTCATCTCAGTGCCAAATACTCTACTCCTCCTTAAACGCTAATTAGGTGTCGAATACACTCTGTATATGCACCTTTCATACATGCCTGGTGCTGTCACACAGAGGTGGCCTTAGCCTATCTGGGGCCCTAGGCAAAGGCCCATTGTGGGGCCCCCAAAAGCCTCCCTGATGCCAGCCCCGGCATCCTGCTGGGGGTCCTGAAACCTTCCCCTGTGGCCCTGGTGCCACGCCAGAGGCCCTGAAAACCTCAAAAAAAACCCCTCTGTTCCCCCACCAGGGGCCCCAACCCTGCCGCAACACCAGCTCCCCATGGCTGGCTCCCTCAGCAGTGTGTCACCCTGCTGGGCGCCCGAAACCAGCCCTGGTACCCTGCCGGGGCTCCCAATTCCGCAACTGCCATCCCTACGGAGGGCGAGCGGGCTTCCCCCCTGCTGCTGCGGCCCAACCCGCACCCCCCACCGCCTTCAGCAACAAAGGCAAGGGGCGGGAGTGCAGAGCTGGGCCCGAGGGTGGAGCAGCCAGCCCAGGGACGGGGTGGAAGTGTTGAGCCCAGCCTCTGGGCCAGCCCGCCCTGCTCGGGCCCCCCCCCATGCTGATTGGCCCTGGGCCCTGTCCTCCCACAGGGACACCCCTACCCCACCCCTCCTCCCCCCGCCGCTGGCCCCCACTGCCCACCATGTGTTCCGCAGCGCAGGACAGGAGGCAGATGCAGCTTTTGGGGTAGTGGCAGGGGCCCCTCACTGCTTGGGGCCCTAGGCGGCCGCCTGCTTCGCCTACCCCAAAAGCCGCCTCTGCTGTCACAGAAGCTGTTAACCAAGCATTGATCTCACCTAGAACTAGGTCCTACCAACACTACTAATTTCCTTCTGTTACCTCTCGTCCCATGACTGCCCAAGTTGCCAAGCCTGGCAGACTAGCTTTCTCAATAAGATGTGGTGGGCTTCAACCTAACAACCTGCTGTATTTCCCCATTATACACTCCACTATCCTCCTTCAGAGTATCTTTGGCTTGGAAATTAGATGTCACTCTGAGGGTTAATGGGCACCCTGATAAACAGTGAAAGAGAACAAGTCAATGCACGGCAGAGAAATGCTGTTTATAGCAGCATGAACTTTGCACTAGATGGGATTGTCTTTTGTTCAGTCTGTGTTGTTTCCTTGGTCTCTTGTGGCTACTTAAGAGCTAAACATGTTGAAATCTTGTATTTTATACTCCATGCATTTTGAAAGCAATTAATGAATGAAAAATTATACCTTTCAGCGGATTATATTTCTCCAAGGCCTCCTAATAATGGCACTGGCTTAACTGGAATAGTTCTGTTTCTGCTGAAGTATATTGAGCAAGTAGATTTCACTCTGTTATTTAAGGAACAGTAACCCATTTCTTTTGCATTTAGTTACTACAACAAGATGGAAGGAAGAATGTGAAGAATAGAAGTAGTTAGAAATAGATAGCTATAAAGCAAAACAAGGCGGTAACTAGTAGTTTGATAGTTCAACTGCAAAACTTATGCTTTTGGACACAGTGATGTAGCCAGATGTTAGGAAAATCTTTACAGATATGGGAGGGTGCTTTGCCACAATTTTTAAGAGTGCGTGAAAAGTTGATGATGTACTTGCTTTCAAATATCCAAAGTACATCAAGCCATAACAATTAGTGTTTCTAATTCCAGTATAAACAGTGGTGGAAAGGAGCAAAAATGGTCAAAATAGCTACTATAATGTCTAAAATAGTTTGACCGAAGTCTACCAGATGTCTAGGGAAAAAAAAGTGGCTTGTGATTGGTTTGGTACAAAAAAGAAGTGTCATTTAAATTCAAATATAATCCTGATCTGATCTGGTTCTGTGAATCCCCCTGTGGATTCCCACATTTTTTACTAGATTGATGATGGCCCTTATAATGTATATTTTAGTCATAAAGTTAGTAAATTGGGCAATAATTGACATTGAATTTTACCCTGATTTACTAATTACAGCGTCTCAGCTTCTAAAAGTGTAGCACATACACCTGTTGTCCTTTTATCCCTGTGTTAAAATAACCATACCCAACACTGTAAAGTATTTTGTGAAGGTCCTGTGAAGAAAGTTAAAGAAAATAAAATTTATTTTATCTTTTACAGTAGTGACTGATTTTTTTTATTTTAAGGTGATTTTACTTAAGCCTGTAAATTGTGTTAAATAAACTGTCCAGCAGTATTCCTTGGTTAGGACACCTTTATTGTGATATTATAATTTTTTTTTTAAATATGCACAGGTTTAGAAATAAGCAAAGAATTTACCGAGTTTTATCCACTTTAGTGACTATTCTGTTTTGTCACGTTTTACCACTCTATTTCAAAAGTGTGCAGTATTGTGAGGAACGATGTCCTAGTGATTAGGGCACTAGCTTATGAGTTGGAAGACCTGGTTTAATTCCCTGATGTGCTATAGATGTGCCTTTGGACAGGTGTATTTCTCTGCCTCAATTCCGCATTTCTAAAATGAGGCTAATAGTACTTCTCTGAGTGTTTGTTCATGTGAATTGCAAGTAGGTGTGTGCGTGCCACGTGCATAGTCGTAAGTGTTGTTCCCCCAGCGGTACCCTTTTAATTGGTGCAGGTGCCCCCTGGAATCATGCCGTATATATACCATATACAGTGCCCTGCCAACCCACCATTTCTTCAGTTCTTTCTTACCACCCAGAAATGTCTTTGGGGATAAGGGTCTCTTCTCTTGTGTCATAGAATCATAGAATAATAGGGTTGGAAGGGACCTCACGAGGTCATCTAGTCCAACCCCCTGCTAAAAAGCAGGACCACTCCCCCTAAATTATCCCAGCCAGGGTTTTGTCTAACCGAGCCTTAAAAATCTCCAAAGATGAAGATTCTACCACCTCCCTAGATAGCCCATTCCAATGCTTCACCACCCTCCTAGTGAGAAAGTTTTTCCTAATATCCAACCTTGACCTCCCCAGCTGTAATTTGAAACCATTGCTCCTTGTTCTGTCCTCTGTTACCCTCGAGAACAGCCTAGCTCCCTCCTCTTTGGAGCAACCCTTCAAGTAGTTGAAGGTTGCTATCAAATCTCCCCTCAGTCTTCTCTTCTGTAGACTAAATAAGCCTAGTTCCTTCAGTCTCTCCTCATAAGCCATGTGCCCCAGCCCCCTAATCATTTTTGTTGCCCTCCGCTGGACTCTTTCTAATTTGTCCACATCCTTTCTGTAGTGGGGAGCCCAAAACTGGACACAGTACTCCAGATGCGGCCTGACCAGTGTCGAATAGAGGGGAATTATCACATCCCTCGATCTGCTGGCAATACTCCTACTGATGCAGCCTAATATGCCATTGGCCTTTTTGGCAACAAGGGCACACTGTTGGCTCATATTCATCTTCCCGTCCACCATAACTCCCAGGTCCTTTTCTACAGCGCTGCTACTTAGCTGATCGGTCCCCAGCCTGTAGCAGTGCATGGGATTTTTCCGTCCTAAGTGCAGGACTTTGCACTTGTCTTTGTTGAACCTCATGAGGTTTCTTTCGGCCCAGTGTTCCAATTTGTCCAAGTCTCTCTGGATCCTGTCCCTGCCCTCCAGAGTATCTACCATTCCCCCCAACTTGTTGTCATCCGCAAACTTACTAAGCACGCAGTCTATTCCATCATCAAGATCATTAATGAAGATGTTGAATAGAACCGGCCCCAGGACCGACCCCTGGGGCACTCCACTCGTTACCGGTTGCCAACCAGACATTGAGCCATTGATTCCTACCCGCTGAGCCCGTTGATCTAGCCAGTTTTCGATCCACCTTACGGTCCACTCGTCCAACCCATACTTCCTTAACTTGCCAACGAGAATGCTGTGGGAAACCGTATCAAAAGCCTTGCTAAAGTCAAGGTATATCACGTCAACGGCTCTTCCCGCATCCACAAATCCAGTCATCTCATCATAGAAGGAAATCAGGTTGGTCAGGCACGATTTGCCCTTGGTGAATCCATGTTGACTGTTCCTGATCACTCTATTTTCCTCCAAGTGTTTCAGGATGGATTCCTTGAGGACCTGCTCCATGATTTTCCCAGGGATTGAGGTGAGGCTGACCGGTCTGTAGTTCCCCGGATCCTCCTTTTTCCCTTTCTTAAAGATAGGTACTATATTTGCCTTTTTCCAATCCTCCGGGACCACCCCCGTTCGCCACGAGTTCTCAAAGATAATGGCCAGCGGCTCTGCAATCACTTCCCCCAACTCCCTCAGCACCCTCAGATGCAGTTCATCCGGCCCCATGGACTTGTGCACATCCAATTTCATTAAGTGTTCCCTAACCTGACTTTCCATCACCGAGGGCCACTCTTCTCTCCAGTCCGCGTTACCCCGTGTAGTAGCCTGGGAGCTGGCCCACCCTGTGAAGACTGAAGTAAAAAAAGCATTGAGTACTTCAGCCTTTTCCGCATCATCCTCCACGAGGATGCCTGCCCCATTCAGTAAGGGACCTACACCACCTCTGATCCTTGTTGCTGATATACTTATAGAACCCCTTTCTGTTATCCTTCACATCTGTTGCTAGCTGCAACTCCAATTGTCCTTTGGCCTTTCTGATTTGATCCCTGCAGTCCCGAGCAATATCTTTATACGCCTCCCTTGTCATCTGTCCAAGCTTCCACTTCTTGTAAGCTTCCCTTTTATGTTTCAGCTCCCCGCAGAGTTCCCTGCTAAGCCACGCTGGTCGCCGTCCACATTTGCTGTTCTTTCTGCACATCGGAATATTATCTTCCTGTGCCTTTAACAGGGTTTCTTTAAAATACAGCCAGCTGTCTTGGACACCTTTCCCCTTCAGATCAGCTTCCTATGGGACCCTGCCCATCAGCTCCCTAAGGGAGCCAAAGTCTGCTTTTCTGAGGTCATCAAGAAGTCATCCAGTATGCCCTTAGTGGTCTTTATTGTTGAACTTATAAATAGTTGGGATCAGAGTTAGTCTGTTAATATTTTAATTGTTTCTCTTTGGGGGCCATCCCTTCATTACGTTTTCCCCCACCCAGGAATCAGGGCATGCCTCGGCCCAAGGATTCAAATCATCTGGAACCTGCCGTACACCTATACCAAGGGGTGATTCCCACAAATCCTGCTTGAAGTGCCTGGGTAAATCCTACCAGACAGATCATTGTAGATTTTTCAAGGGATATTATCCTAGGACCAAGAAAGAGATGAACATCAGGCTGAAACACCTCCTCATTGAGGCAGCCCTTTGTCCCCAACCACCATGCCAGTTGGACCCGGCACCTATTACCTTGGTGTACCAAAGAAGGGCTCAACCTCTTGGAACTACCTCTCCCAAGCACCTAAGTCAGGCCGGTACCTGTCCCATTCAATGGTGCCACACAAGAGGCATAAGAAAACTGACAGAGAGCACTTGCCCTCAGTGAGAACAGCAGAAAGAGACAGTGCTAATGGTGCACATTCTGAGCCAGGGCACCTGGCGCCTACACACTAGAGGCAGCATCATCAATGCCAGGCCCGCAGAGGGGTCTGTTAAGTCTGGTGCAAGTGGGCTCCCCGGAAGGGAGAGCTAGGTGGAAGAATTGGATCTCTCTTCCACACCAGACATGTTTGAAGAGGCTAGAGACATGATGGCACAGCAGTCCCCCACCAGATCAGAGAGCGCACTGGATGTAAGACCTCTGGCACTAGTGCAGTGGCCCTTTTGGATTCTGAGGGCTTTTCACCAGGCCTAGGGATCCTACTCTAGAGGTATTTCCACTTCTTTATCTTGGGAGGACATGCTCCCCTTCTTGAGGATTGCTTATCACTATGCAGCACTGAGGTGCACCGAGGCAGGCACAGAGAGCAACTCACACCACTGAACATGGGAATCCCATACAAGGAGAAACCCATGCCATAGAAGGCCAGAATAACCTGGTACCACTCAGAACATCATCGTCTTCCCATAACAAGGCAATGGCAGGAATTTCTACTGCTCCACCATCTATGGACAACAAGGCTTACCAGGAGAGTAGCACAGAAGCTGAGCTCCAAACAAGGAGCTGGAGTCAGTGGACTCTGTGGAGGACATTTTAGCACCAGAGGGCCCCTTAAAAATAGCATTGCCTCTCCAAAAGACCATCCAGGCTAGTGCTAAAACTCTGTGGCATATGTTTGCCTCTATCCCTCCTTCAGGTAAGGGGATAGAAAGAAAATACTTTGAACCCTGAAAGGGACATGAGTACCTCTTCATTCAGCTGGGTTTGCTGGTGGTAGTGGCTGTGAATGAGAGAGATAGGTAGGGGCAGCAAGGCCCGACACCCAAATCCAAGAACTGAAAAAAGCTGGATCGCTTTGGCAGAAAGGTCTACTCCACTGGGGGAGCCATCTTATGTTGTGAACCAGGAACTGATCTTGAGCTGCTATAATTTTAAGTCATGGGTGCAGTTGCCATGAGGAGTTCCTGATTTCAAATGTCAAGCCTCCCTTCAGAAGTCCAACAAACAATACAGGACTTGACCTTTCAAGGCTCGGGGTTATTTTTAAAGCAGGTGGACTCCAAATTCCACTGTCTGAAAGGTTCAAGGGCAACATTGAAGTCCTTGGGCCTTTATACACGAGCTCCTCTGAGAAAGAACTTTAAGATCCAACCTCTCCTGTGGTTTTAGCCTAGGCAAGACTACTCCAGAAAGGGGGGCAGAAATAATAGGCGTAGGACACCTCAACCCCCATCCGCCTATGGCAGGGGTTTGGCAAGGCAGTCCTCTGGTTCCAAGCAACGATTTTGTGGGTGTGCCCAAGGGTGACACACCGGGCCAGATCCAGAATCCTTCTTCCTGCTTCTTGAACTATCTATCCCATTTCTATCAAGAGTGGGCCAAGATAACCTCAGATTAATGGATGCAGTGCATGGCAGAACTAGGATAGTCTCTGGTTCTGTTCCCTCCACCCCTCCTTCTGTTTTCATCCCTCTTCAGGGACCCCCTCACAAACAACTTCTTATATGATATGTATTCCTCAGGGCAGGAGCAGTAGAGGAGGCTCCTCAGGAGTTGAGAGAAAAGGGCTTCTATTCCTGATATTTCCTAAGGCCAGAGGCCCTTTCTCAATCTGCAAAACCTCAAAAGATTCATGAAATTTCACGATATCTTTAGCCAGCATCATTCCCTCCCTGAATCTGGGGGGACTGGTATGCCACCCTTCAGCTGAAGGATACATTCTTTCATATTTTATAATCTTGTCCCACAGAAAGTTCCTCAGATTTGTGATAAACCATACCCATTACCAATTTATAGTCTTTCCATTTGGCCTGTCAATGGCCCCTTGCATGATTTCCAAGTGCATGGCAGTTGTTGTCTCCTCAGGAAGGTAAGTTGCAGGTGTTCCCATATGTAAATGACTTGCTTGTCAAAGTCTGATCTAGGGTACAGATACCAGGCACATGTGACCCTAATATGGTCAACATTTGCAGACTGGGTCTATTGCTGAACATTCCCAAGTTAACCTGATCTTCCACCCAGAGGATAACATTTATAGGAGCTGTCTTAGACTCTGCTCATGCCTGGGCATTCGCTCCATCATAGAGGACTTCAGATGCTTTCCCACCATGATGGTGCAGAGCTGCTTGGTCACAAGGCTGCAGGCACATGTGGTTCGGTATGCGAGGCAGTGGTTCAGACCTCTCCAAACTTGGCTGGCATCAGCATGTCAACTAGAGAGATACTGGACGTGACAGTTTCACTTCCCCCTCGCGGCATCAAGTCCATCACGTGGCGGCTCAACCCTCAGTCAATATGTGTGAGTTCCCTTTTCCAGGTACCACCCCTCAATGTCTCTAACCACAAACACATCAACATTTAGGAGTGCATTTAGGGATGCTCAGGATTCAAGGTCTCTGGGTCCCGAGCAGAGTTCTCACTTCACATCAGTGTCAGGTTGCTGAAAGCAATTCACTTAGCCTGCCCACTCTGGAAGGCAGATGTGCATTAATCATGACAGACAATACAGCAGTGATGTTTTATATAAAGAGACAAATGGAGCATGTTTTTGTCCTCTATTCCATGAAGACTTCACATTGTGGGATTTCTTCATAGACCTAGAAGAATCTTAAATTCTGGGATCCCAAAATGAGCTGGCAGACTATCTCGGCAGATCTTTCTGCAACTATGAATTGTCTATTCACCTGGATATGGTGAACAGCATCTTCCAGTGGTGGGTAGCTTCCCAGGTGGAGCTGTTTGTGACAAGACTCAACAGAAAGTGTCAACAGTTTTGCTTATTCCTGAACAACAGCCCGGGCTCGATTACAGATGCATTCTTCCTTCCCTCGGTAGACCCCCTGCTCTGTGCATTCCTGTTCGTCCTGCTCATTCATAAGATCATGCTTAAGATTAGAAGGGAGAGAATATCCATCATACTGATAGCCCCAGCCTGGCTCTGGTACACAGTTCTACTGGAATTGCCAGTGGCTGCTCCAGTTGCCCTAGCCAGGACCAGAGCTGCCTCCAGCATCTCAGCCTCATCTCTCTCCACTTTATAGAGTAGAAGCTTCATGGCTAAACTCGAGAATCAGCATGCTTTGGAGCCTGTTAAAGAGGTCTTGCTCAGCAGCTGGAAACCATCCACCAGCGATACATGCTTGGCCAAGTGGAAGAGATTTTTGATTTGGGCAATGAAGAAGTAAACCTCTCTGAACCAAGCATCAATACCCTCCATCTGCTGCACTTGAAGCAGCTAGGTCTGATGGCCTCATCCCTAACGTTCACCTAGTGGCTAGCTCTGCATTTCATCCAGGGGTGGAATCAGTCTTCGTTAATCTGATAGTGACCTGTTTTCTCAAGGGTTTGGACAGGCTATACCCCCTAAGCTTTCCATCCAATACATGCATAGGACCTTAATGTGTTGCTCTCCAGATTAATGGGCTCTCCCTTTGCGCCTTAGCAACATGCTTGCTCCTTTATCTGTCATGGAATGTAGCATTCCTGGTCATGATAACCTCAGCTAGGAGGATGTCTGAGCTCAAGGCCCATACATCTGAGCCGCCATACACAGTTTTTTAAAGGACCAGGTCCAAGTTATATTCTGCTCCAGACTTTTTACTTAAGGTGATATCTGAGTTTCATACAGGCCAGGGTGTTTTCCTCCCAGTGTTCTACTGTAAGCTGCATGCCTATAGCAGGGAGTGAACTCTCGGTTCTCTAGACCTGTGGTTCTTAATCTTTTTTCCATCGCGACACACCTGATGGATGATGATCCCCTGCATGACACACTGCAATCTGTTGGTGGTGGTGCTTGGATGGCTATGGCAATCTGGAGAATGTGGCACTCCAGGACCTGAGTGGGGGCAGACTCAAGCCAATGCACGCTGGTGCCCTTGTGGTTTGGCTTGATGGGGCTGGGTTTATTTTTGTGGGGCAGGTGGTGATATTCCAGAAATTCTAAAATTGCATTGTGGGGAAGTGGAATTGCTATTGCAATATGGAAAGCTTAAGAACAGCCATACTGGGTCAGACCAGTGGTTCATCTAGCCTAGGATCCTGCCTTCCAACAATAGCCAACGCTCAATGCTTCACTAGGAATGAACAGAACATCCTGTTTTGTTGCCCCGTCACCCAGTTTTGGGAAAGCCCTTTGTAACTCTTTAGTCTGTTTGCACTTAACTGTCTTGAATGATTATGTGACATCTGCAAACTTTTCCACCTCAATTTTTACCTTTTTCAGATTGTTGTGAATATATTAACCAGCACTGATCCCCAGTCCACATCCATGGGGGACACTAGCATTTACCTCTCTTCATTCTAAAAATTGACCATTTATTTCTACCCTTTCTTTCCTGTCCTTTTAACTAGTTACTGATTCATGAGGACTTTCCCTCTTATCCCATGACTGCTGGAACCAAATTCCAAAGGGGTAGCCGTGTTAGTCTATTGTAGAAAGACAACGGAGTCTTGTGGCACTTTTAAAGACTAACAGATTTATTAATCGCATGAGCTTTCGTGGGAGAAAATCCCACTTCGTCAGACAGCGTCTGACGAAGTGGGATTTTCTCCCACGAAAGCTCATGCGATTAATAAATCTGTTAGTCTTTAAAAGTGCCACAAGACTCTGCTGGAACCAGTCACTGATTTAAATCTCCCCTTATAATCATCTACTAGCTAGGTGGACAGTGGACACTGAATCCAGCTTTTTCCTCCTTCAACTCCCTATTCAATCAGCTCCTTGACTTCATTTTTTGTTTGTTTGAATTCCTTCCCCTCACATGGTTATTGCTACTAAACAGTGCTGGTTTTTCCTCTATGTTTTTGGAATCCTTCCATTCTTCTGTAGTTCCATCATTAACAATGTCATTCAAGGTTTTGTTTTTCATCTTAACTGGTGTTAATTCCTCCCCACTCTGGTCTTCCTTTCCATCTGATATGTAGCTCTAAAAGTTCTGCTTTGTCTGTCACTTTCACCATAGCTATGTTCAGCTACTCCCAATATTTTCTCCTCTTTCTGCATCATTCTACCTTCCAAGGCCCATCTAATTAAGTTCTCACTTCCCTTATCTCTCATTCTCCCACTTACTCCACTTAATTTCCCTTTCATGTTGTTTCTTTGCTCATTCTCTTAAACTGAAATTTAGAGCTTGATTCTAAGTGTGCGTAAACAATCAGATTCAGGCCCTAATATGATAAGCTTTTTTTAGGGACACTCTGCATCTTGTCTTGACTCATCATGCAGCTTTATGCTACTTCTCTTTAGCATCTTTCTTTTTTATTCTGTGTATCATCCTAAAGCTCTAGGCATGTCTTCTTGTCATGGTTTACTAAATCTTCTTAGTATGATGAGTTAGTGTTCTAATATACTGATAATCCACTGCACATCTTAAAAATGCCATCTCAGCTTTGTGTAATCAGAAGGATATCGCTGCATTAACACCAGCTCACTAATATTTTCAAAGTTGAAGAGCCATCAGTGCTAACCTGTTGATAACAGCTGACAATTTTCTCTTCTACCATCACCAATTCCATTATACTTCTCTGTGAGTCACCTACTTCCACTAGTAGACTTTGAAAATTAATGTATATAGACCTATTTCAACATTTTCTGCAAAGGTTTAACTATTCACCTTAAGTTTTGCCACAGCCCCGCTAAGCCTGTAGTGCAGCATCTCACTAATAGGACTGCATGAAAAGATTATATCAGATCAAGATCTGCAACAAGGTGCAATGCAACAGACTTACAAACTCTTTAAATGTGAGTTAACAGTAAGGCAGGAAAGTCAGAGAGATCACTCAGATGACAATAGAAATTGTGCCTATTGCTATATATCTGCCTGACTTCTGATCTTATGTCTACTGTGAAACTAGAGAAAGACGCTATTTTTAAAATAGACTGTCATGGTCCTGGTTAAAGGATTAGCTGCACCTCTTTCCTATCTTGTATCTTTTGCCTTTAGCTGACTATATCAGTAAGTAAAGTACCAGCCTGTTTTCAGCTCTTGTCACAGACTGAAGTAATCTCTGGCTGTCAGCCTCTGTAAAATAGGGCTATAACTACTTACTCACCGGATGGGTTTGTTGCAATAATGTTTGTAAAGTATTCTGAGGTTCCCAGTTCAAAGATTCTTATAACAGTGTAAAATGTATTTTCACAGTCTCAGTGTGCACTCACTGTTCACAATGAATTTAGAAAATTTTCCTCACACTGGTTTCTTCCCTTGCCCTTCCAAAAATAAACCCGGGTTGGAGGGGAAGGTCATGCATATGTAAGATTCTATCATCATGTGGGACTACAGCAGTCGTAATTGATGCTATTTTTACTTCACAGTAAAGCAAGGATCAAAGATTTTTTTTAAAAAAGTGTAGTTTTTGAAAACTTTTACATCATTTCTCCAAAAAAATTAGTTTTTATTATGACAGTGTTCCTAAATGAACTGACAGTCTGTCACCAAAATATTAAGTAGACAAAATATTTTCTTGTACAAATGTGGATGTGTCATTAGGTGTCACTAACAGAGTAAAGCTATCTTTCCAGCTAATATTACAGCAAACTAAACACAAGGGATCTTCTTTTATGTACATTAAATTCAAAATGAAATTAAAAAGCTTTTAATTTTTTCAACAGTGAGGGTGGAAAAATATTTATAAATAGGAATTTAAAATACATGAATTAAAAATGGAGAATCTCCTTAGTGTATTCTGGTCCGTTTGACTTTGCTTGTTTCTCCAAGTGCCTTTCTCTTCTGCGATAGTCCAGTTCCAAGTTCTTTGTTACTTGGAAGATAAGCAACAGCTTCTGGGAGACAGTAAGATTCCATTGGAGGATGGAGCTCCTTCAAAAAGAAAAACAGTAGTAGTTTAATCAAATCTATTTGTTTAGTTGGCCAGCACAACATTAAAAAGAGTATTCTACTGAGCCCTCCTTTAGCAGTCAACTAAAACTGAGAAGCATTCAGCGGTCTGGGACACTGTTGAAGGAATTATCAGACATATACTAATTGACACATTCCAAGAGAGCTGCTCATTAAAGATTGTCTGATTTGGCATGGAGTTATACAAATGCATCCATGTAGATTGCAAAGAAATGCACACAGTTTTTAATATATGGTAAATGCCATCTAGCCAACAACACTATATATCCAGTTCCAACAGGGAGACAAACTTCCATCTTTTAATGGCCAGAATTGGAAATGGGCTTCTGAATACTAACATTAGCATTTATAATCAGAGTTATGGGCAAACCAGGTACAAAGGTTTAAAATTGGAACATTTAATACTAAGTCTGTGTTTCACTACAAGTAAATGCAGGATAACTCCCCCACCCCCCCAAATTACATACAATAGTTTTTATTCAATAAACTAATGGGTTAAGCAGTGTGCTTTAATAAATATGATTTATGTATATTTGGTGTTCTAGATGTGGACCATTTTCTTCAAAGTGGATAAAAAGTGCATATAATGCCAGTAACGTGCACACCTGTATAAGGTAGTCAGCAATGTATTCTGGTTTCAAGCAGTACACTCCTTGGGCAGCAGCCTCCTCTATGTTGACTCTGGCATCATCTGGTTTTAGTTTACTGAAGTCAGCAAAAAGGTGAGTAGCTTCTTTATAGAGAAGCAGAGAATGACCAGGCAGCACCTGCAGAAAGTACGGTTTTATTTTTGTGTCTATTCCGGTGTTTTACAGACCAAGTATACACTAATCTCCACCACATTAACAGATCATCATCTGAGTACCAGCTGTAGCCTCATTCTACAAAACGGTTTACATTCCAATGAGAGGAAGGGTGACCTTGTGGTTAGGGAAACAGGTGGTGATCCAGAAGCACTAGATCCAAATCTCCCCCCACTAACTTCCTGTGACAACTTACTTGATCTCTGTAATGGGAACATCACAACTACCTTTGTCTATCTTGTCTATTTAGATAATGAGCAATTGGGGTGAAAGACTGCTCTTTCTATTTGCATGCACAGTGCCTAGCACAACAGGGCCTTAGTCACAAACCATGACCACCAACCAAAGAAAATACCAATGTTTGTAAAATGGTATAATTTATTGAGTGGAATTTTAAAAAAAGACACACCTTTGCTCCTCCTGACTGAAGAAGACGCTTGAATCCTGCTTCCTTCATGTGGTCAACATTCAAAATCACTTTCCAGCCACTAAATGCCCCCTACATAAAAGATTCCATTTTAAAAAATAAGCACATTCTATAAAAAAAAACCTAAAAGCTACTGGTACCCCCATCCAGACTTTTTAATTTTTAAACAACAGCAACAGGAGTGCACAACATGCAAGCGAGGGCCAACTTCTATCCCCTTGGGCATACAACATTTCACTTGGCTACCACCCGGGTTAACTGTAGGGCAAGACAACTGCAAATGAATTCAGACAGCAAGTATTTTCTAGTGTAAGGCATGGAGTAAAACGAAGTATCAGAGTCATGTGCATTCATTTTTATTTAAAATGTCAGTGTCAATATATAAGCAAATCAAGCAGAGTCCTAAATGTTCCTGATAAGATGCTAATAAGTGCCTCCTAAAACCAATGTGATCAGGCACCCGTATTTTACAAGATGCACTAATCAATTTTTTAGTGGTCTCTTATGTGTTTGATTAAGGGTAAAATTCAAAAGTGCCTAAGTGACTTGAGTCTAAGCCCCATCTTCAGAGTGATTTAGGAGCCTAAGTCTCCTTGAAAATCTTACCCTAAAACAAAGCTGTGATGGAAAAATACAGCTGTCAGAGGCTGAGGCATAATTACTAGTTTTCCTGGTAAAAACAAGTCAGCCGTTATTTAAGGTTTTCAGTTTGCATGTGACTTAGTAATGGGAGTTGTTGCAATCACCAGTGCCAAGCTGGGACAAGACCATTAGTAAATTTTCAAAATGAATAATTTAATAGGGACAATAAAGGCTTTTAAGAAAAAGGATTGGCTAATTAGAATGGATTGAGCAGGAATGTTTTCTTTAAAAACAAAAACAAAAACAGCAGGTAACCATCTCTTTGCACAGAGACTCTGGGTTTCTTGCCGCACATCCCCTTGGAGCTCCCCTCCAAACATGAAGCGTTGCACTTCAATACGTTTCCAAATACCTCAATGATGCCAGTTTCCTGCCTTCTTTTATGGATTTTTTTCCTCCATCTCATGGCCGCGAGTGCTAGTTTCTTCTGGTTTACATTGATTCCAGACAAAACATTGAGTATGGAGTTACTTCCCCATTCATAATCTTCCTCCTGGAACGATGAGAGCCTCTAATTACAACCACTAAATAGCAAAAAATTAAAAAAACAAAAGAAGAACATGCTAGCTTTGCATATCAATTTTACCTGACAGAAAGCACAGTAGCACTTATTAAAATTAAATGCAGTGGCTTTTGGTTAACCATTTTTAATTATTTTCATAGGCGGATAGAGCTGCAATGGTTCCTGGTGGACCATGGACTGTAAGCAGGAGAGTATGAAAGCAACCATCACAATCAATCCTTTTCTCATTCTTTCTGTCTCTGAATTTATTCTCCCTGAGCAATACAAGCAGTTTATTTTTATTCATAGAGATTTAAAATAAAAACAACAAAACCCAAAAACCAGAAAACAAAACTTTGAAAGTCAGCCCAGTCAATAGAGATGCTAAACCCTAGAGAACCAAAATAAAAACTGATAAGCAGAGTACCCGGATTATATTGACGTGCTATAATAATAATCAGTAGTGTTCTGAAACAGCTTATTTAGAATATCACTAATAAAACATTCAATTGCATATAAAAAAGATATACTGAAACTGAAAAGAGACAGGAAGGAGCCGAGTTATTTAGAATGTTATGCTTATAAACTATATGCTGGGATTTAACTTCTTGCATAACAGGACACATCACATTGTTTTTAGCTGGTGATCATATTTTACATAAGGTACTTCACTCTAAATATTTGAAAGTGACTAGTGATTATGGGTGTCTTGGTTGTTAGAGGATCAACCTCAGACACCTGGAGAGGGGCTGATTTTCAGGGGGAGGCTGAGTGCTAAGCAATTCCTTAAAGTAAGATCATTTAACATGCTAAGAAATGGACACCCAAAATCACTGGTTGTCACTTGAAAATTCTGTCTGTAAGTTAAAGTCTTCACAAGAGCTAATGGCAGGAAAAGCATTTTATTAGCAAAATTCAAACATTAAAGGAGATGTAACAACTGGAATATGATTAATAGAGCTGTGAACCTGTATAAAGCAGCCAGCTGCTCTGCATGCTTCCAGGTAGGAACGATGAAGCACCCACTTTCCAGCAGCCATCGAGGCCAAGTATTTCTCGTTTCGAAGAGGATGTCCCACAATGATGTGTGTACAACTTGGATCAAAACACTGCTTCTCAAGCACCATTCCACCTTGAAACACGGGAGTGAGAGTGATTCGGGTTATTTAAAGGAAGGCTCTACCACAGAAATGTTAATTGAATACATGAAGGACTTTTTTATAATTCATACTTAAACTGCAGTGCTATGCATATACTGGAATCTAGGCAGAAGCCTGGCCATTCATTGGTAGGACCTCGTACATAGAAGTCAGAGGGTGTCTATCAGAAGCTCTGATAGAAGGCAGTACCACTGGAACACAGTAAAGGCACCAGTCAATGGGGGGTTATCCTTGGGAACATAGAAGAAAGTGGAAAAACATTAGGCAGGTGCCTTCTAAGAACAAAGAGGGAATCTTCTGTAGAAAAGTCTCACACTGCAAATCCAAATAAAGGAAAAGTGTCATCCTTTTTGTGATAAGGTTGGTTCTTCAAGTAATGAAAACACAGTCATAGAACTATATGGCCGTGTCACTGCTAAAAAAGGTTTACTTTTTACCTCAGGGATACTAATGTGCATGAGCTATTCTGAGGTAAAAACACAAAGATGAGGGGGCACTTCAGTGTTTGTAAAGTATGGGAGGCCAGCACTGCACTCCTGCCTGGGTTTGACATCACCTAGTTTATCTCACAGTTTAACTTAAGTGACTTAGCCACCACACTGTAAAAGCATAGTGAAGTCAACACATATTTGGTAAACAGCCTTCTCTGTCAGTGAAGACCTAGCCAAAGCGTCTTGAGAGCTACAGGTCTGAAATCTCAGGTTTAGATCAGCAATGCAATAATAGAGGCTTTTTAAAAATTATTTCAAAGAGCCCCAAACAAATAAACTTGGTGACACACAGAATTCTGCATTCTGAAACATCTGGTTACCTAGTTCCTCAATCAGATGGCAGTAATCAATTCGTTCTTGTGGATTAAGTGAAGACAGCTGGAATTTACGCTGTTTTTCTGGTTCTTCATCAATCTTCTCATCTACTATTATAGCCTGGAATATAACAAAAGTTTTGAGGAGGATGGGGTAGAAAAAATAATTTAATACCCAACTGTTTCTCTATGGAGTATTCAAGATTTTCCTACATGGGGTTTTCTCTCTATTGTGAAGTGTGAGAAGCCAGAACCAGACCCATCAGTAGTTAGAAGGGGCTTTCACTTCCAGCCAAGTAGACCGCATCCAAAGTTGAAAAATAGATCATATTCTAACATTCAAAGTCAACCTTATACTTAACCTCTTCTGGTTTCACCTGTCTATAGGGCATAGTTTAATAATCTGTAATGAAAAGACCTTTATCATTCTAACTGATGGAATCAAGCCACACACATTGAGAAATCAAATGTACCCCCAATCTCCATTATTCAACCTTTCTATTCCTATAGTGGGACCCTCTCAGCAGCAAAATCTCAGAAGCTTCAAGTAATTATTTACAAGTTGAACAATGAAAAACAGAAAAACTGTCAGGGCTACCACTACATGTAGTACCCCGCTGCCACAGGTAGCATCCAATGAAGTCTATACATCAACTTGTAGTATGTGGTGAACACACAAGTAGATGTCCAGGGTGCTTCCTTGCAGACCTCTTCAAAGATAAAGGATTTTTCAGCCCAGGTAACTGATGGGCTTTGATATTTCCTGTCAAGTTGTGCTGCTTCACTTTTGGTATGCTGCTTCAATGCCAACTAGCATTAGCGATCTTTTACTAATGGGTACTATAGAAAAAAACCCAATGATATTCTCACCAGGCAGTTTTTTTACTTGTGTACACCTTATATTTTGTGCCAAATTATGGGAGCGCTCTCTTCAGAGATCTGTGAAATAGCACACCATTGTTGCAGGAATCTCCCTCAGCACCAAAAGTGTGTCTGTTCATTTCTGTACAACTACTACGGTCATCTGAGTGGAGGATTCCATGTGCAGGTTTGCACAATAATAGTGGGAGCATACGCCACAATGGAATGAGCTATTACCACATTAGGGTTTTGTGCTGAGGCTTCATATCACAATGTAAATACGATCCTTTAAAAATAAGTAACAAACCTTTTCTTTGGGCTGTGGAGCCACAGGTGGGTTAGCCAGTGGGAAGGCAATGCTGGGGGCTTGCGGTGTGGGAATCACATGATCGTCTTTTACTGGAGTTTCTGGCCCGCTAGATGTTGGGTGCACTGGGACCTCAGCCACACCTGTATCCCAAGTCTCACGAACAGCTGTGGATAACAAGTCATTGTCACATGATTTTGTCTGAATTACAATTATGATAAAACTGAAAAACATGTAAAAGCCATGTGAACAAGAAACAAATGCCTCCGCAACATTTAGTCTGCGTTTTCAGAAACAATTGCTTACTTCCTGTCTTTACATTTATATCCTTTCACTGTAAGGCAGCAGTTGAGTTGTTGCAAATCTTTTTCTACTATCTTGAAGGTTCTCTATATCCCAATTAAGTTGATTCTGTAAGCTAACTTGATTTGAAGTACTCAAACTGTGCAAAGGCGGCGGCTGCATTGATTTAACTAGATAGTTTATAAACCAATTGAATTAAATCACTACAACTCTCCATGTAAAACTGGGCCAAAGGAACCATCCTTCAGGCAGGCTGCTGCTTCAAACAGAAAAGCTGTAAATGGACAGGAGAAGTCCAGAATGCCCTTTATGCTCACCCAGCAAGCTACAGAAAGCATGCTGCAGAAGGAGGGAAAGGGAGAATGTTTGTGAAGGTCAGCATGGCAGTATTCATGCATGGCCTGAAAATGAGCACAAGACTGACGAGTCAGGAATTCCTGATTTC
Source organism: Pelusios castaneus (assembly GCA_007922175.1). Lineage (NCBI taxonomy): Eukaryota > Metazoa > Chordata > Testudines > Pelomedusidae > Pelusios > Pelusios castaneus. The sequence continues at coordinate 3,222,337 of ML686024.1, read as the reverse complement.
TAATCTCAACCCAATCACTCAGTGTGGCCTTGAGCAACTCAATTCACTTCTGTTCCAGTTTCCCAATCTATAAAAAGCCACAGTAGTATTTACATAACACAGGTTTTTTGAGTATTAATGTTTCCCTAGCACTTTGAACATGTAAAGTACTATATAGGGTATTTCTACACTGGAGCCTTAGGTCGATTTAAGGAAGGTTAAGTCGACCTACAGACTCCTACGTCCACACTGGGCTTTTATTAAGTCAACTCAAGCGCTTCCTTAAGTCGACTTAACACCAACTCTTACGGTCAACTTAACGCTTAAGTCGACCTTATTAAGTCAACTTAAGGGAGCGTAGACGGGGAGTGTCCTTAAGTCGACCTAATTGGCCTCCAGGCCCCGGTGAATTGTGGGACAGCTACTCATAATGCACCACTCCTCTGTCGATCTAGCACCTGCCAGTGTGGACGCAGGCAGTTGAAAGGAGTTTTCACTGTGGACTCTCTAAGTCGACTTAACAAGGTCGACTTTCAGTGGAATTAAAGTTGACCTTGTTAAGTCGACTTAACAGAGCCTCCAGTGTAGACGTACCCTAGGAGAGTGACAATCATTACTATTGATTCTCCCTGCAGAGCTGCCCATCTCCTTGCTTCCTCTCCTTTCCCCTCACCTCTAACTTTTGTTTCTGCATACAAGGGGAGAGTGGAAACCAAGCAGCATCTTCTACTCCATCCATCTCAGAGGAGCCTATTCACTACCTCTCAAGTAGATGGAACGGAGGTAAGAGGAAACTGAGTAGATAACTCAGCTGTGTTTCTTGTTCTCTCCTGACAGCAGGATAAAAAGGCTTGAAGGGAGGATAGAAGGAAATAGTTAGGCAGGGAGTACAACCAGTTGCATTTGTAAAGACAACAGGAAAGATAAAAATAATAACTTGAGGGCATCTTAGTCCATTGATCTCAACATAAGACTTGCTGCTAGGTTTTTATGAGGCACTGATGATCCTTCTCCTGTACCTCCATTCTTACCCAGCATTGTGGATCTTCTTCAGCTGCTATAAAAAACATCTGATGAAGTGGGCTGCAGCCCATGAAAGCTTATGCCCAAAGAAATTTGTTAGTCTTTAAGGTGCCACAGGACTCTCATTGTTTTTGCTGTATACAGACTAACATGGCTATCCCTATTAAAAAAGTAAGATTTTTCAAACGTTACCCACATTAAGAGGTCCAAGTGGGCTCAAATGGAGTTATTTGCATTAATAAGTACTATTCAATGTGAATAAGGGTTCCAGACGTGGGCCCTAAAGCAAAAAAAGCCTAACCTATCTTTAGGCAAGAGCCTCCTCCTTACTGATGTTTAAAAAAGTTGGGAGGGTCTTTACAGAGGAAGAGCAGAATTATTTACCTTTTCAAACCAAGACCAAGAATTGTCTGTCACTTATCCTGAGCCCCATTATTAAAAAGGTTGAAAAGTTCACGTCACTTAGAGAGACCACAATACACTACGGCTGAAAAAGATCCATGGAGAATTGTTGTTTTCTTTTGCTTCTAGAATGTCACTTTATCATAATAAATAATCCTAAATACAGCCCAGCTAAAAAGTATTTCTCTCCTTACCTAAATCAGCAACTTCTCTGTCAGCTAAGGATTCCCTGAAAGGGGAATCATTCATGTTATTTACATTAGTCTGAATTTGTTCTGAGTACTGTGAAGGACTGTTGGGCCACTGGAAGTTGCTGGCGAGCCTTGCTCTCTCCTCTCTTGCAGTGGGGTCATCCCAGACAATCTGCTCATTTTGTGATGGCTCTGTGTTTATGTCCATTATTGCTTGCCGTGACTGCCTAAGGAACAAAAAAACAAATGCCACATAAGGTCTCCTTTAAAAAAAACAAACAAACATACAAACAAAAACTTGAGAGCAAGGACATGTTCGTCATATTAACAATGTCCTACAATTTGTATTACTGTGTGGCATGGTCAGGAAAGAATAAACTTCAATATAAAATTGACAAGTCAGGCAGACTGCCTGGGTATCGGCTGCAAAAAAGTGGCTAATGTGAACAATACTGGTCATTTTTAGTATGTATCATGCTAACAAGGTCTTCCATGATCAGCATATCCCATACTTTATTGTTCCTATTATCTTGGTGTAAATTTGAAGCTAGAGAGAGCAATTTTGCTTCTTACATGGTGTTCAGCACCCTTAATTTCCAGTATTTACCAAGAATTAGGCTTTTTATCATTAATTCTTTTTGTCTGGTTCAATCAAGTGCTTCTCAATTCAAAGGGAAAAAAAAAGAATTTAGAGAAATGGTTTACAGGAATAACTGTATCATGATGACAGAAACAATCTAGTATTTAAATACATATGTATGTAATGTGTTCTCTGCAAAATCCAAGAGGAGAAGAAAAACTGGTCTGGAAGTACAGATTGTAGTCCAAACACAGGATCTGCCAACCTATCATAAAAAAAGCACATGCCTTTTTCTAGATTCTTTTTGAAATGAAGGATAGATCTGGAAGGCAATCACACTCATGGTGAATTAACAAGGTTTTCATTTTGACTGGAGGTATTTTTTACATACCTGCAGACCAAAGATGGATTTTAAACTGCAATGACAGACTTAATGATGTTAGTGGCAAAATGCATGTGTCATACTTGAAAGCTTTATAGTCAGAAGCAGTATTCATATTTGCAAGTCTATATATGCCTAATGAAACTGTGTATTTATAGCCACCGTATGGCAACTGAGATTTGAAAGGTTATTAGATGAACATAAGTTTTTGCTATCTAAATTTTAGTAAAGACTACCAAAGTCAAGTAAAAAAAAAGCAAGATAAGGTAAGATACATTTACATGCATAATGATACCTTAGAGCTTCCAAGACTCTACTACGACTATTACGCACAGATCGTGTGCCATCAGGTGTGGTAGGGGAACTGTCAAAACCATTCCTTGACAATGATCCTCTTTGTGCTTGTGGTTTCACTATTGATGTTGCAGACATGATCTCCTGTAGTTGCTTTTGAAAGTTCTCTCTCATTTCCAATGTCTGGGTTAAAACTTGAAGGGAAAGAAACCACAAGAGTTAGGCCATTTAATTTTACATTTTTAGAATGCCAAAGGTATTTAATCATGTAGCTCCCTTTCATAGCAAAGATGTTTTCACGTGCGGCAATATTTTCAATTAAGTCTTTATTTCACATGAGAAATAATTAGCAACATCCAGTCTTTGAGAAATTCTAGAATATTGGAAACAACAGAACAACGGGGCAATAATTCATCAAACATGGTCAGTCTCCTTTATGGAGTGTCTTTGAAAGCAGGGGAAAAAATCATCTCTCCATATGTGAAGCACTAATGAATAAGAAGCAGCTAGCACATTTCCAGAGAAATCTGATCTGCTACACTGAGTTTAGGTAAGAGAATAAATGACACTGAAATCTCTGGATCTGAAAACTCAAGCTTTCTTGAAACTGTAAAACATTTAAGGAGTCTTGTGGCACTTCAAAGACTAACAAAATTATTTACTTACTCCGTAAGTTGTCCATCATCAAGGATCTGACAAAGTGGGACTTTCTCCCACAAAAGCTCATGCGATAAATAAATACATTAATCTTTAAAAGTGCCACAGGACTCCGTTTGTTTTGCTGAACTAGACTAACACAACTACCCCTCTGGAACTCATAAAACAAAACTGTAGTTTCCATAGCTGTTTTAAAAGAAGACATAGAATATTTTATTTACCTCCTTTGGCTTCATTTGCTGCAGTTTGCTCCTCCTCTACTGTGATTGCTTCCTTCATCTGGTTAATAATTAGATCTCCTGCATCATTTTCATCCACTGAAATACTCTAAGGACATTAAAAATATAGAACTTATAGATCTAATTCTGAAACTGAAAGACATAGCAACTTGTTGCAGTGTTCAGCGGGAGGGCAAGCATATTGGGGTATATGGGAGACAGGAAGGATTCTATCAAACCTCCACTTACAAAACAGAACTCCACTTCCTTCAGCCACAGGTTAACTGAACGTTTCAGCCACAGCAGTATAAGTTTTTAAAAAACCCAACCAAACAAAACCAAAACAATCCACTGACACAGTCAGCACCAGACTAAAGATTTAATGTCCTATTACATTAAATAAAATTCATAGATCTCAGCCCTATACTTTATATCTAACTGAAGACGGAAACAGGATCACACCTGTTCCAATTTGAAGACTTGTGTCCACTCTGATAAGGGCTAGATTTAGTTTCTTAAGACAGAGTGAGAATGCTGAGAAACCAATGGAGCCTCCAGGACAGAGCAAGTTTATAGCTGTGTCACTGCTGAACCTGATCCCAGAGGATTCATAAGTCACTATGTTTGTATCATTTTATATTCATTTTGTTAGTGAATCAACTAGAATAAAATAATGCCAATGATTCCAGTATGGACCAGAAGTTTACATCTTACAGTATACCTCAGCTTCCTTTACTGTTTTTCCAGTTGATGGAAGTCTACCGGAAGAGGGTCTGCCATCTTCTACTGCACTGATATCCAGACTCATTTTGGGATTGTAAGTGTGAGGGAAGAGAGATTCCGGAAGTCGTTTATATTCTTGTGCGCTCTGTAATGAAGTTCATAAACATAAGAAGTTATGAGAAATCTGGAAAGAACTGAGAATAATGTTGATAGCATGATGCAAAACTAAATAGAAAGAACATCAACAAAAATAATAGTGTTTTTTCCAAACACAGCAGACTCATGTAGTTGTTATAATGGCAATAAGCAAGGAAATTTTTACTTTCCAAAATTTAAGATTTTTCTTCATAACCACTAAATCTAACTTTAAACAATTTGTTCCATTGGCTAATACTTATATAAACAAAAGTTGCTGTTCAGAGACACTTCAACCAAAATCTCTCGAAGTTGAGTCAATGTGTTGGGAAAGAAAAGCAATTATATTTTTAAAATTGTCAATTCAGTGCTATAGTCATTTACACAGTGAAGGACCAATGAAAATTACTTAAGCCTGTACATTAAAAGCTTTCAGCTACTGTGCATGAACAATTTAAACCCATGCATGTGCTTTTAAAAAAAGGCAAGTCAGTCCAATACCTTTGATCTTGTCTCCATTCTCCACATTTCAGAGGAAAATTATTATTTTTTCCATACCTCTAAAAGCCAATGCTCCGAAACAATATGTATGCCCCTTTCTTTGATAGCTTTGTACTCCTTGCTGGAGTCATTTTGTCGTCCCTGGTAGATGAAGTGAGTTACTGTTTCATCAAAGCACCACCTAGAATAACATCAATAAAATGTACCTGAAGATATCAACTCTGGTTTAAAAGTATAATTAGTGCATCCTTGAATGGAGTTGTAACCCACCAAGACAAATTACAATTACTCTATGAAGAGTAACAAAGCTAGGAAAAGCTTAGTTGCCCCCTAAAAATCAGTGAGGTCATGTCACCGTCTGTCAGTCTCCTAACTAATGAGACAGTAAAAAACATTATTCGCAGGTGCTGTTATGTGAGCAAGGAGCGTCAAGAGCTCTAAGAGAACGCCTTAACTGAAAGGATCAATCACAGGTGTTTGCCTTCAACCAAAGGAGACTGAATTATGACTGTGAACTCTTCAAAGTGCTTTTCTCTGCCCACTAGTGTAACCTCTGTGTTGCTGGGTTCAGTTTCAACCAGCTATTGTTCATCCATGAGCTGATCTCGCTCAAGCACTAGGCCATATGTGGTGAAGGATAGGTAGAACGGTGTGCCATCTCCCTATTGCTAGCACTTGAGTCCATGACATTCTCCCAGTTCTCCCAGTAGCTGTATTCAGAAGTTGAGCAGAACCAGAGAGTTGTGGGCTCCATAAGAAAGGCATTTAGTGGCAGAGGTGCAGTTTCCCATCACCATTTACTGGATTCACTCCTCTATGAAGGGCTTAAATTATTTTTGTGCATACTCCTGGGTCCTTGGCACTTCTCTCAGGCAAGACAGCAGTATCTCATGTTTGTCAGCCTTGAAAGTTGCAGAGAGGCCCAGAAGAATGAGAATGGATGTCTGACCATTTTACAATGACCACAGGAATAAGCGTCCCGAAAGTTCTTCTGTCCCACATACTGGCCTGAATCCAGATTATGTAGGTTAAGGGCATCCCTATGCCAGAAGGCAAGGAGCTCCCTGTTATCTAGCAGAGACTTTCAGCTGGCTTGACCAAGTCAGTGTAACCCAACTAATTACTGTTGGAATCTGTATCTAAAAGGTGTCATGTCATAGGTCATTGGAAAACTAATAATTTATGGTTCATTAATATTCTGGTGAGCCATACATATGGTCAACATTGAAGGATTATACAGATATGCTGTGATTACAATAAGATGTATTTAAACCAGGCATGTCGGGGGAGTTGATAAAGAGGGTTTTTTTCCCCCCAGACAAAAGCATGTGGATCCTACTGCTTGAATGTGCCTCTTTTGTAATCTGAGCAAGGTGTGACCAAAGACAAAGAAAAAGCACATTTTCACGCCAAGCAACCAAAGCCATTGGGACACCAAGAAGAGGGGGAAAATATGATCACAATCTCAACGAAGGATGGAGACTACACCAAGGAAGCGTTCCTCTTGAAGTAGGGTAAATGAACTTTGAGAGAGAGACTTTTAAAAGATTTCCTGGACTATAAAGAGAGGGGCAGAGAACGCTTATGTTAACCTTAACCTGTGGAGACAGGGAAAACCACGGCCTTGAACTCTGTGTGAATTCTGACCAAGACCGTGCTAGCTATTGCTGGAAAAGAAAGACCAGGGAGGACACTACCTTGAATAAAGACTGCAGCTCGTTACATTAGGTCTTAGCCATTAAAAAAGTGTATATTTTACTTGTTTGTAACCCTTTTTATCGTTATCCTTTATGCTTGAACTCACCTAAAACCCCTCTCTTTTTGATTAAACAAACTGGTTTTACTTTTTATGTAAACCCATCCTGTGCTTTGACTGAACCGAAGTGATGGATAACTACAGTCAAGATAACAAGCTGCTGTTTGTGGCTCTTTAAAAGAACAGAAAACTTTGTATCATCTGTGAACATACAGTGATGGAGATCAGGGGCTGGAGTTCACTGATTGTTCCCTGCCAAACAAGGTTTGGGCTAGAAGAGCCTTGAGAAGTTTGCTGGCAAGGCACATAAGCTGGTATGTGAGGGAATTGTTGTTACACGGTTTAGCTTCAGCAAAGCTCCCAGTTGCTGAGGCTGAGAGGGATAGCAGAGTGTCTCAAAGCTCTGGGTATCCAGTTAGATTATCTTGTACTTATTCTTTGGTTAGCCTCTTTATGAGCTTTGCTCAGGACTGAAAAATCTGTACTTCCTTAGCTCTTACGGTCAAGGGTTTAGGGCCCATCTTTGTTCTATTATAAGTGGAATTTACACAGTGGGAATTATGCTTATCTGAGGAACTGCGCCTTTTATATTTAGATTCTTTTCAAAATACATTTTTGCCCATTTTGTTAACCTCAAAAACAAAGTGCGCACTTATTTTCAGCTAAATCAAGACAATGCAAAATTTCAAAAAGGAGACATTTTAAAGATTTTTAATTTCCAATTATTTAATTAAAATTTTCAGAAAAAAGCTTTCTAGCAGACACTGAAACTTAGACCTAGAACTGAAAAAGTGGGGATCTCTCTGTTTCTGATGCGACCACTGGCTCAAATCGGTCTTCTACTGGGAATGACTGTAACTTCAATATGAAGAAGTTACCCCTGCACAGAAGAGAACACTGCATACCTATTAAACTGAGACTGGAATTCTGGTCATCCAGTTACAAAAAACACAGGCCTCTGCCACTCGACCTAATTTAAATTTCTTTTAGCTATCACCTACAGAAATGTATGTCTGATACTGCTCTACTAAAGTAAATGGCAGAAATAAACTTCCACAGAAATCAAGAGGAGCAATGTAGAGATCCAAACGAATGACAAAAAATAGTTATAACTTTGTTTAATTACAACCTGTTTTCTTGAAATAGAGCTGATGCATGAGTTTGGAAGATTTAACAATGTATACAGCTGGGAGAAAAAAAACCAAAGTTTTGACCTACAGGGACCCAAAATTATATTAAAAACCCAAATCAAACTCTAAAAATCAAGGTATATTTTAAAATCATCTGTACCTCAAAAGCTATTTAAACTAATTACCTTCACACTTCGCAGAAAAATTCTCTAACTTTCAATATAAATTTGAGAATTTTCAAGCCAAACTAATTTTCCAAGCCAACTTATTAGGGAGATAGGGCAGGCAAATACAGGGTTTTATAATGGAAACTGGTTGCAAACTTAATATAGAGAAGACTAATGCTTTGCTATAATTAAAAAGCCACATGCACACACCAGACATTAGAACACCAAGATTCAGATATGAGTGAAAAGTTGTATCAGTGCAGTAGTAGTAGTAAATGACGGCATTAGTTAATACCTGTAATCTGCTCCTAGCGAAGCGGCAATAGCATTCAGTTCACTCTGTTTTTTACTCAGTTTCTTACTAACACATATGACCAGATCAGCAAGAGGTTTTGAATCTTCCACCTATTCATGATCATGGGGAAAAATATGAAAAAAATATGAAAAAGTCATGTTCTGAAGATCTCTAAACCAACATCTTTGTAATGATAAAGAAGGGAAGCTACTTTTCAGTAGTTCTGCTTATCTCTATTTTCTCAACCTCTCCATTCATAAGGGTGTGCTGTTATGGTTTCACATACCAGGAACCAAGAAGCAAAAAAAAGAAAAGACTAAGCTAACAAAGTTTCATAAGAATAGATTACATCCCCTTCTTAGCAGTCCAAAATTTTCTTGAACTTAACAGGGAAATTACTAAAACTACTGCCACATCATTATCTTATTATCAACAATAAGGGGGCTCAAGGACTTGCTTGGCATGAAGGGAGTGAGAAAGAATAGACAACACCACAGTAAACTACTGTTCAGTAAGGGAAGATGGACATCTTTTCACCGCCCTATTCTCATACTTTTTAGAGTTCAAGTGTGGCAAGTAGTACACACAGCACTGCCTTTCCTTGCATCTGCCATCCACTGCACCCGATATATATTTCCCACATTTCTGTTTTCTATTTTCTCTAACTTTGCTCTCTGCAGGACAGATCAGATTAGCATAAAAAAGAAGAATGAAGGCACTGTGCTCCATGCTTCCAAGAGATCATTGTAAAGACGCTAATAGGAAAATTAGCAAAACACATCTTCATGTGGCGGTGAGAGTGGCAAGGCGTTTGCCTCCCGCTTCTAAGCGTAGCAATAAGAGCACTCTAAAGAATATTGAGGAAGAAAGGAGGTGCATGACAAAATGGAGGAAGAAAGGAGTTGCATGACAAAATACATTCCATACAATCAGAGAAAAGTATTTACCTCATGCCCACCAGACATCCTTAACAGTGGTGAGCTACAACTTGTAGAACTATGGAATATCTATTACATGTTCATACACACATACTGCCTAACAGCGGTGAACCAGATCAGCAATACAAACATCTTTAAATACGAAGTGGGTTGGAGCCCACGAAAGCTTATGCCCAAAGAAATTTGTTAGTCTTTAAGGTGCCACAGGATTCTCATCGTTTTAACTTTAAATACGTTTCTCTGACTTTAAGGAATCAAAATTACTAGTCTCACCTCTTTCAACTGAAACAAATGGACAAGTAATCATTCAAATTTCTACCTGAACACATCAAAATACAGTATCAAATCAATTCCAATTCATAATCTACCATGTAAAGGTAAGCATCTCGTAACTCAACTAGATGATGACACTGTATCTTTTTAATTAAGTCTACAAAAAAAGCAGCGTAATCCTACCACCTCTGGTTGTGCAGTCCTAAGATGAGGGCTGGCAGCAAGAGCTGCTGTATGACGAGTGCTATTTGCCAGAGCTAATTTCAAGTTCCTGCCAATGACTTCAGAGAGAGGAGTACTCTGTTTCCTGTTTCTCTGATTGGGACCCCCTGGCGTTTCCAAAGCTGCCAGGGCATCCTATCAAAAAAAAGAGTAAAGAAGCAATAATTGAATTAACATGGATGAACTATCCTTTCTCCAGGTCAAAAGTTCATTCCCTGAATAGCAGGCTCCCTAATGCAATCAACATTAAGGCTTAATCTTTTCAAATACCTATTTTTTATTTGTATTCCAGTAACATCTACAGGCGCCCAAGCTTGGCCCTGTTGCTTTAGGCATTATACAGACATTGTGAAAGACAGCCCTTGCCCCAAAGTTCTTGCAATCTACATAGACAAGACTGATAAGAGGACAGGAGAGAGTAATACTCATTTTTACAGACAGGGAGCTGAGGACATAAGAGATTAGAGAATCATAGAAGTGACTGAAGGAACCAATAGGTCATCTAGTTCAATCCCCGGCATGGAGGCAGAACTAAATTATTTCAACTATCTATGACAGGTGTTTGTCTAACCTGTTCTTAAAAACCTCCAATGATGGAGATTCCACAACTTCCCTAGATAGTGTTCTGCTGATTAACTACCCTTACAGTTAAGAAGTTTTTCCCCAATGTCTAACCTTGCTGCAATTTAAGATCATAATTTTTTCTCCATCACAGTTGAGTACAAGACAAAAAGTAATCACCCTCCTCTTTATAAAAACATTTTATCTACTGGAAGACTTTATATACTGCAAGTCCCCACTCAGCCTTCTCATCTGTGGACTAAACAAACCCAGTTTTTTAAATCTTTCCTCAGAGATCTAAATAATCTGACTTTTAATTATTTTTGTTACTCTCCTCTGAATTTTTTCCAATTTGTCCATACTTCCCTGAAGTATGGTACCCGAACTGGACACAGTACTTCAGCTGTGGCCTTATCTGTGCTGGGTAGAGTGAAGAATTACTTCTTGTCTATTGCTTACAAAACTCCTGCTAATATATGCCAGAATGATGCTCGGTTTTTTGCAACAGTGTTACATCATCGATGCTCTATTTTATGATTGACAATAACTCCCAAATCCTTTTCTGCAGTACTCCTTCCTAGTACTCCTTCCCATTTCACATTTTGTGCATTTGATTTCTCCTTCCTAAATACAGTACTTTGCATTTGTTTGTATTGAATTTCATCCTATTTATTTCAGATGATTCCTCTCGTCTGTCAGGATCATTTTGAATTCTAATCCCATCCTCCTCAGCTCTTGCAACCCCTCTCAGCTTGGTATCCTCTGCAAACTTTATAAACATACTTTCTATGCAACTATGCAAATCATTTATGAAGATATTGAATAGAACTGGACCCAGGACAGATTACATGGGATACACTCAATATACCTTTCTAGCTTGCCTATTCGCCAAACAGTTTTCCAACCAGTTGCGCACCCACCTGATAGTGTATTTATCTAGACTATACTTCTCTAGTTTATGAAAAAGTCATGAGAGACAGTAACAAAAACCTTATGAAAATTGAGATATATCATATCTACCGTGTCCCCCCATCCACAAGGTTTGTTACCCTATTAAAGAAGATTATTAGGTTGGTTTGACATGAGTTGTTCTTCACAAATCCAAGGTGACTATTACTTATTGCCTTATTTTCTTCTAGGTGCTTACAAATTGATTTTTTTTGCTTCATTGTCTTTCTGGGTACCTAAATTAAAGTGACTAATTTATAATTCCTTAGTTTGTACATATTCAGCTTCTTAGAAGTACTATATTTGTGCATTTCTAGTCCTCATGTATTTCTCCCATCCTCCATGAATTCTCAAATATAATCTCACTAATGGCTCAGGGACCAGTTCCTTAAGTATTCTAGAATAAATTACATCAGGCCCTGTCAACCTGAAGATATCTAACTTGTTTAAGTAATTCTTAACTTGTTCTCTTCCTGTTTTAGCCTCAGATCTTACTCCATTTACACTAGTATTCACTGTTTTAGTCATCCAATCATTGCTAACCTTTTCAGTGAAAATTGAAACAAATAGGCAAAAAGGCATTGCTGCAGTTTCTTTTATCATCTTTCCCGTCTCATTGAGTAATGGGTCTACTCTGTGCTTGATCTTCCTCTTGCTTTTCATTTATTTGTAAAATATTTTCTTGCTACCTTTTATGCCCCAGCTAGCTTAATCTTGGTTTTTTGCCGTGACTTTTCTAATTTTGTCCCTACATGTATGTGATTCTTTTTATATTCAGCCTTCATAATTTGACCTATTTCCTACTTTTCGCATGACTCTTTTCTGTATCAGGTCATTGAAAGTCTATTACTTAAGTATGGTCTTATACTATATGCTTGTTTTCCTATGCATTGGTTAGTTTCTTTTGTGACATTAGAAATGTTTCTTTATGAAACTGCCAACTCTGCTGAACTCCTTTTTTCCCCTTAGGTAAGATCCAATTCTCTACCAATTGTCTGAGTCTGCTACGATTTGTTTTCCTGAAGTCTATTGTCTTTATTCTGCTGTTTTCCCTTCTACTTTTCCTTAGAATCATGAACTCTATGAACGCTTTTACCCAAGCTGTCTTCCACCTTCAAAATCTCAACTAATTCCTCCGTGTTAGTCCAGGAGTCAGAAGGAGGAACCACTTAGCTGGCTTCAAAATTGAGTTTGATAAATTTATGGAAGCGATGGTAAGATGAGACAGTTTAGTTTGGCAATTGACTGATTTTAGACTTCTGGTAGGCAAAAGGCCTGTGATGGGATGAAATCAGTATGTTTAATGGGATGGTTTCTGAGTTATTATGGTGAACTCTTGGGTGTCTGGCTGGTGAGTCTTGCCCACATGCTCAGGGTTTAACTGATGGCCATTATCTGTGGTCGGGAATGAATTTTTACCCAAGGCAGATTGGCAAAGGCTCTGGGTTTTCTTTCCATCTTTCTCTGTAGCATGGGGTACAGCTCACTTGCTGATGGATTCTCTGTACCTTAAAGCGATGATTTGAGAACTTTAATAACTCAGTCATAGGTTAGAGGTTTGTTAGAGGCATGGGTGGGTGAGGTTCTGTGGCCTGCTTTGTCCAGAAGGTCAGACTAGATGAACATATTGGTCCCTTCCAACCTTATACTCTATGAGTCTCTGAATCAAATCAAATTTACAATAGTTTCTCCCCCTGTCACTTTCTCCTAGTTCACACAGAAAGGATATAGAAGAACCAGAAACCGAACTTAGATCTCATGAATTCCAGTCCCATGCTCTAATCTTTTTAAACTCTTATTTAATATTTATTGAAATATGACATAGAAGAAACAAACAAATGTGTGCTCTGCGCTTCAATGGTTCTCAACTGTTCCGGACTATTGTACCCCTTTCAGGGATCTGATTTGTCCTGTGTACACCAAATTTCACCTCACTTAAAAATGACTTGCTTATAAAATCAGACATAAAAACTATAAAAGTACATTGCATACTATTACTGGAAAATTGCTTATTTTCTCATTTTACTATATAATTATAAAATAAAACATTTGGAATATAAATACTGTACTTACATTCCAACATACAGTACATAGAGCAGTACGAAATTTTAGTTTGTACTGACTTAGCTAATGCTTTTTACATAGCTGGTTGGAAAACTAGGCAACTATAGTTCCCTGCTCCCCTGGTTGAGAACCCACTGCTCTATCTGCTTATTGAGAAATGCCTAAAAACGGCCTGAAAAGGGCTTAATTCCATACGTCTAGAAATTTCCTCCCCAGTGCTTGAAGTAAGAAAGTGTGGCCCTGTATTCCTTGTTTTTTCCTTATCTACTATGGATGAGTGGAAAATAGTAGGTTTAGGACAGTAGAGAAACCATGTTTGTGAAACTGGTTTAACTGAGAAGGGAAATGACATTCAAACTGTTTGGGATTTGTTGTTAACACCTTTCAATTAATGGCTGAGTAAGTTTCCAGTATATACTTAAATCAGTCCCTGTTCCTTAGAATGTAGGAATTTTCTGAACTGCCTGCCAAAATAAAAAGCCTAGAAGTATTTTTTTATTTATATACCACATATACATGCTCTTTAAGAAAAAGATAGCATGGTTTCTTGTGCCTTTTCCATTTTTACACACACACGCACACATTCTCTCTCTCTCTCTCTCTCCCTCCCCCCCCCTCCCTCCCACCCCTCGGCTTAAAAAATTGCAAAAGAGTTTACCTTCACATCAAATGAAGGCTTGAAGAGCTTATCTTTGGAAAGAAATTTGGATGGTGTGTCAAGGTGTAAAGATGGTTCTTTCTGGAGTGGTCTTCCTTCTAAAGGAAGGGTTGGCTTTTGCCCAACATGGTGCGAGATCACAGTATGGAAAGCTTTACTCTGGAACCGGTTCATATCAAGAGGAGTCACTGCTGTTTTCTTCACAGTCTCAAGGCAATTGCTAGGATGGTCTGATATCTCTGAAGGCATTAGAGTTGTCTCTGTCTTGTTGGGCTCTCTTACTAAACTCTCTTCTTTACCTTAAATGAAATAAAGAAAACTAAAGTTAAGCACCCTTTTTCCTTAATGTAAATGTGCATATACTTGCATTATGCTTAAGATTTCATTTATCCTATATTTTGTTCTTTAATTTGTAAAGAAAACATAAGTTCCTGTGTTCAACACTAGTGCTTGTGCTGTGCCACATCAGTACTGTGCTGTTCCTTACACACCTGAAAGAGTAACCCTTGTCCCTTGATATTTTCTTTTGCTTCAGTGAATTTTAAAGAACTAAACCAAGAAAACAAACATTTAATTATGACACTGCTAAAAAGCTACAGCTACTCACCTATTTTCTCTTTAATGATCAGCAGCCTCACTATAGACTGAAATGCTAATGGCATAAATACTGCTAATCAGCACTGGGTAAAGCTGAGGAATCTGAGAAATCAGAGATGGAAAAGACTTGTTAGGCAATCTAGTCCATCATGTTGCCTACTTTTTGCTGCTGTATTATTCTCAGCTCTTTGCCAACCCAGGTTTTAAATGACTCCAGTAATAGGGCTTCCAACACATTCTTTAGAAGACTCACATATTTTATTTTATTGTATTTTATTTATTTTATTTCATATTTTATTCTATGCTTTTTTTGAAACAGGAACTTCATAGTACTGAGTAGTGTTGATGGCCTGTAATATACAGGAGGTCAGACTACACGGTGGTCCTTTCTGCCCTTAAACTCTAGGACTGCACAGAGTCTAGGACTATATGACCTCAAAACCAGTTTAGACCTTCTGTTGCTATTCTAATACAAATATTAAAAACACATACACACACACATCCCCTCCTGCCCCCCCCCTCCCCCCAAGTCTGGATGATTTTTCTTTGCTCACTTTCCTTTCACTACTATTAAATAGTCTCCTTTAGACCACTCCATAAAATTCTGATCTCTCTTTTGGCCAAATCTCGATCCCACTGAACTCAGACATTTGCCTTTAGAGTTTATATACATCAAATGCCCATATATAAATAAGACTTCTTTCTTAATTATCTTTTGGTCTAACATACGTAACTGGTTTTCCATAAAATCATTCCTTCTAGTCCCTTAATCGTTTTGTTGCTTTTCTCTGAATTCCTACCCAGCCTGTTAAGATCTTTCTGGCACCAAGGTGCCCAGAACTGAATGCAATATTGCAGGTCTGTTTTTACCACTGCAATTTTATGCAGTCCACAAATGGATTGAGTAAGAACTCGTGAGTTAGTTGGTATTTATAGACCCTTTCTTCTCTTTGTAAAACAGTTTTTAATTAGATTTTAGCACTCCTACACAGTATTTTAAAACTTAACAAAACAGTATCGTGTAAGGGAGTGTGAACTAGAAAGTGCAAACTAGTCATTGGGCTAGATCCTCAGCTAATATGAATCAGCATTGACTTCAGTACAGACAGACAGTGATTCACCCCAGCTAAAGATCTGGACCACTGACTTTAAGAAGTGAGACTGACTAGTCTTTACAGCAGGGGTAGGCAACCCCCGGCACGCGTGCCAACAGGGGGCATGCAGGCCCATTTGGAGCAGCACTCGGCATCCTCTGTGGCGCCACAGAAATTGCCACTCCTGCCACCAAAAGATACTCCAAGTGGCTTCTTTCAGGGGCGGCTGCAGTGCGGAGATCCCTGCCCTGTCGATGCTCCAGGTATACCATGTTAAGAAACCACCCAGAGCGGTTCCTCTCTGTGGTGTGCTGCCACCAACAAGAGTGACTCCAGGTAACAGGGGACAGAGGTCTCCAGGCACGCTGCTGAGAGGAGTTCCTCCAGATGGCTTCTTTCCATGAATGGGCTGTCAGCCCCAGCTGAGGGTCGAGGAGGAGGGGCTGGCACAGGGGTTGGCAAAGGTTGCCAGCCCCTGCTTTGCAGTCTTAGTGAAAAGTAAACTGAAGTCTTTTGGTTTTAATAATTTAAGATCCTAAAAATTAGAAATCAAACTATACTTCAATTTCTGTTAGAGACCACGCAGTCCAGTCTAACATGGAAAGGCTGTATTAAAACAAGAAAGACAACCAACCTTCAATGTTAACATTTTCAAGTAGGAACTCGCTTTCATCTGCTTTTTTCCCTGTCTTTGCAGATTGCAAGAGCCAAGCCATAGCGACTGCAGGTAAATTCCACTTCTTTGCAGCTTCATACTTAGAACCATCTGGCTCTTTCACCACTAGATGGGTGCTGGCAAACATCCCTTTCTTTGGGTTGGCTCTTCGCACAAAGAATTCCTGAACTCTGAAATAAGCATATATAAGTAAACCATTAATAATGTAGTCATAGTTTGACTGTTCCTATTAGCAATGAAGAGCCAACGAAACTATGAAGAGTGAACTGGATTCTAGTCCTGCTCGGGTATCATAAACAGAACTGTTAACTAACTTCAAAAAGCAGGGTGACATTCTTCCCTCACTTACACCTGTGCATGTGGCGCACATCTGTGACCGGGATGAGGATAGAGTTGACCACAATTTTTTTTGTTTTGTTTACAAGCAAAGAATTACTGCTAAATTATTAGATCCCAGGCTGAGTTTGTGCACCTGGTAACTGGTGGATGGGGTCAACGGGGAGAAAGGTTTTACTTGTACAATAAGCAACGTCCATGAAAATCATTGACCAAATAAGTATGGGCAACCATAAATATCCTCTCCACCCCCTCTCCCACTCCCCCAGCCTTTTAAGAGTCACTTTTCAGAGCACGTACTCATGAATGTCATACACAAATATTTGAATATGTAAAGACAGTGTCTCAGGAGGGTGTAATGACATGGGGGGTGGTGAATACAGAATCAATAAGCCACAATGTTTCAACATTAGTTTTCATTAATGAATAAATTCCCAAAGAAGCCTAGACCAAAATTTAACTCTACATTATGATTTTTGTTCTTTTTTTTTTCTGATACTAAACACTTGAAACATTTTTAGATGCCAGAAAATGAACACAAGTGGCAACGGGCCCCATACCTTGCTCCAAGAAGACCTGCCAAGAACACCAGGGAGTCTCTCTCTGCACCAGTAAACTGGCTGAAAGAAAGTATGCAGTCTTCCAGAGGAGTGCTTCCTTCCATTACTGATACTGGGGTGAAAAGTGGGTTGGACCGAGGGTTTAAAAGAAGCTGCTGTTCTACACACATGATCTTAAAAATGATGAAATAAATGAAAGTGAGAACCAAGCCAACAGAAGTGAATTAAAAAACAAAAAAATTCAGCCATTGTCCTATGGCATTAAAGGAATCAATAACAAAACATCTTTTGTCTTTGTGCCTCAAGTCCAAAGTAGAACATGTATTAACTCTGCATGTAATCAGATATTATCCCAACAATGAATATTGCTTTAAAATATCTGAGTCCAATTTAAGGTTTTATTTCACAGTTAATTATCTCATAATGAAAAAACACCAAATGGCAATTAATCCAGGTGATGTTTAAATATGTTGACCGCCTGAGCTGTAAAGCCATACTGTAATTGCATCAGTTACAACTACATGTTATTAGAGACATATGGAGCAAGGAGAAAAAAAGAGCTTACGAAACAGATGTTAAAACAGAAACATCATTCATAAGTTAACGGCACCTAGCTCTCTCTTCGTTACCGTATTACGTGACAACTACAGCAGAGTCTTGCGTACAAAGTCTTTGTACCATTAAGTCAGAATCTGATTTAATAAAGCACAAAGTAATAAACGAGACAGTAAAAGACATACCTATAAACAAGAAGTGCAGCATTAAAGCACTCTCTAATTTGCTGTACACTAATTAAACAAAGCTAAACCCTCTGTCTAACACAAACATAACCACTAATAATTTTTCTACATTTCTAACATTAACATTTGCTTGCTTGTAGATCTACAGCATCTCCTTACCAGCCATGTGTTTGTAACAACATCTCCTACAGTTAACTCCACCTTGCACCCCAGTAAAGGAACCACAGCATAGTCTGCGATTGCTCTGTTTTGAGTGGGTAGAACTTTCCCAGCATTCTCCTTTATAATTTCTTTAATGCAGGCCTCATCTTCTTCACCGAAACCCAAAAGGAGGAACCTCTTTCTGCTGAATAAGCCTTCTTCAATTACTGTAGAAGTCTCTGTCAGTGAACTATGACAGATAGAGGACTGCTTCTCTTCTTGAATGGTCACAGGAGTAGCAACACTGAAGTTCCCAGCTTCTAGCTTTTCAGCTTCAACAAAAAGGAAAAATAACCACTTGATGAAACTTTCACATACAGTTCAAAACAATGAGTATAATACAAAGGAAAAAATGAGTGTCAACTGCTCTGTAAGTTATTAGTTTAACACAATGCAGTACTAAACCCCAATGTTTTAGATTGCACTTACAAACTGCTGACTCTAAGGCATGTTTGTATGTAATCTGTACTGTTTTCTTAAGTACAGTGGGGAAATAAATATACAAAGCTGTCAAGCTTTTAAAAATGTACATGCTACAGTAGTATGAATTCCTTTACATATGATTAAGATTAGGTAACTATATTTTCTATGTCCATTAGAAGTTTCTCATAAGAACTGAAAATGAATTTTGTCATTTGATGAACTTACCTAATGTGGAATCATTGTTCACATACTGAGAGAGAAGGTCATCTTCATCTGCTCTCTGGTGCTGTCCAAGGTCCACAGCTTCTTTCTTTGAGAGACTATTACTTTTGGAAACAGTTCGCTTAATTTCAGGTTGCTCCAAAACTGGCTTTTCAATTGACTGGTAGTTCAGAGGGATATATTGCCCCACTGGGAGTAGGTAACCCTTACTAAAACAGTCCAGTAACCATTTTGCTGTCACTGCATGAGGCCTATAAAATAAAATTATTATGTTTATATTACGAACACACAAGATTGGTCCTCAAGCCCATTTTAACTTTTTTCTTTTCCCTGACATTGCTCGCTCAACAAGTACACTTGTGTTTCTGTAAGAAGTTTGTGCTGCATTTTTTTGAGTAGTTCAAAGTTTGAGAATATTGATTTTTACACTTATGTTCTACAAGAAATACAACAAAAAAATTTATCACAAACACTGAGGGTTTTGTAGAATCTTCATATAATCCTCTCAACTCCCCCCGTGTTAAAAGGGAGGAGATATGTTAACTTTAAAAAAACAAAACAAACCCCACCCTATTCCCAGGGGTATAATATTGTTGACTAGTGATCACAACTTAATAGGCTTTACAATTTTTATTTCTACAGTATACACAGCTATTTAGTCTCTACCCACCCCCAAAACATTTAATCAGTACATATTTTCTTTGTTTACAAGAGTAAACATGATTACACAAGTATCTTTTAAGCAACATAGTTATCAGAACCTGTGAGTAGTCTTATTCAAAAACTGCTTCAGTTCATCATTATATTCTCCCACAATAACATGGGTGACATCTTCATTGAGCTGATTAAACCGAACACCACCACCACAGTTAATAAGCCGTCTCATTTTATCTAGCTTCCTGCCACTGAAGCCACAGAGATAAATCTGCCAGGAGAAAGAAAAGTAAAGGATAGGATATTTTTAGTTTAAGTAGGGCATTTTGGTATCTTCCATTATTCTAAAAAAAACAAAACAAAAATCCCACAACCAATCAAAAAACCCCCAAAACACCACTCCCCCCTCCCAAAAAAAACCACAACAAAAAACCCAACAACTCCCTCCTCCCACACACAATATCAAAACACACAAGCTGTAGTTTATGAAAGGCTGCAAAATACCGTTATTCCATCCTTAATGCTCATCCTTGCAACTTTGTCTTGCACTACTCAACTTCCCACTAACAGAAGGAAATCCCAATCACATATTTTCTGTTAAATAAAGTTCCCAATACTGCTTCACATCTCGTTCAACTCCAATTTGGAGACATTTCTTGCAGCATCCCAAATACATTATTAGCAGGCTAGTTTGGTTTACCTTGAAATAGATTATATCTATGTGCTGAAAGTGGGAATAACATTTTACTATAGATATAACTACAGGAGACCCAGACTAGCTGCATCCCAAGGTTAACTGGTCATTTTGGAACAGTACTTTGTTAAACTTACTCGACACCCATCTAGTAAGTCATCAGGGGCTTGAAAAGAACTGATATCTAAATTTTCCAAATCATCAGGAGGAGGATCCAGCCTGCTGTTCAGAGCAGAGCTACATGCAGTTTCATTAATGCCATTCAAACTGATATTGGAAATGTGGCTGACATCTGAAAGGGTTCGACCTTTAAATACAGTTAAAATAAAAAAGAGGAAAAAGTAAGTTGGCTTCTCCAACTGCTCAACCAAACTTGATTGTCAAATACGATTTTGTCATGCTAATAACACAGACAAAACCGGAGCATCACAATAAAGCAGAATCTAGCCTCTGTTAAAATGTAGGGTTTAATTACACCAAAATTTAGCATGATCTCACTATGGGCAGCAGTGTTTACACAGAACTCATTCTCCTCTTTCTCCTGAACAAGTGTCAGCCTTAAGTTGTGGGAGGTCAGCTTCTGAGAACGTGTTCTGTTCAGCAAGCTATGTGGCCATCTACTAAGTTACATGTATTTACATTTGATATGAACATAGACTGCTCTTTGGTTTCGTCTTTCAATCGTTCCTAAGCAGACAAAAAAAATTCAAGTTCAGGCCCTGACTATGCAAACACACACATGCTGAACTTCAAACATGTGAGTAAACCCATGTACTTAGAGTTAAGCATGCATCTGCAGGATCAGGGCCACATTTCCAAAATCTTAGTGCAGTTAACAGAGTATAACTGAAATTTCAACAACTCCGTCAGTATACTGAGATGTCTTACTTACTGTCAGGTTTGCTGGCTTGGCTAGTAGGAGTTGATGTACTGGGTGTGGTATTTTGCTTTTGTACAGACATAATTTTATACATTGCCTCATCTTGGCAGAAGCCTTTCTCAATACTGTCAAAAAACCACTGGATGGACACACACTGTACATTCCATTTTTTGGCACATTCATATTTTTGGCCTTTGATATAAAGAAAAATTAGAATGATTAAAAGTTAATGCTCCAACAAATGACAACTCTAAAGAATGACCATACATTGCAAATCAAAGAATTTAAAACAAAAACTGCATTTACAAATGGTAATTGCCGATACGTTCTCATATACCAAGGGGTTTTTTTCCTACTCCCAAGTAGAAGTTTGTATTGAATTCAGTAAAGCTATCTCAATATAATTTTGGTTCCTTTGACAGCACTGTCGTCTATGACAGTGATTATGAGTCGGGACCCAATACTGGATCACAGACCCTCAGATACTGGTCGCGGTGCCCCCCGCTGCCTCCACCAAAAGACTGGAATGCATTGCTCAAAGATGTAATTGTTGGGGTGCAGGCATAATTTCTTTTAAAAGCAGCATGTTAGATATGCTACTTCAAGCACACTAGCCAAATAGTTCTAACACATCCTCGGACATTAGGTTCTGTTTTTAACTGTTAGGTTTTCTGTTTTGAAAACTGCCATAAGATCTTAAGCTTCCATCTGAACTGCAACAAGAAATTGGCAGAAGAGATTGCAATGTGTGAGATATAGATGAACAGAAATACCGGTACTTTCAAACAATTATAATACAGCAATATTTATGATTAAACTTATACTTACCACTTAGAGAATGCTATAAAAATATCAGCTTTGTAGTTCATCTGTACTTCATTTTAGTGCTAACATTAGACATTAGCCCAAAGTTCTGTTGAGGAACTTGAACACCTGACTTTACAGCCTAAAAACTGTGTTTTACTATTACACTACATATAAAAGCAAAGGCGTACTTTTATTCCCATATGTACAATGGAAAGCAGCTGACAGCTAGCAAAAAAGTCATCTCTTGATTATGTTATCAAGGAGATATATTTCACAGCTGCAACACCGAAGTTTCAAAACACAAAAGGGTGAAACTTTTGCAACCTTTTAACTAATAGGATTGTATTGTGTATAGAAAATTAAAATGTATGGTCAGCTGAGCTATCGACAATGTTAATCTCATCTACAAGCTGTTTATAACTATTCTAAGTTTAAAAAAAGACAAAACCAATCAAAAGGGACAGTGAGTATTAGCACATTCTGTCATGGTGCACTCAGATTCTAAATCTTACTTGGCTCACTAATTTCAGACTGACATGTTTTGGAAATATCTGTACAGGTGTTTACATTGCTTTCGTCATTCTGGTATCTGAGCACTCAAGGGGTACATTCAGACCCAGTGATAGAAATGCCTCACATTGTTCTGCAGAGTCGACAGTCCTGCTGAAGGAGCTATTCTAAACTCTTTGGCCAGAGACAAAACGGTCATAACATGATCTTGGAGCTTTAAGAAGGCTTTAAGAAGAGAAATCAC
Source organism: Pelusios castaneus (assembly GCA_007922175.1). Classification (NCBI taxonomy): domain Eukaryota; kingdom Metazoa; phylum Chordata; order Testudines; family Pelomedusidae; genus Pelusios; species Pelusios castaneus. Next base: position 3,199,602 of record ML686024.1, on the reverse strand, counting down.
AAAATAATTGCCCAGGAAAGGTAGGGAGGAAATTTAAAAATTCTATCTAATGTGATTTAAACATTACAAAGAACAAAGTAGTACTTTAATTTATTTTAGTAAAAGAGAATTCAGGAATTTTAAGCGGGAAGAGTTTATCTTCAACAGTTTATTAATTCAATTAATATCACTACTAAAATAACTTCACCCAAATTTAGTTTTGTTTTTCTGTAGGCCTCTCTCCTTCCCACTTCCGATAGCATTTGGGTCTTTACTTTTGCATCTCTCTGCTCTCCTTTCCACCTTCCTTTAAGAACACTCTGTATCACTCTTCCTGTACACAATATTTATCTTAACAGCACTGGCAGTAACAGCAGCATAAATATAGATCTTGACCCTGATTTTCCAAACACTTATGCACATGCTTAGCTCTACACATGAGTTGTTTCTTCACACTCAAGTTGACTGAATTATAATCTACCTTTCGGCTCCTGAACAATGAGGTGGGTACACTCATTCATCTTCAGCTGTCCTGTGTACTGACCACCATGCTCAGTAGTGAGACACTGGACCTCCTTCCTCTCCACAGTGCTTAAGCCAGTTACACAGATTGTACAGCCACGAAACAAAGGACATATGAAGTCTTCTATGTTTATGTCTGTGTATCTAATCATACTGCAAGAAGAAAATAAGAGATCTATATCCAACATAACTCCAAGAGAACAAATACAGTCTAGAACCAGTACAAAACTAAGTATTTCCTAATACAAAAAGTAGTTTTTTACCCTTGTTGTGACTTTTCCCATAAAGCTTTTACCCACGTGGGAAGCAAAATGGGTTTCTTCAGAGCAGCTGCCACTAAATATTTCTTGCTGCCAACTTCTCCAGCTATAAGATGAGTTACTGACACATTAAGATCTCTATACACACGGCCACCCATCATCTGTACATACTTATGAACTTCTTCCTAAAGAAAAAAAAGGCACATAAAGTAGTGAAACAGCAAAACATGTATTTTAATTTTAATATTACTTATTTTTTTAAAAAGCTATTATTCCATGACCTGTGATTTCTCCTGTAGCAACTTATGGCAACTTTAAAACAGAAAAATATTTTTTACCTACATGGAAATGAACAATACTGAAGGAAGCCATATTAAAACTGTAAAATAGTGAATACTGGAGGAATTGCACCCTATACAAAACACTTGCAATGCAGATTAAATAAGAAAAATGCCTGTGCTCTGTTTACTGCCCAGGAATCCGCATCACATACTATTACTAGATACAGAATTAGTTACTTTAGAAACAATGTTGGTCACACTTTTATTAAGAGAAAATTTATAAATAGCTTATAAAGGGTTAACATATGATGATAACATAGGATGAGATAGACATGAGTACCATGTGTTATACGGGACTATAAGCACATCAGTAGAAGGTGTTATATTTGATTATGAGGTACTTATTAACCTGGACTCTAATAATTGATTAACTACCTATTCAAACATCTATTCATAATTTATTAAGCCTTTATAAATTGAACCTTAATATAAAGTGTAATCAAAATGCTCAATATTTAACAGAATACTTATTCAGAGTAACATAACTATTAAATTGTTAATTACTTTATAGTTTGAGATAAATAGTCATATCATGGTCTGTGACACTCTAGCTGTACACAACTACCCAGCCAATTGATCTAGAACTCAAGTCAGTTCATGAATGCTCCAAATTATACAACAGCTTCCTATGCTCCCTCTAATCAACCAAAGAAGGGTTTTTTTTTTTTTTTATTTTTTGGAGTTTTTTTTTTTTTTTTTTTAACATAATCACTTCTATAACACAGATCTGAGGTTTCTGCTGATTTCTTTGATAGGTAGTTCTTTAAAAACAGCAGCTGATTGAGAAAAAGTTAACTGCATCCCAAACAGCCAAAGTAAAATTGCAAATGTTTTTCTAGTTTAAAAGATTACAATGGAATTTTAACTCATCGAAAGAGGCAAAAAATTATAGAGATGCAAAAAATGAGTGTCTTGTCATCATCATTTATACTTTCAACTTTATTTTTAAATTAGTGGGGAAAAAATAAAATCCCATTTTTCCCTATATTTGAATTATATTCCTTATTCTTAAGTTTTCAGAACAAACAAGGAGTCCTACGGGACTTTTAAAGACTAACAAATGTATTTATCACATGAGCTTTCGTGGGAGAAAAAATCCCACTTCATCAGATGCTTGAAGATGGGGATCTTACAGAATGGGAGGAAAATAAATGCAGGGAAGTGTAAGTCATAAGATCAAGTCAGATGTTACAGCAAATCAAAGCCATTGTTTAGATTGAAACAGTGGAAAACAACATATAGAGGGAGGTGAGATCAAATCACCTGTTGTAATAAGAAAAAACAGCAATCCCTATTTAACCCTAAGGCAACAGTGTCAAATCTGCACATGAATTCCAATTATGCAGTTTCTCTTTGAAGCTTTGATTTGTAATCCATTTTTTTAAGCACAGATGGAGTGAGCAGGGAGATTGAAATGTTCCCCTACTGGTTTTTGAATGTTATTTCTGACGTCAAATTTGTGTCCATTTATTCTTTTGGGCATAGACTGTCCTTTTTGTCCAATGTATAAGGCAGGGGGCATTTCTGGCACATGATGGCATAAATCACACTGGTGGATGAGCAAATGAATGGGCCCTTGATGGAGTAGCTGGTTTGATTAGGTCCTGTGATGGTGTCTTTTGGGCAGATATATGGGCAAAGTTGGCAACGTGGTTTGTTGGAGGGATATGTGCCTGTTTTAATGTTTCTGTTGTTTGGTCTGTAGTTGCTGGTGAATATCTTCAAGCATCTGATGAAAGTGGGATTTTCTCCCACGAAAGCTCATGCAATAAATACATTTGTTAAGTCTTTAAAAGTGCCACAGGACTCCTTGTTTGTTTTGCTTAATTGGACTAAGACAGCTACCCCATTGGAACTTAAAAGTTTTCAGTAAATGCAAAATGTTTTTACAATTAACCAATAAATCTTATTGATGATGCATCTGGAAGAAAACTCACAAAAATACAGCTGAATAATTATTCTTCCATTATATACTGTAATGTATTACCCTAGTTTCTTTTTCAAGACTGGTACAGGATATTGTTACATCAGCCATGGCCATATTATAGACAGGGTATTCAGCTCTTGGGACACATCGCTGGTGCTGCATACAAAATATGACTACCTGTGGTCCAACGATTCTACAGCCAAGCTGCAACAAAAATAAAACAAAAAGACCAAAGAGGATTAATATGGAAGTGCGACATTTTTCTCACAAAAAGTGATTTTCCAAAAAATACCTTGAAACAAATCCTAGGTTCCATTCCAGCAACACAAGGTAGTTGAAACTGACCAACCGATTGGCTGGGGATTCCTCAAACACAGGGGAATCCTTACATGACACAGAGCTGGCCCCAGACTAGTTAGCAGAGAGGAAATGTCTGGAGCACCAATGAGCTCTGGCTAACCTACCCTTTGGTACCGCAATACCTCAGAGCTCATTGTAACCAAGCCATTTTCCCAGGTTGCTCTATGCTCAGGAGAAACAAAAAAGGTGGCATAAAGCCACCTTTTGCTGACTCCCACAGATCCTGCAGAAGCAGAGGCAAATGAAACTGAAGGATTGAACCCTTTGTCTTGCCCTCCCCTTTTATGACAGTTCTACCTTTTACTATTTTCCCACTGAAAGTCTGTTTAAAAGCATACTGTATTTACACATATTCACTGTGTACATTAAACCGGTATACAGAATGCAGAAAGGGAAACGCGTACGAGCACAGAAATGAGAAAGGAATAGGACACTTGTAAGTAATCTAGTGGGTAGCAAACCTTTTTGAGGTGACTAAAAACAATGCCACTAAAAGGGTCACAGATGTAAAGAGATTTGTCATTCTCTTTTATACTGAGTGCTTGCGCTTCTTCAAGGATCTGGAGATATTCTTCTGACTGAAATTCTTTTATAGACTGCAAGAAAACAAGAAACAATATGAATACACTTAAATCTTCTTCACCTTTGAATCTCTTTTTCTCTGTTGGACAATTCTTTGAAACAAATCCTATGGCAACTCCAGAAACATATCCTTTTGAAATTACTTACAGAAAAATTACAAGAACTCATTTTTAATGAAGTTGAACAAATATATCAAATTAATTCAGTCCATTGCAGTGTACAAATTTTCACCTATGGGACCTGATACTGCCTGCTGCTGAGAGCCTTCCAACTCCTACTGACTTCCCAGGGAAGAAATGACTTGATACTCTCCTCACTACAGTAGCATGAATGAAGGACCAATAGAAGACTCCCTGAGTCCTGAGGACTGCATCTCACCCTGCTCTGGAATCTGCTGAGCACTCTCCACAACCACTTATTCCAATCATTTGAATGTTTACCACCAAAACGCAGCATTTTAATCTCTTTAAAAAGTTAATTCAAATCTTGTGGGACAATTTACTCTTTAGGGAAGGCAAAGTTCTTAATTAGGTTATTCAGTCATTCTTCAACTATTTAAAAAACCACCTCACAGTGGTAAGTGCTATGCCAGGCAGTGATTAATGGTAGGATTGGGCCCAAAGTTTGGGGTTCCTCAGCAACCTTCTGGAGGCTCACAGCACCTCATAGGACTGGGCCCACAGGGAAACAGTTTACACAAAACAGTGATTTCACTATATGAATCCAAAGTATTAAGAACTAGAACTAACCCACAGTAACTAGTAAAAATAAGAAGTATAAAATAGAGAAAAAGTTGTTCCTGACTGTTGAGACAACTGTATTTTCCTAACATCAAATGCCTTCATCTACAGAAACAGTACATTTTAAGATTTGCAGTAAAGACAAATAAACATGAAAATAGACAGAAAACTAAATTTAGAAAAACAGCCAATAGTATCAAATGTGCTTACCTCAAGAGCTTTAAAAAAATATTCAGAGTTTCCAGAGGATTTTATAAATTTAACAAAAAATGGCTCCTTGTCACTTTTCATCCTTTAACTAATGGATGAAACAAAAAAAGTTTTGAAGTTAAGTACTATTTTTCAGAATAACTATTATGTATTCAAGACCTGCATTAATTAGATGTATCTAATTCATTTTTTCCACATAAATTATTGTCATTTCTTGAATAAATGTACCCAAACACTATGAACAATTTACTCCCTGGAAATTTCAAAGGGGTAGCCGTGTTAGTCTAGTTCAGCAAAACAAACAAGGAGTCCTGTGGCACTTTTAAAGGCTAACAGATTTTATTTATCGCATGAGCTTTTGTGGGAGAAAATCCCAATTCATCAGGTGCTTCAAAGCATCTGACGAAGTGGGATTTTCTCCCACAAAAGCTCATGCGATAAATAAAATCTGTTAGTCTTTAAAAGTGCCACAGGACTCCTTGTTTGTTCTACTTGGAAATGTCAGTGCTTCTTTGTTCATCTATTGCTCCAATGACCAGTATTTAGAGGCTCAATACATCTCAGAGATCATCCTCATTGATGCAGAAAGGAGGCAGGGGGTGGAGATGTGGGCTTGGAGAGTTTGTTGGGGTTACCCAGAACAATACTAAGGGCAGACTTAAATGCACCACCCTGTACAGGAAAGAGAGCTAATGCAATTCCAAACTGTTATCTTTCCATGGATCTCCTTTACCAGGGGACTGATCTCCTTTCTCAGTATGTCACTACTGGGTTTTCCCACAGGACAGTGCGATAGGACCCCCGGTGCTGCTGAACAGTGCAACCTAGAGATACGGATTTAAGCGCGGGACGCTACTCAGAGGCAGCAGCAGGCGAGTTTCCTCCGCGGGGCTGCAGGTGAGGGGCGGCCGAGTAAGACCGAGCCTGGGGACCGCAGGGAGGCAGGCGGGGCCGAGCCCAGCAGCGCCACCCGCGGGTATTACTCGCACGGGCGCGGATCATACGCGCGCGGCCCGATTCTCGCGGCTCTGCCCTCAATTCCCGCCCGTGGAGCGGCTGGAGGGCACAGCGGGCTCTAGCGGGGGAGGTTATGGACGATGCAGCCCCCTCACGCACCCGCCCGGGCACTTACTCCCGTAGTAGGTACGGCCGGTGCCGGTCTAGCCGAACCCAAGGCTGGCGGGAAGACAGGCGAAAGTAGCCACACTGCGCAGGCGCGCCAGTATAGGAAGACACGCACGCATGCGTGTTGCTCCTCGTATGCCCTGCCGTGCTCGACCGCCCCGCCCACTCCCGGCGGCCCCCGGGCGGGAGCGCCTTCTATAAAGATTGGCTGCAGCAGGCGCGCGCGCAACGTTCGCTCCGTCCTTTACACAGCGCGCGCGTTACTGCTCTGCAGCTGGTCGGGGCCTGACGTTCTACTCTCCCAGCAGCGGCTTCTGCTTGCGTTGTCCGGCCTGCTAGTGAGCGGCCGCGCGCCGTACCGCGCTCCCGCGTGGGTTCCTGCCCGTTCTGCGCCCGGCGCTGCTGGCGGCTTAGGTCCGGATCTCGCGCGCTCTGCTCCCGGCAAGGGCGCGTGGCTGGAGCGGCTGTCCTGAGGCTCGTTGGCTCTAGCTGCCTTGTTCCTTCCATCCCTCAGCAAGGCTCTGACCGCTCAGGCCCTGCTGCTGAAGGGGAGAGTGCCCTGCCTCGGGAAGGCTCGGGCCCGCTTTGCATGCCGCCTCGAGGCAAGGCACCAGAGACAGTCTACGTGAGCCAGGAGCCTGCCTGCGGACAGCAGGTCCCTAGCCTGCCAGCTGGGCATCTCTTGGTTCTTGACTGCCATCCATCATTAGAGCCCTGCAAATCTGCGGATATCTGCATCCGTGGATACAATGCAGCGATCTGCAGACTATTTCTTGCAGATGCAGATCAGATATGGAACCACATATTTTTATCTGTGTAGGGCTAGAACCCTGCAAATACACAGATATCTGTGGACCGGTTCTTGAGCTGCAGATTGGATGCGGATCCACGTATTTGTGTCTGTGCAGGGAGTGGGACAGTGCGGGGCCCATGGATCCGCAGGGCCTGGGGCGTTTGCCCCCTCCCAAGGACAGCCCTAGCTCTATCCATTATAGACTCATAAAGCTTATAGGTTGGAAGGGACTTCTGGAGACCATCTAGTCCACACTCCTGCTCCAAGCAGGACCAACCGCAACTAAATCATCCCAGCCAGGGATTTGTCAAGTCAGGCCTTAACCTCTAAGGCTGGACATTCTACCATGTCCCTAGTAACCCATTTTAGTGCCTCACCACCTTCCTAGTGAAAAAGTTTGCCTTAGTATTCAATCTAGACCTCCAATACTGTAACTTGAAATCATTGCACCTAACTCTGTCAAATGTTACAACTGAGAACAGCCTGGTTCAGGGGTGGACAGAATTGGCTTGCAGCTAGATGTCAGCAATTTTACTTTTGGTCACCAGAAGGTGCTCCTCAATTGGATTTCTGGAGTGGGGCTAGGTGACAGGCTATTAAAACTGATCACCATGGTGACCAGAAACAGATTTATGGAGGCCTGGCCTATTTCCATCTTCCTTGGATTCTCTCACCCCAACCCACTTTCATATAGTTGAAGGTTGCTATCAATTCCTCCCCTTTACTGTTTTCTTCTGCAAACTAAATAGCCTAGTTCCCTCAACTTCTCTCAAAAGTCTTGGGTCTGCCTTGTAATCATTTTTGCTGTCCTCTGCTGAGCTCTAAATTGTCCACATCCTTTTCTGTAATGGGGCTGGGGCTCAAAACTAGACACAATACTCCAAATGTGTCCCCATCAATGCCAAATGGAGGGAAATAATCACTTCCCTTGATCTTTGGGCAATGCTTCTACTAATGAAGCCCAATATGCCATATTTTGTGGTAATAAAGCTACATTGTTGCCTCATGTTTAGCTTCTTGTCCACTGTAACCCCAGGTCCTTTTCTACAGAACTGCTGCCTAGCTAGTCAGTTCCCAGTCTGTAGCAGTGCATGGGATTCTTCCATGCTAAGTGCAGGACTTGTTGATTTCTTTTGCCCCAATCCTCCAATTTGTCTAGGCCACTCTGTATCTTACCCCTATATAACAGGGTATCTGCCACTCCCCCAAGCTTAGTGTCATCTGCAAACTTGCTAAAGGTTCAATCCACCCCATCTTATCTAACAGTGTCTAAAGCCAGATGTTTCAAAGGAAGTGCAAGAAACCCTGGAGGGGGTACCCCTATTCCATCAAAGTATGAAAGCACATGCATGATCTGAAGCTCATGAGTACCCACATGCTTCAAGTTATGTATCTGTTTGAGTGTTTTGTGGGGAAAACACAATCAGTGACAGCAGAGCAAGCCCCAACGGTTGTAAATACTGTGCAACATGTCTGCATGTGCAAAGCCAATAAGCTCATTTTTGTACTAGGTTTTGTCTCTAGATACCAGTGTTTCTAACGGTGAGCAGAATGGTGCCATCCTCCTTATGATTGATTATATTATGCTGCTTTGGCTGAAGACAATGTGAGGAGTCTCAGATTACTGTATTAAATTTTGGCTGGAAAATTCAATGCTTGACTTTTTTAATTTTTTTAAAATATTAAGAATTACCGGTATTTACCCTTTTAACAGGTTTTGTTTGAACAGACATAATCAAGTAACCACATGGTGGCACTATACATTCAGAGTTTGAAATGACTACGGCCTAGCAAAAGCAACCATGTAAAATAGCAATTAGACCATCGAGTTCACCTCCTTAGGATAGTAGGAAACAAAAGGCTGCATGAGATAGCAAATTACCCTTTCATCCAGGAAGAGTAAAACATACTTTTTAATGTTAGTAAAGAATAAGATTTTAGAGAGATTTGTTTTATTAACATTTATCATTAGTCCTGTTTAGAAAGTCTTAAGTAGTAGTGACTGAGGAACTGACCTTGTGAAACATTTGAGCATACTCAACTTCCTCAGAAGACAATTCAGCATTCAGCAGAATAGGATCTTTTATGAGTGAGGAACAGGTAAGTCTGAGTTGGTTGTCTTGATACCATTAATTATATTTGATATGTGGGAAAATGTTTTGTCACACATTGTCAGAAGCTAATTTTCCTGGGCAAGTTATATAGTAAAAGGCTCTTTACTCTAGCAGACAGAAGCTTAAGATCCGCTCGCTAGAAGCTTGTCACCACCATTGATCTACAATCATGGTGGAATGGATTTAACTTAGAACTGGAAGGCTCTATATCCAGTTCCTAATGCTCAGTGCCATCTACTTTGTGCTCTGTGCTGTCTGCTCATTTGTTATTGTAACATGCAGTGTTCAAGAGCAGCTTTGCCATCTCCCCTGCACTCCCACCCCATTCTTTTAGGACACACGTATTCTGTAAGAAGCCACAACTAGAGAATTCAATCAGCTTTAATAGACTGCAAACACAAACATGATATATCATAGTATATCACTTGTTCTGGTTTTTGGATCCTTGAGTTATATACATCGAGTTCCATTTAGTAGCAGAGGCTCCACCATTTCTTCATCTCTGCTCTTCCCCATTTAATATAGCTCACTATAAACACCCTGTGGGTAGATGAGATCCGCCCTAATTTTTTGAAGCAAGCTTCAGTTCCATTGAAGTAACAGGTCTCTTAAGAAGACGTCGTAGTCCCATGAGGTTACTTGTTTTCATAAGCCCATATGCTGTCCTTTGCTGCAACTCACTTGGTCCTGCAGGCAGCTCTTCTCCAGAAAAGATCCATACTGTAAGTGAAATTCTTCCTAGATACAAGGGCTCCTTTTACGTCCCTCTTGACGGGCATCAGTTGTGTGCTGTTCCCTACGTGACTGAGGTCTTGCACAAGAGTAGCAGGGCTTTTATCTCCCTTTGCATGGAGCTGGTTAATTTTTTCCTGGCTGGAGAGTCAGAATACACAGACTCCATCATACTAAAAATGTGTGTGTAATCCAGGAAGGCATTAGTTCAGGGCTCAACAAAATTGCTGCCCCACTAGGGTGCCCAGTTTAAAACTAAGGTGCCTAGCTGGGATGCCCCCACTGCTGAAAAACTGCCACTGTCACTTAATGGCGCTGGTGCAGAGGCCCCCGCCACCAAATCCACTTAGTGCTGCTATGCGTGCTGGTGGCTCTATTTTTACGTGCCAGGGGGCTGCTCCACTGCTGCAGTTCTGTGGCGGAGCTAGGTGCCACATTACAAACCCCGGGTGCCATGCCAGCCTGATACCCAGGGTTTGTTGTGCCCTGCATTAGTGGGAGTTCTCAGCTCTGGTTGAGATGTGAATAACTCACAAAAGGGCTTTTTTATTCTTTAAATTAAAAAACCAAAGCCTTGCAAGTAGGCTACTATATGCCGGAAAGTATCTCCTTGAAAGAGAATTTGTCCTTCCAAAGCTTCATCAATTGGCATGAAAATGCTCCTTTTTCTATTGAAAAATTTATTGCTGTTCGCTTTTTTCAGGATACAATTCAGTAAAAATTCATATAACAAATTCCAAAAGGTGGCTCATGCATAATGTGTGAAAAGAAAGAACAGTAAAAAACCCCAAACTTAGTGCATTAGAAAACAGAATCCCAGCTTGCCCATACTTCCTTTATGGATGTAGCTCAGCAGTCATATAATCAAGTACCAAAACAGAAAGATTTGAAAGAAGTGGTTTGATGAGTGAGGATTTCCTGATTTCAAATGCACCTGGTAATTTCAAATATCTTCAGCACCATTACCTGTATCACCTTCCTATCAAAGTATTTTCTAAGGGCTATAGAAACATAAGAAAACAGGATTTACCATACTAGATCAGAACAGTGATCCATCTAGTTCAGAATCCTATCTAACAGTGGCCAAGGCCAGATGTTTCAAAGGAAGTGCAAGAAACCTTGGAGGGGCTACCCCTGTTCCATCAAAGTATGAAAGCACATGCATGATCTCAAGCTCATGAGTACCCACATGCTTCAAGTTATGTATCTGTTTGAGTGCTTTGCTGGATCTAAATCTTAGGGAATAGCTTGTTTATATCTGCTATCAATTCTCATTATGGACTTTGGGAGTTTTAGGTATGGAATAATGGCTGGATAATGTCTAGTGTTAAGATTCTATCACTAGATTTTTAGTAAAAATCAGGGACAGGTTGTGGGCAAAAATAAAAAATTCACACAACCTGCGACCTGTCTCTGACTTACTAAAAATACCTTCATGGGGGAAAGGGGAGACAGAACTGCCAGAGCTTGCAGCTGCTCCAGGTTGGTACTCTAGCAGGCTTGCGGCTGCTTAGCTGTTGAACAGCGGGATGGCTCCTGGACTGGCTGTTTGGCAGCCCTGGGGCTGGCTGCCAGTTATCTATTAGGTGGGACTGGGGCTGGCCCCTGGTCAGCTGCTCCACAACTCTAGGGATAGTCACCAGTCAGCTGTTCTGTGGCCCTGCAATTGACACCTGAATAGCTGTTCAGCAGCTCTGGTACTGACAGCTGCTCCAGCCCTGCCCCAGAAGTCACAGAGATCCTGGAATATTTCAAAATCTGTGACCTCCATGATATCTGGGCCCAACTCGTGTTCTTATTAATGTCTTGCTACTGTAGTAGAAACTCAGAGTTATGGACACCAGAGTTTGAACTGACCAGTCAAATGTACACCTAATTTGGAACCAAAGTATGCAATCAGGCAGCAGTGACCCCTCCTAGATAGATAGATAGATAGAGTACTTCGTTAAATGTAAACTACTAAAAGAAATGAAGGGAAATTTAAAAAGATTTGACAAGGTAATGAAACTGTTTCTGTGCTTGTTTCATTTAAATTAAGATGGTTAAAGGCAGCATTTTTCTGCTGCACAGTAAAGTTTCAACACCATCAATCATAGAATCATAGGGCTGGAAGGGACCTCATGAGGTAATCTAGTCCAACCCCTGCTAAAAGCAGGACCACTCCCACTAAATCATCCCAGCCAGGGTTTTGTCTAACCGAACCTTAAATATCTTCAAAGACCCATTCCAATGCTTCACCACCCTCCTAACGAGAAAGTTTTTCCTAATATCCAACTTTGACCTCCCCAGCTGTAATTTGAAACCATTGCTCCTTGTTCTGTCCTCTGTTACCACTGAGAACAGCCTAGCTCCCTCCTCTTTGGAGCACCCCTTCAAGTAGTTGAAGGTTGCTATCAAATCCCCCCTCAGTCTTCTCTCCTGCAGACTAAATAAGCCTAGTTCCTTCAGTCTCTCCTCGTAAGTCGTGCTACAGCCCCCTAAACGTTTTCGTTGCCCTCCGCTGGACAAAATGTTCAGTTGTAAACTTTTAAAAGAACAAATCATCATATTTTGTTCAGAATGTTCGTAACACTGAAGTGCTAGTGTAAATCAACAAAAACGCTTAACATAGACAGGGTTTGGAAAAAAAAAAGTCATATTTCCCAGATAACATCTATTTGCAGCGCCGACGTCGGATGCCACATCTAAAAGATTTTGCAGAGATGCGATTCTTCTTTTGCTTTCTTACAGGCCTTCATCAACAGTGAGATGATGAACGTAAACACTTAAATTAACAGCATTGGCATTTGAGTGAATCCATTTAAAAAGCCAGCTGTTCACACCTCTCATAGCTATTGTTTCAGTATCGACAGATAAAAGTTGGTATTATGGTATTGGTTTAATCGTTTGAAGGTTTTATCTGCAACCATAATGGCTTCAGATTCGCTTTTTCCTATCTGGGGTTCTGGAGAAGATTGCTGCCTCAAAACAATGGAAAACAAACAAAGACAAACCTCAAAAAACAAAACAAAATCCATAACAACTATATTACTGACCTGGCATGATCCAGCCCAAATCAAGCTCTATATACAGTGCCTGATCTATTTATTTATCAAATTATTGCACAAGCATTGACTTACTGATCAACGTCTACTGATTAATAAGCTTTGGCAAGGAGAAGGGGTATGTATGCATTTTTGTTAATTTTTTGACCATGAAAAAATAACATCTACTTGAAACAACTATTGATTAAAATTATTCTTTCAAGGAATTTTACATATCTTGTAACTTACATATGATTTAGGAAAACCATATCATTAACAAATTAGTATTTAGTATGAAAAAGACAATATACAACCAAAATAAAAGCAGAAGCAACTAGAAAAGCTGTAGTTTCTTTTTTCATGAAGTTTTCTATGATCTCGTTTTCAAGATTTAGTATTACACATGTCAATTTAGCCAAATTAATACTAATATATCACCAGGTTTGTGTTGGATGAAATACATGTGAGTATACATGTAAGTGGAATATCTCTTGCTAAGATGTGAGAGGTAGTTCAAGGGGATGTGTCTGTTTTTGACCTCATTTCGTGTTTTAAATTATACTTTCAAGAGGTATGTTGGTAGTTTGTTCATGAGCCCAAAAACTTAGTATAAAGAACAAAATCACAAACTTTTCTAGGGCCAAGTTTACCAATATATGGCATGTTGTATTTTCTAAATAAAAGGGGTGAACATGTCCCTGCAAAAGCCTAAATTTACATATCCAAGTAAGAAGTTAAGTATGCACATCTCTTTTTAAAATGTATTTACAAATATATTCCTTTTTTGTGGAGAAAACTGGTGTGCATTTTTATTGTATAGTTACCAGCTTAGTGGCCTCTTTAAAGCCAATTATTCTAAAAGATTTGGTCCTTTGCACAAGTGCTTCCACAAAAGTGAATGTTACTGTTTTCCTTGACATCCTTTACAAGGCAACTGACAATTCCTGCTCCCCAGTAGATGGAGTGTATGTGGAACTAAACCGGTCAGGTGTCTCAGCATAGAAAACTGGGCAATATTTATATAAGCGGATTGCAATGTGGTTTCGGAAAAAGGTAGAAAGATATTTCCTAAACTTTTCCCCTGCAAAGGCATAGATGACAGGGTTGATACAACAGTGGATCATTGCAATTGCTTCTGTCACTTGGATTGCTAGCTCCAGTTGACTGCTGCTCTCACAATTATTTAAGGAAAATGAATTTTGAAAAGTGTGTATGAGAACAGCAATGTTATATGGTGCCCAGAAGATAAAATACACAATCATTATAATAAAAATAAGCCGGACAGCCTTATGTTTTTTCTCATTCCTACATCTCAGTAACGTCTTGATAATCTCCGCATAACAGAAGATCATAATGCCCAGTGGAACGATAAGTCCCAGGATGTTCATCTTTAAAGTCTGGAATTGCTTCCATATACTTTCCTGTTCCAATGGATAATGAGGACTACATGTGAAATGAGATGACTCCTTTTGAGCTTTGTAAAATATTAACCCTGGAAGAGAGGCTAATATTGCAATACCCCAAATGAAAACACTTGTAAGGATGGCATAGGTAACAGTCCTAGCTTTTATAGCAAACACTGCATGGACAATTGCCAGATATCTATCTAGTGTCAAAAGTATTATGAAAAAAATTCCACTGTAAAATCCAGTATAATAGACCCCTGTAAGAATTTTACACATTGCGTTGCCAAAATCCCACTCACGTGCTGCATAGTAAGCCCAAAATGGCAGGGAAAGAATAAAAAGCAAATCGGAAATTGCCAGATTCAGCAAATAGACGTCAGTCATGCTTCTCAGCCTCTTGTATTTTATCAGGATCAGCACAACGAGTGCATTGCCCACCAGGCCAAAGATCAGCACCAAGGAGTAAAGTGGCGGCAGAAACTGGGATGCAAATTGTTTGACATCAGCTTTTTGACATGGTGCTGCCTCGCTATCATAATCGTAGGTTGTTAGGTCAGTTTCTTCAGTCATCTTGTGCTGTCCTGGGTGAAGAAAAAAGTTTAAAATGAAAGTGATGGACTATCATTAGATGGAGATGTCTTTCAGTAAAGATTAAAGTCATTATTGACTCATTCAAAAGCAAGCTGATCTTAAAAAGGAGATCACTGAGAAAGCTGTTCAGATTAAGGTGTCATTGTCTTTTTCTGAGGCAGGATTGCTTTTCAATGAAATCATTACCTTTTTTTATTTGCTGTGATTCAGGAAACTTTTGGTGCCAATGGGAAGGTGACACAGTGGTGACACAGGGTTTTACAGAGATCCCCTGCATCAGATATATGCATAACAGTTCCCCAAATGAAGGCAGGTGAGGGCTGTCCAGAGAACCAGTAGCCCTATGGTCATCGTAAGTATTGCCAAATGTATGTGCAGATAATATTTAAGGAAGTCATGTATCTATACTAAAAATCCTTAAGGATTTGGGATTAGGGTGGGTTTCCAGGAGGTGACATACCTGAGGAATGTTCCTACCAGGAAGTAACAGATGCTTATGTCTCTATCTGGTCATGGGTGTACTGGGTATACCTATTGGCATACTGAGCTAAATGCTAATCAAAAGACTGAAACCTTCAAGAGGTGAAATGTACAATAAGAAATAAACAGCAGCAGAGAATCCTATTTATAAGAAAAGACAATGGATTGGCAGAGCACATCTGAGGGTGCAGACATACACTGGGATCTTTCACCAAGGAGGCCAGCTGACAGCATGACTTGTCTCCTGAATGGATGATCATAGCCAATCCTGACAGTAAAACACTGGAAGAACTTTGGGTGAGCATTGCTGTATAAGACAGGAGTGTATCTAGATCAGTAAGTCTAGGTTCTAGAACATGTGATATGATTTTATTTAGTTTGCAACCATGCATTTCTTAAAACGTCCACTGGCTGTCACTTGAATTTCTATACTTTGTTAAATACACTTTTATTTGTTTTCATTGTAAATATCTCTAAGTGCTGTGTGTTAAGTGGAGTGATGATCAGAGGTGTAAGGTGGTGCTCTGTTTTTTTGAAAGTGATGAATCTGGGAATATCCAACGGAACAGGAGTGGACATTCCAAGGAGATGCTTTGAGAGCTTAGGAGTTGGAGGGTGACAATCTCTAACCTGGAGGGAGGGCAGACACTGCGTAAAATTAACATTGTTGCTTGTGTTGGCCATGGTCAATGGAGTCAGGGAGCTGACTTACGGCAAGCACAGAAAAAGCTTCATTTTGCTACGGGCTGGTGCCTCATAATTTGGATAGCCCTTGGAAATGTCACAGTTGCTTCATATCAGTTTTCTTTTTTGTATTGCCAAATAACTGTAGATATGGGGCATCCACTCAGTAAGCCCCATGTGCATAATTCTTTTGAACACACGGTAAAAGACAGGACAAGATTAAGAGTAGTAGCAAACTATGTGGCACTTGATGTTCTGGGATCAGGGAGTTAGGCCATGTACGCACAACAGATTATGTTTGTATAAGTTATGTCTCTGTGGGGTGGGAATAAGCCACTCCTGAGTGACCTAAATTACACAGACCTAAGCATTCATGGGGACAGCACTATGTCTGTGGGAGAGGTACTGCCACTCTCAGGGGATGGGTTAATTAAATCAACAAGAGAGCATGCTGCTTTAAGCTCTGTAGTGTATTCATTGCCTTCTTAGAGCAGGTCTACAGTACAGAGTTCTGTTGACAAAAGTCAACTTTCGGCGATAAAACGGTGGTGGTATACACACTACAATCTCCCCACCCACCAACAAAACTCCCCTGCTTTCATCACAAAGCTCAGTATAGACCTATTGTGACGTAACTGCGCTCCATGAGCTATCCCACAATGCCCATCCAGACTGCTCTGCTCCCTGTTTTGAACTCTGCTGCACTGCCCTGCATTACAGCTACCCAGGCAGGTGCCCCTCTGTTATGTAGTCAGGTTCCAAAGGGGTAGCCGTGTTAGTCTATTGCAGAAAAACAATCAGAGTCCTGTGGCACTTTTAAAGACTAACAGATTTATTTATCGCATGAGCTTTCGTGGGAGAAAATCCCACTTCGTCAGATGCTTTGAAGATGAGAAATTTACAGAATGGAAGGAAATTAAAGGCAGGGAAGTGTATGACATAGGATTAGGTCAGGCTGTAACAGCAAATCAAAATAGATGTTAGGATTCAAACACTGGGGAACAGCACATAGAGGAAGGTAAGGTTAAATCACCTGTTGTAATGAGAGAAAAATCTATATACAGTGTGTCGTGCTTTTTATTGGTGTGGGGATGGGGGAGATAGGGGAGGGGGGCACTCATGGGTGGGTGGTGGAGGTGACGGGGCCTGGTAACAGGCCCACCCCTCAGTGTTCTTCGCTGTCAAAGTGAGCTCTCAGCGCATCCTGGATGAGCTGTGCTTGCCGCTGGACCCACTGAGTCTGGGGCAGGGTGCTGTCAGGCTGCTCGTACTGCACAGCGAGCCACTCGGCCTCAGCTTCCCAGATGTGGGGGAACCTTTCCCCCCACAGCTCACAGAGGTTGTGCAGGCAACAGCATGCGCTGATGACCTCCGGGAGGTTGCTCTCGCCAAGCTGCAGGTGGGTCAGGAGGGCCCTCCAGCGAGCCTTGAGATGGCCAAAGACATGCTCAATGATGGTATGGCACTGGTTGAGCCTCCAATTGAAGAGGTCCCTGCTGGCATCCATGCAGCCCGTGTATGGGCATCATCAGCCAGGGGAGCAAGGGGTAGGCGGCATCCCCAAGGATCAGGACTGGCACCTGCACATCCCCGATGGTGATGGTGTGGTCAGGGAAGAAGGTGCCCACTTGCATGCGCCTGTACAGGGCGGAGTTGCGCAGGATCTGCGCTTCAGGTGCCTCCCCTGGCCAGTCTACATCGATGTTCTGGAATATTCTGTGGTTGTCCACGAGAGCCTGCAAGCCCACGGAGTAGTACCCCTGGCAGTTGACATAGTCCCTGGTGTGGTGTTCCGGGGCTTGGATGGGGATGTGGGTGGTATCCACAATGCCCCCACAGTTGGGGAAGTCACGTCGGGCAAAGCTGTCAAAAAGTTTGTGCTGGTTGCCTGGGGTGATGAGGTGGGCTAGCAGGACCCGCTTGATTGCCCTGCAGACCTGCATGAGAGCGGTCCCCACGGTGTCCTTCCTGATGCCAAATTGCTGGGCCACGGAGAGGTCAGAGTCCGAGGTTGCCAGCTTCCATACGACAAGGGCCACTCGCTTGTCTACGGGCAGGGTGGGTCGGAGTCGGGTGTCCATGTGCTGCAGAACGGGGGTGAGCTCCCAGACGAGCTTGAGGAGGGTTCGCTTGTTCATCCTAAAGCTCTGCAGCCACAGGTCGTTGTCCCAGGTGGTGAGGATGATCCACTCCCACCAGTCGCTGTGGGTCTCCCGTGCCCAGAGGCAGCGAGGCACGGAGCACAGTGCAGTGACTGGGGCAGCAGGGCTGGGGGCAGGCTGTTGTCTGCCTCTGCGCTGGTGAGTCGCCAGACAGGCCTGTTCCACAGCTGAAGAAGCCTTACCACTAGCTGGCAGGTGTCGCTTAGCTGGCTGACAAAGCGCAGGAGAAGAGGCAGATCCATGACCTGCTCAGGCTCTGAGTTGCCAGGCACAATGGGAAGGGGCTGAGCCCACTTCCTGTTTGGAAGGGGTGGCCAGGGGAGGGGAGACTTCTCTGCTACCACACTTCCCACAATGCACCCCTCCAACCCCCCCAAGTCGACTTAAGAGTCTAGTGTAGACTCTCTATGTTGACCTGATGAAGTCTGCCTTCGGTCGACCTAGGAATCTAGACTCTCTACGTCGATTTGATAAGGTCGACTTAAAGTCGACTTAATAAAGGCGACTTATTAAAGTTGATTTAACTTTCTAAGTGTAGACATAGCCAAAGAGACAATATGCAGACACATTCACTGTTCCTCAATACTCTCTCTCTCTATCTCATACACACACCCTCCCCTCCAACCCCCAGTCTCACACACCTGTGAGTTCCTTGGGTTTCTGCTCAGCAATATCAGTGTGAGTGATAGGGAAGTTGAAAAGCAGCTGTCAGTCTAGTAGGATGCCCATGGAATGATCGGATTCAGAAACTATCATATGATGCTGTGCCTGCCCCATGAGGCATTGAAAAGCCTTCCCAAAGCATCCTGTATGCAGTTGCACAGGGGGATAGCCACCACAGTGCACTGCTCCCTGTGTCGAAAAGGCTGGTAGTGTGAATGGACTGCACTGACACAAAGGCTACATCTACACTTGCAAATTAAGTCAACTTAAGGAGGCTTAAGTTGACTTAAAGAAAGCCGTGTCCACAGCTGGCTTTCATTAAGAGGAGTTAAGCAGCTCCTTAAGTCGACTTAATAACTAACAGTCTTTAGGTCGACTTAACAATTAATTCAATTTGTTAAGTCGACCTAAACACAGTGTGGCCACCTTGGGTCAGCTTATTCTATAAGTCGACCTACGGCGCCCCGGGACCCTGTGGGTCCCGGCGAGAAGGGACCCATGGTTCTGTTCTCCCTAAGACCTGCACATGGGTCCTGGCAAAAAGGACTATGCTCCACGGGGGTCCGGGCAAAAAGGGAGTGGTGCTCCCTGGACAGGATCCCCAGAGGTTCCCCTGTCAGCCTGAGTGCTGGTCAGCTGGAGAGCTGGCAATTGCCAGCCCCAGCGCTCCAGCTGACAGGGGAACCACTGGGGATCCCCTGTCCAGGGAACCCTGGTTCCGACCCGTGGCTGCCTTCTGGTGGGAAGCCACAGGTCCCAGCAAGAAAGGAGCTGCAGCTCCCTTCTTTCTGGGACCCACGGGGGTCCCGGGGAGAAAGGAGCCTGGCTCCCTTCTTGCCAGGACCCGAGGGGGTCCCGTGGAGAAAGGAGCCTTCTTGCCGGGACCCGAGTGGGTCCTGGGGAGAAAAAGCTGCAGCTTCCTTCTCGCTGGGACCCGTGGGGGTCCTGTCAAGAAGGAAGCCTCTGTTCCCTTCTTGGAGGGACTGCAGTTTCCTGGGAAAGTGACCCATGGGTCCCTTCTCAGCAGGGAACCACTTCTGCCATGTCTATACTTTGAAAAGTTTAGTCAACTTTTTAAGTCGACTTAACAGAGTCAACTTAACTTTTCAAGTGTAGACATAGCCAAAGAGTATAGTGAGGACATGCATTGGTGGTTTAATTATAGCAGTGGCTGTTTGCCTGCATAACTTGTGTCAACAAAACTGTAATGTAGACAAGACCCTTAAAAAACAAAGACCTGAAAAAGATTATGCAAGGAAAGGGTAGTATATTGGGTTGCCTTAGTAATAGATGGTGGGTTGCCATAGTAATAGATGTAGGTAAAAACCAGTCTGGCTGGTTCTTAGTTCTAGCTGAATAAAACCACACATTTTGGGCTTCTCATTGTGTGTCTGTTTCTAACATCTTTTTGAAAATAAGGAACCTACCATATTTTTCGGACCATAAGACGCACCTGACCATAAGACGCACCCAGTTTTTAGAGCAGGAAAACAAAGAAAAGGGAAGGCAAAGAAGAGAAAACAAAGAAAAGGGAAGGCAAAGAAGAGAAAAGGAAGGAAAGAGAAAGGAAGGCAAAGAAGAGAAAGAAGGAAAGAAAAAGGAAAGCAAAAGAGGGAAAGAAGAAGGAAGGGAGAAAGAAAAAAGAGAGAAGGAAGGAAGAGAAAGGGAGAGAAAGAAGGAAGGAAGAGAAAGGAAGAGAAAGAAAGAAAAAAGAAGAAAAGAAAGAGAAAGAAAAAAGAGAAGGAAGAGAAAGGAAGGAAGCAAAGAAAGAGAGAAAGAAGAGGAAACATGAAGAGGAAGGAAGGAAGAGGAAATAAAGAAAGAAAAAGGAAGAGAAAGATGAAAGAGGAAGGAAAGACAAGAAAGAAAAAAGGAAGCCAAATAAGGAATAAAGAGAAAGAAGGAAGAGAAAGAGAGGAAGAAAAAAGAAGGCAGGCAAAGAAGAGAAAGAAGGAAAGAAAAAGGAAGGGAGAAAGAAAAAAGAGAAGGAAGGGAGAGAAAGAAGGAAGGAAGAGAAAGAAGGAAGAAAAAGAAGAAAAGAAGAAAGGGGAAGGAAAGAAGAGAAGGAAGAGAAAGGAAGAAAGCCAGCCAAGGCCGCCGGTGGGGGAGGACCCTACCGCGGCCCTGGGAAGCCACCGGTGGGGGGGAGCACACCCCAGCCCCGGAGGCTGATCCCGGCCTCGTGCTGGGAGGCCGGGGCCATGGATTGCCCCGGCCCCAGCCCCAGGCCGGGAAGGAGGCGGTCGGTGGGTGGGAGCCCTGGAGCTCCCTGCTGCCGCAGCCACCCCTCTGGCCCGGCCGCGTGGGGCAGGCAGGCAGGCTTGCGCTCCAGACCTGAGCCTGCCTGTCCCGCCCTGGGGGCAGGGAGGGCCAGCCCAGAGGCCGGGCGCAGGAGGCCGGAGGACCCTACCGCGGCCCTGGGAAGCCGCCGGTGGGGGCGGGGAGCATACCCCAGCCCCGGAGGCTGATCCCGGCCCCGTGCTGGGAGGCTGGGGCCGTGGATTAGCCTGGCCCCAGCCCCAGGCCGGGAAGGAGGCGGACGGCGGGTGGGAGCCCTGGAGCCCCCCTGCTGCCGCAGCCACCCCTCTGGCTCGGCCGCGTGGGGCAGGCAGGCAGGCTTGCGCTCCGGACCCGAGCCTGCCTGTCCTGCCCTGGGGACGGGGAGGGCCAGCCCAGAGGCCGGGCGCAGGCCGGGTGTGCCGCGGCAAAGCCGCGGCCCCGGGGGTTGGAGGGAGCAGCGGGGGCTGCCGGGCTGCGCGGGGGTCCCTCACTGCTGCACGGGGGGGGGGTGCGATGGCCGCTCTGCGGCCGCGCGCCCGCAGCTTAGAGGGAACACTGCTTGCTGGACCGTATTTGCACTATAAGACGCACACTCATTTCCCCCCCACTTTTGGGGGAAAAAAATGCGTCTTATAGTCCGAAAAATACGGTATATATCAAAAAGCACTTGTAACAGTTAAGAGGACATGGAGTTTGTTCATGGAGAGTACAACCCTTTGCTCTCTGTGAGGGTGCATTGCTGAAATGTGCTGACATAAAATCTTCATAAGGATCTTTCTGATCTGCAGGAACTCTGATCCTGACCCTTTCAGATCAGAGAGATGGGGACATGGGCCTATGGGTGGCCATTAGGAAAGGTAGCATTAGGTGCATCTACACTTGTAAATTAAGTCGACTTAAGCCTGGTTAAGTCGACTTAATTTACTCTGCATCTACACTACAGTTTCCTTAAGTCGACTTAAGCTGCTGCTTAAGTCGACTTAAGGAAATTTTAAGTTGACTTAATAAAACCTAGTTTTAAGTCGACTTACTGACTAAGTCGACTTTATTAAGTCGACTTAAACCAGTGTAGATGTAGAGTAGCCCTAATTCGACTTTAAGGGTCCCCAGGGATCCCCCACTGACCTCCCTCCCAGGGTGCCTGGCACAGCCAGAGCCTGGCGTGCCCACCCACAGAGCAGGATACAGCCCTGTCCACCCCGCTCCTATACCCTGCCCCTGTCCTTCTCAGCCCCCATGTACCTTGGTACAATGGGGAAAATGCTGAGCTTCCTGGCACTTTTAAAGAGGGGCCCGTGGAAGGGGGTCACCTGTCGGGTGCTCCCCTTCCCACCACTCTCAGGTCCACCTAGCCCCTACAAGTCAACTTAGGTGTCCATTGTGGATGCTCTCAGTTGATTTGGCAAGGTTGACTTTAAGTCGCCCTAAATTTACAGTGTGGACATGCTAAGTCGACTTAACAAAGTTGACTTAAGGTCGACTTTGTTAAGTTGACTTAGCAAAGTCGACTTATTTGAACAAGTGTAGACATAGCCATCATGCATAATGGGGAACAAGATGATCTTCTTTTTAGACATTTGTCCTCTTTAATCTATTTTGTCTCTTTTCTTGCCTGACTGGAGCATTCTGCTTTTCTTTTAAGACCTTGTTAAACTACTTGTGGAAAGTTATGATCACATGTGTATAGCACTACATTTGAGTTCTATAGAAAACTAAAAGTCAGGCCAACATTTCTAAAGGTACAGTTTATTTTGAGTGCTTCAGTTTTTGTGTGTCAAATTTGAAACACCTTAAAGATGCCTGATTTTCAGAAAGCACTGAGTGTTCTCCCTCTGAAACAGTTGTTCCGCAGCTGTGTTGATTTACAGTCATTGTGAAAGTTTAAATTTGGTTCTGTCATAGTAAACAGCTATGGGTTGGATAAATTGGCAGCAAAAGGTCCTATTTTTATATAGTCAATTGCAAAAGTACTTTAAGAAAAGAAACTTCCCCCAAAAGGAGCTTAAGTTCTTCCCTCCACAGCTATTTTTCTATTTGGTTTGTCTGCATAGTCACGTGCAGAATTGGAACTGTTCTTTGTATCTGTAGCCTGGACAACTGAAGAAACTGAATTAGCTTCAAGAACTCCAGTAAGGAGGACAAGCCACTCTCAACCTATCTTTTGATCATGAGCAACATAGCCCTCCTTAACTATTGGCAGGGAGAGAGTAGATAGGTAGGTTGCTGGTGTTTAGGGAATAAAATGGTAGTTCTGCTCAGCAACATGGAGCATTTAAAAAGCAGGTGCTATGGAATGGCTGATGAAATTTGAAACTGATTAGAAAGAGTGGATACGGACCTTTAGCCTAAGCTCATGCTGATCAGCAAATTGAGATGTGACAAATACCTGATTTGAAGTTGATTTGTACAAGAATCTGGACATTTTGTTGCACTGATATAAATCTGATTCTGAAATGCTATTAAAACGATGATATAGTGGCAAACTCTTTAGTTATAGCCCTTACTCTCTGCATGTCATCAAGGCTGCTTCCTGCTGCCTCAGCCTTTTGATGTGTCTGCGTTTTGCTCCCACTTTCCTCCCTCAACCCTGTCTCTGAATCCTGAGAACCTCATTCTGGTGCATGTCTTCTTCCCTCCAACCTATCCCCAATAACTAACCCCCGTTCTCTCTCCCCTCTTTCTGCTTGGCTTCAATAAAATCCTCTAACTAGTAGAGCTCATTCCCTTTGCTCCCGAAACCTCTCTCCCAAGTATTTGAATTTGAGGTTAATATCTATCCACCAGATACTGATCACCACCCCTTGGCACCTACCAATTTTAAAAAAGCAGGAGTGCCATATCCTTATATGCAATATCCCAGGGAGCAATTTTCTTCCACTCTTTTAGGAAACAGTGTTATCCAGTGCCTAAGACACTTGACTAGGAGTCGGATGACCTTGGTTCTCTTCCTGGCTCTACCACTGATCTGCTGTTTGAATTTAGGAAAATAATTTCACCTCTTTGTGCCTCAGTTTTCCCATCTGTAAAAGATGAAGATACTTTTAAGAAAAGTGCTGTATGATCTATGGATGAAAAGCACTACAATATGGGGAGTAAATATAGTCATGAACACAGACTACCAATTCTTCTCAGAAATCTCCAATCAATCTATCAAAATTTCTATTGGTCTGGTACAAGTTAACCCAATGATTATTGTTTTTGAGCCAATAAGCTTCCATGCCTTAAACACACACAAAAATCAGCAAAGGAAAATGAAAAAAAATGGCAGAGATTAAAAAATGAACTACAATCACAATTCTTGGTTTTGGTGCACTAAAATGTTAGAATGCAGAGCAAAACCTTACAGTAAATGTACACTAATGTTAAATTATATGAGACTTTCTGTGGAAATACATATTGAATATAAATACAGTAGTTCACACCACACATAGAGTTTATAATACCAATGTTCCTGCAGTCATTTTGAGAAAGGTGTAAATATGTCTTAGCCAGATAGATTCTCCTTTCTTCTTGACAGAAGGGGGATCATCTTTTAATATTTTCATTATGCTGCATGGATTAGGAATGTAGCTTCCATTAATTATGATGGGTTGTGCAGTGGGCACGTTGGACTGAAACCTACAATCTTTATTAAAGCAAAACTGATTTAATAATACTGTGAGTTTTTGCCAGAATAACTGAAGGACTGTAAAATCAGACCGTTTGTATGGGGTGTTGAAAAGATGGTCTAGTCTAGATTATGCCTGAAGATTTTTTTGTTTAATATGCTCAAATTCTCAGATTTCAAACCAATATTTTCCCGTACCAGAGCAGTTCCTCAGCTTTTATAAATCAATGCAGCTCCACTGGCAGCAGAAACACTGCACTAGTTTATAACAGCTGTGAATCTGGTTCATTACTGTGTTTTCAAACCAGATTTTCTTCCCGATACAATTGATATCAACATTATGACCAACTAAAAATCATTATGACCAACTAAAACCAACATTATGATCAACTAAAAATCTTTCATGTTCAGTCCAATTGTTGGAGAGACAATCTTATTCCACTGCATTCTCATCTAGTACAGTTCCTGGAAGTTTGCTTCATTGCTTAGCTGGTTTCACCTTCTGAACACTATTAATGGTTATCCTTTTTAAAATAGTTCTTGTCAGTCTATTTCCCCCGCCCTTCCAAATAGTTATTTTTAAAGGTTAATCCACTAATAAATGGTTTAGCTGGTAGTTTTCTGTGTTTTCATATATAGACATTTGTGTTACCTCTTACTGTTTATAAGCAACTAAAAAAGGTATAAATACTAAAAACAATGAAAGATGACTTACCAAATTTCTAAGAGATGCCACTGATGTCTCAGTTGTTTAGACCAACTGCCCTAAATTATTCACACATAGGAAACACCTTGTAGGCTTACACCCCTTCCTGTGTCAGGAAGCATACAAAATTCATAAGTTTATTTTCACTTAAAAATAATCAAGCACTTCTTTTCCTTAAAGGACTTTCAAGTACCCCTATGAAAATGCGTTAAAACACAGATGTGTAATAGATTTTGAAATCGTAGTGGTGGGACTCAGGTTTTGCAATCCAGGGCTAAAATTATAGAAAGAGTGTGGTTTTGTTTGTAACCCTTTCTTAGCACTGCAGCACATAATGGTGAGTGTAAGGAAAGAAACAGGAAGAAGGATGCATAGTTCCTTGTTTTTCATTTGGGGGCCTCTCGGTGCCTACACACTTGCTAGAGGTAGCCGTGATGACTCTGCTGGATGGACAGAATCGTTCACAAATTGGGGGTAGCAAGAACTAGGTGTGCTCATGTTTGAAGTTACTTTGGTGATTTCTACTGTGGGCAAGCAAATTGGTGGAACATACCCAGAGTCTCTTTCTGAGAATGGGAAGAATGAGAACTCAAGGAGAGTGGGAGGAGTTTATAAATAGGAAGAGTGGGAGCAAGTGTGAAAACCTCATGAGTGGAGCATTGCAAGGATCAGAAGGGTCTGTAGTAAAGACCGTTGCAGGAACTGAGCTAGTTTGTTGGATTTAAATTGCAAGTTCCCTAACTCCACTGGAGAAGTAGAAGACTAAGGCTGTGAAAAATGCATACTGTCATTGTAAATGAGATTACCATAAGGTGGATACAAAACTGGTTGAAAAATGATACTGAAAGAGCAGTTATCTATGGTTTGCTGTCAGGCTAGGAGGATGTATCTAGTGGGATCTCACGGGAGTTTTTTCTAAGTCTAGGGCTATTCAGTGTTTTCATTAATGACTTGGAAAATGGTGTGGAGAATGAATGAGTCTAAAATCAACAAGCTGAAATTCAAGAAAAAAAGGTATAAAACACTGCACTTGGAAGGAAAAATCAAATGCATAGCTACAAAATGGAGAATAAGTGACAAAGCAATTTTACAGTAGAAAAGGGTCTGTGGCTATGTCTACACTTGTTAATTTAAGTCGACTTTAACTAAGTCGACTTAAAGTCGATTTAGTTAAGTTGACTTAGTGTGTCTACACTTAAAATTAAAGTCGACTTAAAGGGGAACTTACGAAGTCGACCTAGAGCGTCCACACTGGATGCTCTAGGTCAACTTTGTGGGGCTAGGAGGACCTTGGGCAGGTCCACGGTGGCAGGGGGGGCACCCCTTGTGTACAATGGGGCAAAGGGGGACAGGGACCCTGGCAGGGCATGTGGGCAGGATGTGACGCTGTCTGGATTTAGGGAAGCATTTATGATATTATTTTCTATGGATATCTCATAAATGCTATAATCCATAGGAACTATGTCATGTTTGGTATCTTAACATTACAACCATTGTCTCCTTAATGTTAAGGAAGTTCCCACCTTCAATGGGCCAAAGGGAGAAACCTGATGAGCCATTAAGGACACAATGGTTGTTCACACCCTCCTGTCTAAGGCATTTCTCCAGAATGACACAAGTTAAAGTATAGATATAACACCAAATTCCTAACTAACTAACTTCTAATATAAATACAATTCCTAGACATAAACTATATAATAATTCCCAGCAAATTACTACCTTTCTATTGATACCAAACATGACATAGTTCCTATGGATTATAGCATTTATGAGATATCCATAGAAAATAATATCATAAATGCTTCCCTAAATCCAGACAGCGTCACACAGGGCTCTGCCCTGCCCTTTGGGGGGCATGCCAAGCTCCTCCTGTGCCCCGCCGGCAGGGAGGGCATTGGTGTAGTCCTGGGGTAGCCCTAAGTCGACTTAAGGCCACCCCATGTCGACATTGGCTTAATTCGACTTTAAAAAGTCGAATTAAGCCTTAAGTCTAGTGCAGGGGTCGGCAACCCAAAAGATAAGAAGAGCCATTTTAAAAAATTCCTTCAATAACCAAGTGTTTTGAGAGCCGCAATGGGTAGCCTCCTGGTTAAGAAACTGAATAATAGAACAGATATGCATATTGATTTTTAACAACAAAAAACGATGTTTAATGATGTTAATAAACAATTTACATATAAACATTTTAACGGTGGAAGGAAAGGAAGAAGGAAGAGAAAGAGAAAGGAAGGCAGAGAAGGAAAGGAAGGAAGGAAAGAAAAAAGAAATAAGGAAGGAAGGGAGAAAGGAAGGAAGAGAAAGAAAAAGAAAAAAGAAGGAAGGAAGAGAAAGAAAGAAAAGAAGGAAAAGAAGGAAAGAAAAAAGAGGGAAAGGAGAAAGAAGGAAAAGAAAGGAAGCAAAGAGAGAAGAAGGAAGGAAGAGAAAGCAGGAAAAAAAAGGAAGGAAGCAAAGAGAGAAGAATGAAGGAAGAGAAAGAAGGAAGAAAAGGAAGGAAGAAAAGAGAAGAAAGAAGAAAAAGGAAGAAGTAGTAAGAAGAAAAAGAAGAAAGAAAGCCACAGGATGGCCCTGGAGCCCAGCTGCAGAAAGAAAGAAAGAAAGAAAGAAAGAAAGAAAGAAAGAAAGAAAGA
>ML686024.1:3158521-3171678 GCA_007922175.1 Pelusios castaneus | reverse complement strand
AGAAAGAAAGAAAGAAAGAAAGAAAGAAAGAAAGAAAGAAAGAAAGAAAGAAAGAAAGCCACAGGACAGCCCCAGCTCGGGAGATGGCGGGGGCTGCTGGGCGTCTCTCTAAGCTGTGCGGCTGCGTACCCGTGCAACTTACAGGGAACATAGCATGGGGGTGCGGGTCGGGCTGGAGAAGGGAAGAGACAGGCTCGGGCTGGAGAAGGAGAGAGGCACAGGTCGGGCTGGAGAAGGGAAGACACCGGCTCGGGCTGGAGAAGGGAAGAGGCGCGGATCGGGCTAGAGAAGGAGAGAGGCACAGGTCGGGCTGGAGGAGGGGAGAGGCGCGGCTCGGGCTAGAGAAAGAGAGGTGTGAGTCAGGCTGGAGGAGAGAAGAGGCGCGGGTCGGGCTGGAGGAGGGGAGAGGCATGGGTCGGGCTGGAGGAGGGGAGAGGCTTGACTCAGAGCCAAGGGGGCCTGGGAGTCCTGGCCAGAACTCCAGAGCTACTTCACCTCTGGCTCCCTGGAGGGGATTGCCAGGGAGCCACAAGGGAGCAGACAAAGAGCCGCATGCGGCTCTCGGAGCCGCTGTTGCCGACCCCTGGTCTAGTGGAAAGGAGGTTTAATAAAGTCGACTTAATTTTCATTAAGTTGACTTAATTTTCATTAAGTTGACTTAAGCAAGCTGCTTAAGTCGACTTAAGGAAACTGTAGTGTAGACGCAGGGTAAATTAAGTCGACTTAAGCAAGCTTAAGTCGACTTAATTTACAAGTGTAGACACAGCCTGTGGGTTGTAGTGGATCACATATGTAATATGAATCAGTAACGTGATGTAGTTGCAAAAAAGGTTATCATCATTCTAGTGTGCAGCAACAGAAATGTCATATGTAAGATGTGGGAGATATTTGTTTCAGGCTACTTAGCACTAGTAAGGCCATAGCTAGAGTATTATGTCCAGTTTTGGACACCGCATTTTAAGAAAGATGTGGACAAATTGGAAGGAGTCTAGAGAAAGGGGAAAATTTTTTTAAAGGGTTTAGAAAATGTGACTTATGAAGAAAGGCTAAAAAGAATCGAGCATGTTTAAACTTCAGAAAAGAAAACTGAGCAGGAACCTGATACCAATCTTCAAATATGTTAAAAACTGTTATAAAGAAGATGGTGATCAAATGTTCTCCATGTCCACTGGAGGTAGGACAAGAAGTAATGAGCTTAATCTGCAGAAAGGAAGATTTACATTAGATATTAGGAAATTCTTTTAACTATAAGGGTAGTTAAGCTCTGGAATATGCTTCCAAGAGAGGCCAGGAATCCCTTTTCTTGGAGACTTTTCAGACCAGGTTAGACAAACACTTGTCAGGGATGGTCTAGGTTTTCTTGGTGCTGTTGCTTCAGTGCAGAGATCTGGCCTTGATGACTTCTCAAGGTCTGATCCAATCCTATATTTCTTTGGCTATGTCTACACTGAGAAAGTTAAGTTGACTTTATTAAGTTGACTTTAAGTCAACCTTATTAAGTCGACTTAGAGAGTCTACACGAGACTCTCTAAGTCGACTGACTAGTTCAACGGAGAGCCAAGGCTCCAAAGGAGCCTCAGCTCCCCAGGCTAGGGGAGCCGCAGCTCCTGGGGACAAGGGGACCCGAGGCTCCCGGGGACAAGGGAGCCGCGGCTCCCTATCAAGAAGGAAGCTGCCCACGGCTTGTCCCAGGGAGGGCCAGCCGCACACAGCTGACTCTCCTCGGGGCAGGGAAGCCGCAAGCAGTTTGTCCCAGGGACAGCCAGCTGCGCATGGCTGGCTCTCCTCGAGACAGGGAAGCTGCGAGTGGCTCATCCCGAGGACAGCCAGACGTGTGCGGCTGGCTGTCCCCAGGACAAGCTGCTTGCAGCTTCCCTATCCCTGGGACAAGCTGCTTGCGGCTACCCTGTCCCAATGAGAGTCAGCTGTGTGCGGCTGGCTGTCCCCAGGACACTTGTCCCTGGGGGGAGCCCCTTGTCCCCGGTGGAGCTGTGGCTCCCTTCTACTGGGGAAAAGGGCTCCCCCTAGCCGTAGGATGACCTAGGGCACTTAGGTCGACTTAAGGACACTTCCTGTCTGCACTGGCTTAAGTCGACTTAATAAGGTCGACTTAATGCTTAAGTTGATCTAAAAACAGGTGTTATGAAGTCGACTTAAGCTTTCCTTAAGTCAACTTAAGGGACCGCTTAAGCCAACGTAATAAAAGTCCAGTGTGGACAGGTAGTTGTTTTGGTCGACTTAAGCCTCCTTAAGTCGACCTAACTTGTAAGTGTCGATGCACCCTATGATTCAATATAGAAAACATATTCACAAACAGTCAGAGGCAATTACAAATCTGTCATGGGTGTAAGTGAGTTTTTCCTGAGTAAGAGAATGATTTTGTTTTTCTCAATGAAAAAGTAAGATAGATGAAAGAAAAGAGGCTTGTCTCTGCTCTAGAAACATAGGAATTGCCAGACTGGATCAGACTTGGTCTGTGCGGCAGCACTTGTTGTTTCAGGGGAAGGTGCAAAAAAGCCATTAGTGGGCAGTTGAGGAGAAACCTTATCCCAGGCAAAATTTCTTACTGAATCCCAGTGATTAGATCTTGGCTTATGTCCTGCAATATAAGAGTTTATATCCCTTCCAAAACTATTGGGTTTTGTTATTTTAATTATTTAGTTTTGTAATCAGAGATCACTGTTAAATAAACATAGACCTGTGTTTTTCCCAATACTCTCATCAATTCATGATATGATGATGCAACATGTGATCAGAGATCTATTGATGTGATCATAGTTCTATAGATCTATCAGTATGATCCTCAAGCCATCAAGATAGATCCATCTAGTTATCACGAATGAGACAGTAAATGTCATATGAGAGGAGTCCAGGAAGGTGAGGAGATTGTGTATTGGAAGGGATGTGGATTGTGGTTAGGAATGTGGGTGGGACCTGAAACTATCTTACTTTTTGACTATTTCAAAGCAAAACAAAACAAAACAAAAATGCAAATTATTGCATGGAATTTTCTGTTAGATTTCCTGTGTGCTCATTCCATTTCCAGACATAGTCTCTGTCCTGTGTACAGGAGAGCATCTGGTACTGGACACAGTTCTTCTTCTGTCAGGCCTCCTTGCTGTTCCCCAGTGAGGATTGAACTGCTTGTGCAGGGAAAGCAGAGAGGGAAGAAGTAAGCAGCTGCACATGCCACCAGTTATCTCAGGGATTTGCTGGTATACAGGAGACAGTGTCTCCCTCCCCTTCACTCATTCTGAACCCTCAGCCTGATAGACTTTTAGCTCTAGTCTATACTTGCTGCGCTTTTTGGCGGCAGTCGACGGGAGATACACAATGTACATAAAATACCTTCTGTATCTCCTGCTGACTTCTTAACTACTCCCTACACGTTACACTAAGCTGACCGGAAATGGCGTCCAGTCGACGTAGTGTTACTACGGTTATGGAGCTGCTGTTACAGCTCTGGTTCCGTGTTTGATTGAGTGCGTCTACACAGACGCCTCAGTCGAACCCGGAAGATCACTCTGACGACAGCGATTTTGCCGCCATCAGTGTAGACTTGCCCTTAGTCCCTTTATCCCCAGCTTGTTCCTCCTTAGGCGCATTTCTCCCCGAAGTCCCCAGTTTCTCTTCAGGCTCATTCATCTCACTGAAATGATGCAAAGTTGATGCTAGTTTGAATTTATTTCTGTTGCCTTTCAAGTATTGCATTAATTATTGCAATATTTGCATGTTGTCTCTAGCTCACAGACAGGTGGGGACTGAGCTTATTTACTTCAATAAAAGTGAGTCAAGACAGCAGAAAGCTTTGAGGCTCACTGGGGCAGGAAGTGGATGTCAGGGAGCCACTTTACCTGGTCATGGAGTGAGAGGCTGTCAGGGAGGAGGGATCTATGGAGATTGGCAGGAGATGGAGAAGGTGTGTGGGGTAAGAGAAAGAGGACTGGGATGCATGGAAGGACAGTGCAGAAGATTGGGAAGAGAATGAAGAGGAGGCAGAGGAATGGTGGCAACAGAGAAGGGAAGATGGAGAGGGATATAGAGCAACAGACACTTAGCTGTGTTTACTTTTACATACTTAATATTCTTAGATATAAAACTTTAAGGACCAGATTCTCCAGTTGACTAAGGTCACTTTATGCCACCTAAGCAACTCAATGTGACCTTACACTGGCCAGAGTTGGCTTCTGGGCGAATCCAGTTTGTTCCCCTAAGTTTTTCCTCACTCACTTTCACTTGCTATATCACACCCACCCAAATGGATATTTATACCCTAAAATTTGGGAAAGAAAATTATTTTGAAAGGTCAAAGTACCAAATCCCACCTCAGGATTTGTGGTGCCTGGGGGCTGTCCCATCTGCAACATCTTTTAGGATGGTGCAGTGGCTTCATGCCCAAGAACTTTCAGTTGCTCTGTGGGCTGCTAAGTGGGAGGGTTCTGGTCCACGACTCCACCTCCTCTTCACCCCTTTATGGTGATGTTCATTCCCGTGGTATCCGTGTAAGGAGCAATCCCAGCACTTTCCCAGAATCAGGAGCCCAACCCACTTTTTCATAAAGACAACAAGACATATACAGTATACATAGCTTTTCAAATAATGATTTTATTAATAGCTCGCATTAATGTGGAAGGAGATAGAAGCATAACATCATAGCGTAAGAATACACCACAATAAAAATGGAAATGGAGGAAGCTCAGTGAAGCTGAAAGACATATCACAATAGCATGTACATTCACTTGGTATTAAAAAGTTGCTTTCACACTAGTGCAAACTTGCAAAAAAATTGTTTCCATAAAAAGTTTACTTTAAGAGTAATTTTCTACCTTTGCTTTGTAGTACTGAAGATGTTTACCTCACGGGGATATTGTCAGAATGAAATAACTAGTTATGTACAGAAGTGTGAGGCTGAAAAGCAATATAAATATTAAGATATTGGGATCTGATCTTGTCATACCTTACTCATGTAAGCAGGACTTGCTTGTGTGAGTAGTGCAATTTAAAGCAAATGGACAGAATTTAGTGGACTGTCTGCATGAATGCAGGTATATCTACTTTGCATACCTTGCATAACTCCCACTGACTGCCATTACATTTTGTCAGCAGTGTAGACCAGGCCTACCTGTTTATAGGATTAGACCCTTAATGCTTAAGTAAGAGCTTGTTGAAACTGAGTTGTTTGTGGTGTCAAAATTAAGGGCTGTGCAACATCTATAGGAATGTCATTCCACCTTAAAAGGTGATACAACCTTAAATTCTGGGACTCTAGCTGAGTAAAAGCTTCCAAATCCAAAATGAAGTGAGCACTGCTTTTTAATTTTTCTTGAATATCTTTGATGCAAAATTCTTGTTTTTGTAAGAGGTTTTCTCATTGCTTCATGGTAAGGAAAAGATAATTATGACCAACCCCTCCCCCCTCCCTTTTCACTGGGAAAAACAGGGGAGACAGAAGCCTCTAAGATTCAGGTCTTAAAATTTTTCTCTGGAAGGTGTTGTTTTCCAGAGTCTCTCTTTCTTATTATATATTCAGGCCTCTGAGTCCATGCTCAGCTAGTGTGATATATCTCAAAGCATTCCTTCAGCTAGTCTGCCCAACGCCTGGTTTAATGCAGTGCGCGTCAACTCCTATCAGTACTGATATTAAAACTGAAGTGTACAATTTATTTTGACAGTGGCACTGGCTGATGGAAATTGGCGTCCTGAGCATTCCAAAGATAGAGAGCAGACAACAGTCTGGGATTCTGATTCAAGAAAGTTAATATACTATCGAGGAATAATGGAGTACTCACTTTGAGGGCACAAGGGACACTAAATGAATTCTTTTTTCATTCTTTTGAGTTTACTAGAATGCATAAACCATGTTTAATTTCTGCTTGCAAGGTTGACAGGGAAATAGGACAAGATATTTTGCACACAAAATAATTTTCCTTCCTTTTTTTTTGGAAAGCAAAAATGTAAGTAAGCATTTGCAAAACAAAAATACAAATATTTGCCCTGCTTCATTCAGGATTTCACTACAAAGTAACTATAAAAGAATAGAGGGCAAAGATAGACTTTTCTGTGACATTCTGGTATTTTAAATAATTTCCTACTCTTCCATATTTTTGCATTTAATTAAAAAAATTTAGAGAGTTGTTAAGATTTCCAGCCCACAGTACTATTTTGCATCTCAATCCTTCTGTTGTTAGCCGTTCTCTTTATGATCAAGAAAAAGCATTTAATATATTGCAATCATCAAAACTAATCTTCATTTCTCACTCTCCTGACTTTGACTTATGCTCTTTGATCACAGCTGGAAGTTGTTGTTTCTCTGTTAAGGATGTAATTTTCAGAATCAAGATCCTGTTTTGTGCCTATAGCTTGGCCTTGCAATTAATAGCATTTAGATTTCTAACAACTTGATATGTGTGTAGTTACCTCCAGATTTGCTTCATAAAAGAGAAGGCTGTCTTGAGGTACCCTTAAAGAAAATGATGCCATAAAGGTATAAGTATTTTAATGTTTAAAGTTCCTCTATGGATGTATAAAACTGAAATAAAAATAATTGAATTCAGTAGTCAAAGGGAAAGGATTATTTGAAAGGGTCACCAGCTAATAGGGTACCCCTGTTTAATACAATTCTGCTTAACACAATGTCAGTCATATCCCTCATCAGAAGTGTGCACAATCTATTACTTCCCTGTTTATCAAAATCTCTTTTTAAATGAAGGCTTAACAGCTCTTCAAATCCTGTAGAAAAAAAATGTAGCAGTGTAATTATAAATAAACCTTCCTTACATCAGATAGGTACTTGATTATATTATGAAAAAGCATTAACTTCCACAATTCCTGAGAGGTTTAGAACGTTTTATAACTTTGTTGCAAAGGTTTTTTTCCTGTAATATTCCATTAATGTTTAATATTGAAATTAAAAAGGTGCATTGTGCTGCATGTAAATGGCTATAACACCCTCTTATGGATGCCTTCCTCTTGAAGATTTTCTTGTGTTTTTACATATAGGTAAATGGCTCTTGAGAGAAGACAAATCTTGTTCCATGCATGCTACAAGTCATCTTCTGAAATATACCTCCTGAGGAAATTATTCTTTGGCTACAGCACAGTTTAAAGCCCAGAATCATATTACATTGGGTGCCATGTTATAGTGGATTCTTACCAAACTGAAGTATTTGAATTTTCCCTTGGGATTGAAGTATTCCTTAGATGAAGAATGAGAAATACTGCACTGTTACCAAAAATGTAATGACCGTGATTAGTAACTGTTTGGGTCTTAATAAGATGACCATAAAAGTTTTGTTTAATTGGATAATCTTTTAAGTAAAAAGGACAATGAAACTTTTACTGGCTACATTTCTAATACATTTTACAAACCAATGGAGATATCATGCTCTGCAGTGGATGGGGTGTGCATGGAGCTAGCCCGTTCTAATTTATCACTATGAAGAACTTGACAAGGTTTGCAGAGGTAGACTGCAATGTGTTTTTGGAAAAAGGTATAGAGATATTTCCTAAACTTTTCGCCAATGAAGGCATAGATGACAGGGTTGATACAACAGTGGACCATTGCAAACGTTTCTGTCACTTGAACTGCTAGCTCCAGCTGCTTGCTATTCTCACAATTATTCAAAGAAAATGAATCTGGAAAAGTATATATGAGAAGAGCAATGTTGAATGGTGCCCAGAAGATAAAATAAACAATCATTATAACAAAAATAAGCCTGACTGCCTTATGTTTTTTTTCATTCCTACATCTCAGTAACGTCTTGATAATTTCTACGTAGCAGAAGATCATAATGCCCAGTGGAATGACAAGTCCCAGGATGATCATCATTAAAATCTGGAATTGCTTCCATTTTACTCCCTGATATAGTGGATAATGAGCGGTGCAGGTCCAGTGATCTTTTTGCATTTGAACACTATGAAATATTGCCCATGGAAGAGAGGCTAATATTGCAACAGCCCAAATGAAAACACTTGTGAAGATACCATGGACAACAGTCCTAATTTTTAAAGCAAACACTGCATGGACAATTGCCAGATACCGATCTAGTGTCAAAAATATTATGAAAAACATTCCGCTGTAAAATCCAGTATAATAGACCCCTGTAAGAATTTTACACATTGCGTTGCCAAAATCCCACTGATGTGCTGCATAGTAAGCCCAAAATGGGAGGGAAAGAATAAAAAGCAAATCGGAAATTGCCAGATTCAGCAGATAGACGTCAGTCATGCTTCTCAGCCTCTTGTATTTTATCAGGATCAGCACAACGAGTGCATTGCCCACCAGGCCAAAGATCAGCACCAAGGAGTAAAGTGGCGGCAGAAACTGGGATGCAAATTGTTTGACATCAGCTTTTTGACATGGTGCTGCCACGCTATCATAATCGTAGGTTGTTAGGTCAGTTTCTTCAGTCATCTTGTGCTGTCCGGGATGAAGAAGAAAATGTTTAAAATTAAAGAGATGAACTATAACTTAGACAGCGATGGGAATTTTACCTTAAATACTAGAATTGGGAAGCTTATAATGACTCCCACATTTACATTGCTGAATGCTTTTCATTATAAAAGATGATGCAACCTTTTTTTTTTTTAGAAGCCCTGATACCTCCACGGTTTGTTAATTACTGGTTTCTACATGCACTATACATGAGAAATATTTTCATCACAGTAAACTAGGTCAGCATCATGACACAACTGAAAGCTGGTTGATGATTAATTACAAAGACAGCTAGTTCTAAGCTGGTCTGTTAGAAGTGTTTTAAGTGGTTTTCAAAAGTGTCAGAATGAGACAAAAAGACTAGAACTAAAAAGGGCCTAGTTAGATGAAATGGTTGATGTTTTCAGGTTTCCAAACCAGAGTCAGATGTCACTAGCCGACATCATGAGTGGGTGTGCAGTGGTAGGTTGTGTGTGGAAAACACCTAAGTAGCATTCCACAAGCAACAATTGCCAAACACATTAGTTATTTCAAATTCTTCTTTCAACTACTTAACTAATTTCTCACATGAACAGACCTCTCTGTGCTTCTGTATTTAGTTTATTTTGGTTCTGAAAAAATATGTTACTCATTACAGTGCACACAAAGAGTGCCCCCAAACAACCCCGATTTTTGGGCATCTATTTAAAACTAAAAAAATGCTAAAAATAAACCCTGACAAACAGAAGGTGAGAGTATAACTGAGAATAAGGCCTATATTCTTTATTTAACAAAATTATTTCTTTATGTTTTGGCCTTATTCTGATTTACACCCAGGTCACTTTAAATTGTTATAGTCATACAAAGGAGCCTTGAAGGGAATGAGTATAAATATAATTATAAAAAAACCTATAAATTATAAATGTAATTTATTTTTACTTTTTTTACTTTTACCTTTTACACTGTCAGAAAAAGATAATGTGGTCTTAGTGTAAATGAGAATTAGGCTCTCTTGTTCTTGTCATGATAATCTCCTTACATTCAACAAATAGCTGATTTACCTGTTAATTAGGAAAATGTGGAAGAGAAGATTAGACAATCCTGCACATGAGTCTACTTTGTGGGATAATATGGAAAGTATCACCGCTGTTGCAATTCAGATCAAGTCCAAGCAATGAAAAACGTTTATATGTAGACTTCGAATGAAGACAGAGCACTGTTCTCTACCATCCAAGAAACATTCAGCATGGTGTTCTCAGCTGATAACCTGTAAGAAAATTCACAAATCTATAAACTGAGATTGAAATGCCACCCTGAAAGGTACCTAATTGTTTCAAAACCATCATTGTTGCTGGGGTGTATTCTCTTTTCAATATTTGTCAAAAAAGGTGTTCTCCAGTGTCCCTTTTGAGTGTATCTGTAGCTAAGATTGATTATTTTGTTCTAATTATTGGGGTGCACCAAAATGTAATATTGGGTTAACATGACCCACTTGATTCAAGATTTTATTTCCTCTGGTTTCAATGGCCTTTTGGCTGAACTCGAATGTGGTATGTCCTTAGTATCAGAAATGCCTATTGCCTGGAGTTTGAAAGTTGTTTGGAATTAATGATTTAATAGATCTTTTCCATCAATAACTATATGATCTAGGCAAACCATTAGTAGCTGTTTTCAAATTCAAATTTTCAAACCTGGGAACAGATTCTTCTATTTATGAATACTAATTATTCAAAATCATTCAATGATTTTATGCAAACCAAATATTAGAGCTCTGGGTTGCTCATGCATTATTAACTATGACTTTAGCTTTAAATATTTATAACTGCATTTATAATTCACTATTTGTGCTGTGCAGTTGATCACCCAAATCACATGACA
Organism: Pelusios castaneus; assembly: GCA_007922175.1. Taxonomy (NCBI): domain Eukaryota; kingdom Metazoa; phylum Chordata; order Testudines; family Pelomedusidae; genus Pelusios; species Pelusios castaneus. The sequence continues at coordinate 3,161,387 of ML686024.1, read as the reverse complement.
CTGTTTCTTCTTCTTGATTGGATGACTGAAACTTTTATAACTAGGAGGGCTTAATTGCATCCTCTCTAGTGTGTGCTGTTGTATGGGCAAATCTGCATCAGTTTCTGAAAACATTCCTGCTAACCAAAACAAATAATTCATACAAGTGTTTGCAGAAAACAAATTTGAGTTTTCTTGCATGACTGAGCAGAGGCTACATGCATTCGTACCTTGAACCAGCACTCTTGGAAACTGTAGTTGTTTTAGATGACTGACGTATATTTGAAAAAGGGCAGAGTTTTGGGTGTGATGTTTGCCATCTCATGTGCAATTACAGTTTCAGTGAAGGAGGAAAGCACAGAGAGCCCTTGGTGGTGACAGATATTACGGAATAGGTATTTTGTTTTGTTTTCTTTTGTTTCTCATTGGTTGGGATTCAGCTTTGTGGCTGTACAATGTTTCAGGTGTTTTGCTGTACAGTTCCCAGTGAAGACCTGTGGCACCATCTGAATGCATCAAGAGCACACTATTCTTTCTAGTGCTTAATCTATGCTCCTTCCTCACTGTGGGTTACACATTGTACAGCCTCTGGTTTGCTTGTCCTGTTTAACAAAAAATATTAACAAATAAATCCTACATTAAAAGATCATTAAGGTTGTAAAATCTTGGATTGAAATGCTAGTAAATGCCAGAATGAAGGCTTCTTTGTAGTTAATACACCAAGTCATAAAGTGGCTCATAGAACTCTGAGTCCTAAGTAAGACACCAAGGCCAAGATCCAAGATATTAAGGCTCCAAACGTCTCCTGAAATCTATTAAAGTTAGGAGACTAAGTAACTTTGTGGTTCTGGGTCTACGTCCACGAGAAAGGAGTGAATAATAGTGAATATGGGATTCTAACCCCTTTGGAAATCAGGAGTGCTTCAGGAAGGGGCTACATTAGGAAATGCCAGAGCCAAGGTTGCCTGTACAATCTTAATTCAGACACAATGGCTATGCCTACACTGTTAAGTTAGGTCGACTTAAGGAGGCTTAAGTCGACCTAATTTAATCTTTGTCCACACTAGGCTTTCATTAAGTCGACTTAAGAAATTCCTTAAGTTGACTTAATAAGAACTGCAGGGTATTTGAACTAACCCTGATTAGGTCGACCTAAGGCCAGTGTGAATGCATAAGTCCATTTTCTTAGATCAACCTAAGGGAAGTTAGGTCGACTTACTAAGTCCCAGTTCAGGGAAGCCACTTGTTAAGTCGACTTAATAAGGTGAAGTCGACTTAAAGTCGACCTTATTAAGTTGACTTAACAAAGTCGACCTAACTTTTCCTAGTGTAGACATAGCCTTTGTTCATATGCATTATATTTTCTTTAACTACATGATCACATACTATTTTTCCTCAATTTATACCTTCAAGTCAGTGGCACTGCTATGGGTACCTGCATGGCCCCACAATATGCCAACATCTTTATGGCCGATTTAGAACAACGTTTCCTCACGTCTCATCCCAAAGCACCTCTACTTTATTTACGCTATATTGATGGCATCTTCATCATCTGGACCCACGGTAAAGATGCCCTTGAAGATTTCCATAGAGATTTCAACAATTTCCACTCCACAATCAAACTTAGCCTGGAACACTCCACACAAGAGATCCACTTTCTGGACACTACAGTGCAAATTAGTGATGGGCACATAAAGACCACCCTATACCGTAAACCTACTGATCGCTATAGTTACCTAGATCCCTCGAGCTTTCATCCTCGACACACCACATGATCCATTGTGTACAGTCAAGCCCTAAGATATAACCGCATTTGCTCTGATCCCTTAGACAGAGACAGACACCTTCAGGATCTCTATCAAGCATTCTTAAAACTATAGTACCCACCTGCAGAAGTGAAGAAACAAATTGACAGAGCCAGACGGGTACCCAGAAGTCAACTACAACAGGAGAAGCCCACAAAAAAAACCAACAGAATGCCACTGGTCACCACCTACAACCCCTCTTCAACACATCATTAAAAATCTACAGCCTATTCTGCAAGATGATCCCTCACTCTCTCAAGCCTTGGGAGACAGACCTCTCCTTGCTTTCAGACAGCCCCCCAACCTTAAACGGATACTCACCAGCAACTACAGATCATACAACAGAAACACTAAAGCAGGAACATATCCCTGCAACAAACCACGCTGCCAACTTTGCCCTCATATCTACACTGAAGACACCATCACAGGACCTAATCAAGCCACCTACTCCATCAAGGGCTCATTCACCTGCTCGTCCACCAATGTGATTTATGCCATCATGTGCCGGAAATGCCCCTCTGCCTTATATATTGGACAAACAGAACAGTCTCTGCGCCAAAGAATAAATGGACACAAACCTGACATCAGAAATTGCAACACTACAAAACCAATAGGGGAACACTTCAATCTCTCTGCTCACTCCCTTGACGACTTGTTAATAGCTGTGTTGAAACAGATGAATAACAAATCACAGCTTCAAAAAGAAACTGCAGAACTCGAACTTGTATGCAAATTTGACTCAGGCTATGTACACACGATCACTTTATTGCGCGGTAAGGCTGCTTACCACGCAATAAAGCCAGTAGCGTACACACGATCAATTTCCCTGTTGCGCGGCAACACCCTCTTGCCGCGCAACAGTTAAACCACTCAAAACGAGAGTGGTAGCATTACGGTGGAACAGCTGTTCCGCGGTAATGCTCGCGTGTACTCATTTTGCGCAATAGACAACCTCCGGAAATGTCCCAGAGTGCCAATCGAGGCCACTCTGGGACATTGGAGCTGTCAAATATGTCAATTGCACAGCTCTAGCTGAGCAGTGAAATTGACATATATGTCAATTTCAGTGCTCTAGCAGAGCA
>ML686024.1:3052977-3142964 GCA_007922175.1 Pelusios castaneus | reverse complement strand
GTGAGATTGTGGACGGCTTTGCTGCCATGGGATTCCCTAACTGCGGGGGAGCCATAGACGGCACACCTCACAAGTGTCCCGAACCATCAATCACGTTCTGCTACGGAGGACGGTGACGTTGGGCAATGTTTGTGAGATTGTGGACGGCTTTGCTGCCATGGGATTCCCTAACTGCGGTGAAGCAATAGTTGGCACACATATCCCGATTTTGGCTCCAGACCATCTTGCGACCAAGTACATCAACAGGAAGGGCTACTTCTCCATGGTGCTGCAAACACTTGTGGATTACAAGGGGCGTTTTACGGACATCAATGCTGGGTGGTCGGGAAAGGTGCATGATGCCTGCATTTTCAGGAACACTGGTCTGTACTGGAAGCTGCAAGGGGGTACCTTCTTCCCAGATCAAAAAATTACTGTGGGGGATGTGGAGATGTCCACAGTCATCCTCAGAGACCCAGCATACCCACTGATGCCATGGCTTATGAAGCCGTACACTGGGAACCTAGATTGCAACAAGGAGCGGTTCAATTACAGATTGAGCTGCTACAGAATGACTGTAGAGTGTGCCTTCGGCTGTTTAAAAGGGTGCTGGCGCTGTTTGTATGGGAGGCTGGATTTGGACGAGGACAACATCCCTGCTGTAATTGCGGCGTGCTGTGTCCTTCATAACATTTGTAAAATAGGGGAGAAAATTTTCCCCAGGGTGGGCTATGGAGGCACAGCGCCTCGAGGAAGCATACGAACAGCTAGCCACTAGGAGTATTAGGGGGGCCCAACGAGGAGCTGCTCGCATAAGGGAGGCACTCAGGGAGCATTTCAATGATGCCCTCCCGTAGTTCACTTCAAGGACGCATCAAGTGCACCTTATGAGATTTGCACTGTGTACAAATAAAGCCACTCTTCAAATTTTTTGTTACTGTTTTTATTAAGAGATGAAGGGGGGGGGGTTGGTGGGAGGTGTTACAGGTGGGTGTAGCTGCGGGTCTCTAAAAAGTAGCTCTGTGAGGGACTGGATGTTGCAGTATACCAAGGGGACGGGTGGCCTTCAAAGAAATGCTTTGAAGGACTACGGGGTGTGGGAGGCAGACACGGCTGAACTGTCTGGAGTGGAGCCCGTACATTAATCGCCTGGGTCTGCAAAGGAATCATGCTCTTGAGCAGTTCTGTTTGCTCCTTCAGTTCGTCCCTGTGTTTCTGCCTCCTCTGTTGGGATTCCTCTCTCCAGGCTCGATTCTCCCTCGCAGATGCCTCTGTTGTTTTAATCAGCTCCTGAAACATATCCTCCCTGTTTCTTCGAGCACACCACCGAATGTTTCTCATGCGGTCAGCTGGGGTAGACACCGGCCTTGTGAAGGTCGAATCTAATAAAAAAAAGAATAATAAAGCTATTGTTAACACATAGCATAGATAACCAATGTAACCTTCCAGTAGCACATTCCACTGGAAGATACAGGGCAGTCAACATCCTATGCTTTGCTGAAGCGGACAAGGTACATCCTAATAGAAAACTTACTGTGGGCTAACATTCTGCACAGGGCACACAGATGGAACCCGATATCTCTCTCCTCAGGGTGCCCCTGCCAGCTAGAATACATATCCTACATGCCACCGGATGCAAGCCAGGACTGTATGCTGCTGGATTGTGCGCTGCCATGGTTCCCAGTGCTGTGCTTTGCAGCTGGCGAGGCCAAGTATCCTTATACGGGAGCATAGACACATACGCTCTCCCATCTAACCTGAGTAGTAGGCTCTGGAGGTACATTGAGGAAACCTTTACTGACCTAAATACAGATGATTTTTTGACAATCACTGCTTGTGTTGATGCACTTCTAATGAATGCAGAGTAAAGAGCGTGCACAGCGGGGACCAAGACAGCAAGCACCCCCGCCCCGGACAATGATATTTTAGCAGGAGCCATAGCTGCACAAAAGAGAAACTTACCTGAACCTCCCTCTGCCGCCTCAGAGGACATGCTGCAATTCATGTCTTGGGTGGACATCTCAACGGGGGTGCAGAAGAGCTCCTGGCTACATGCTGTTGCGCTCTCCTCCAGGTCATCCTCCATCTCCTCCTCCTCATTGATCACGTCCTCATCCTGCTTGGCTCTGGCATTCAGTGGGTGAGGGGGGGCCAATGTGTCCACAGGACTCTTTGTAGTGGTTATGGGGTCCCCACTGAGGATGGCTTCGATCTCCTTGTAGTACCTGCATGTAGCAGGCGCTGACCCTGAATGGCGGTTTGCCTCCTTTGCTCGGTGATAGGTTATTCTTAGCTCCTTCACCTTTGATCTGCACTGCACAATGTCTCTATCATAACCTCTCTCTGACATGGCCTGAGAAATTATGCCATATGTATCGTAATTTTGCCTGCTGCCACGTAGCTGCGCCTGCACAGCAGACTCTCCCCAGATGCTGATCAGGTCCAGCACCTCAGCCATGCTCCAAATGGGTGCGCGTCTTCCACGATGGGCCGCCATTGCTAGTGAAGATCGGAGCTGTACTCCACTCCACGAGGAAGAGAACAGGAAGTGACAACAGAAGAGAAATTTGAAAATCCCGGGAATCGAAACAGGACGGGGACTGTTTTGTCACGGCCACAGAGAGCGGGTGGGGGGAAGACCAGAGAGGACGACTTTGAAATGCTGGGACACTTCCGGAGGCCAATCATTGTGCGGTAAGCGTACACACGAGTCGAAAGGTGCAACATCTGTTCCGCGTTAACTGCTACCACCCTCGTCGAGGTGGTTTTTCTATTGCGCTACAATAGGGCTGTTGATGTGCAACAGCCCTATCGCACGTGTGTATGCTGTTGCTGGTGTCGCGTGGTAATGACCGTTTTGCGCGATAAAGTGATCGTGTGTACATGGCCTGAGGGTTCAGGGCCGAGTCCTGTAGATTCACTAGTGCAGAGTCTGTAGAGAGTCCCACGGACTTGGGCACATCAGAACAAATACATCTATTTTCAGGATCAGGGCCTAATTCCAACGTCCACAGGGATATTCCCATTAGCTTTACGGGGAGTTTGATTAGGCCTTAGGTATACAAAATCATGTCAACTATTTCCAGCTGTGCTAAACACTTGTGTAACATGTTCAAAAATAATTTGAAATAGCTGGTGTTTGCAACTTGATAGGAAATTAGGTTGACTCAGGGGTGTGAAAAATGCACACTTCTGTGTGACATAGCTAAGCCAATCTATGCTCCTATATAGACAGTGCTAAATCAACAGAACAATTCCTGACCAAACTACCACCTCTTTGGGAGGCAGATTCCCTATACCGATGTGAGAACCCTTCCCATCAGCATAGGTAGTGTCTACACAGAAGCACTACAGCAGCACAGCTGTGGAATTGCAGTTATATCCAGGGCATTTTTGTGATGGTACTCAGCAGGGCCAGCCTTAGACAGTTGGTTGCCCTAGGCAAGTTTATTCTTGGCGGCCCCCAAAGGGCCCCCCCAGCCCCGGCTGCACTGGAGTGGCCCTGAGCCCGGCTGTGCCAGGTGGCCCCAAGACCGACCGCCCTGAGCCTTGCCTCCCTGGGCCCAGCAGCCCCGACCCTGGCTCCGCTGGACCGCCTTTGGCCCAGGGAGTCCCGCCGCGACCGGCCACCCCAGGGAACCCCAGAGCTCCCCGATCCGGCCAAGCCGTGCCACTGGTTCCTCCCTCCCCACTCCTGCCCAACCCTCAAGATCCCTCCCCGACCCTCACAGCACTTACCTTGCTGTGGAGTCGGGCCTCAGGAACTGGAGCGGGAGACAGGGTGGAGGGGAAGCCAGCAGCTGTGTATATTTCCCGCCCTGCTCCACCTAGGCTATGTGCCTGGGAGTGGAGCAGGGCAGGAAATTTATAATGGCCCCAGCCCACTGGCTCCACTGTTAGTGTTAAGCAAATTAGGCGGCCCCTAAAATCAGCGGCCCTAGGTAGCTGTCTAGCTTGCCTACCGGTAAGGCTGGCCCTGGTACCCGAGGTACTGAGTACTGGCACCCTTTTTTCACAGCGATGTGGCCCAGATTCCTGCTCCAGGTCTCTGGCCAAGTACTGGCACTTTTTTTTTTTTTTTAAAACAAAAAAAGCACTGGTTTATACCACTGTAACATTTCAAGAGTAGACAATCCCAAAGTGAAATTCTGAAAAGTGACTTTGAAAAAAATACCACCGAGGGCTGCGTGTTCGTTGTCTCTCAACTATCTCCATATCAAATTCTTGACCGTTCCCATGCTGGAACTCCTGCCTCCCTGATCTGGATCCCTGATCCTTTCCCCTCCCTGCTGGTGAACCTTGTGTCTTCTCATCCTGGTTCACGGTTCCAAAAGGGATGGCATTCTCAGCCACTGCCGTTTTGGCTCATGGAGGGCCTGGCATGCAGAGAAGTATTGGGGTGCCCAGACACTTGACCCATGTGAGATGATCACTGTGCGATTGCACAGCTTACGGGTCCCATGTGCTGCTTTTTTCCCCCCTTCCTACTTGTCAAAGTGCAAAACCCCTGTCAAAGAGCAACTGGCAACCCAGTCAGGCTGGTCAAAAAGGTAGCAATCCTAATATCTGCTTGTGTGCTAAATTTTATAGAGCTGGGGCCATGCCCCTTTCCCATCTCACACCTTTTCCCTCCCCTTCACTTCTCCTCCTTCACCCCATCCCATTTGCCCCCTGCCCCTCCACTCTCTTGCCCTGTATGCTTCACTCTACTCACCCCTTAGCAGAGGTACCTGGTGAAAATATTCTTTAGAAGTGGTGGTTGTGTAGAACTGTCAGAGCCTGCTCTCTAGGGTGTGGACGTGCACGCACAAAGGATTTGCTGTCTGTATCTCAGCCTGAAATGGAGGGGAGATTCTGGGAGTGGAGGATTGAGAGTGAGCCCTCCCTGAGCTTGCCCCATAGCAGTGGCTCCTTTCTAGTAGTACTGAACCTGGCTTCTTGCTCCAGCCTATTGGGTCTAGCCACTTGCAGATCTTCTGATAAGAATACTGTGAGAGACTGTATGAAAAGTTTTGCTAAAGTCAAAGTATATCACATCCACCACTTTTGTCCTGCTGAAATAGAGTCCAGGTCAAATGTTGGTAAAGGGCTAACCCTGCTCAGGCTGCAATGCCTAAGAACCAAAGGTCTGTGAGATGGAATTTTACAAAGGATGTTTGTTTTTAAGTTTCTCAGAAATGTTGTATGGTAATCCTTTTTGAGAAGTGTTGTGTTGTGCTATGTTTGCTATATTTCTGTGAAATGTTTAGTTGGTTGGTCTAAGGACATTTTTAATATATTTATATAAAAAATGTAAAGATGTAAATACCAGGTGAGTGAAGGAGATAAGAATGAGCAGATTAGTTGAGGAAATGGTGTCAACAGGCTGAAGAGCGGAGCAGAAGGAAGGGGCCCAGGACTGCAAGTGCATTTCCTAATATGGGCAAGGAAAGGAAGGTCTCTGAAACTAATAACATGTATCAAAGCACCCCAACAAGGGGGCCAAAAGAGACATTGCATAAACACCTGGTCCATAAAAGGAACCATACCCCAAAGAGCAAGGGGAGAAGCCGTCATCATCTGTAACTGGGGTTGGTATGCACCGGATTTGATTACCTATGGAGGAGGTGGAATCTCCATCCTTATTGTTTTTTAAGACCCAGCTTGACAGAGTCCTGTTTTAGACGCTTTAGTTGGGGTTAGTCGTGCTTTGAGCAGGGGGTTGAACTAGATGACCTTCTAAGGTCCCTTCCAACCCTAATCTTCTATTATTCCATTTTTCATACTTGTTATCTGCTCACTCTAGCACCACCAGAGGTGGGGAGTCACCTGTTAGGCTGGGCTGTGCACGTGGGTGGCAGGATGGCTCAGATTTGGGGCAAACTGAGCCCCCTCAAATCCTAGCTACTCCTTCCCTGTGCCCTTCAGATCCCGTCCAGCCACAGCATCTCCCAGGGCAACAGAGCAATGGATGCTTGAGAGGAACACAAGCCTGTGAGAGAGTCAATGGGAGAGTCCAAGGGGATGAAGTGCTGGAGCATTGCTCCAACCTGGATTTCAGGTTGTGGTGATGCTCTGGGTCATTCTGGCATCGCCATCCCTTGCCTGCAAATAATTAGGCCAAAGCCCCATTCTAGTGCCACAGCCTATGGAAGAAGTAATTTCTTATTTTTGATAATTTTGAGGCTAAGTTGCTGTTGCATTACACTTGATGTTAGCACATTGCCTTCCCCAAAGCAGTGAATTATATGACTTTCCTGGCCTCAAACTGGTGCCTGGGCTGCGGTCCCCGTGTGCCAATTGCTTTCCTGACTTCTTGTTAACCGCTCTATTGTGTCCCAGACGGTGTCATCTATGCTCCTCCAGTTCATCCACCTTGGTCTCCAAAGCCCATCTCTGAGGGCCAGGAGCTCCTTGCCCTGAATGCATACATACACTACCTCCCATAAGGCAGGTAATCATACACTTTGCATATGGTCCAACAAACTGCATAGTCCTCATTTTGTTGCTGGACTCGTGCCTGCATTCTCTTTTTACTCTTGCAGCTTTTTCTTTTATTGTTGTTTGGTTTTTATCAGGGTTTTTTTTTTAATTGTCTTTAGTTTAAAGAATGTTAATGAAGCGCATCTAGACTCCCCCACCCCCACCCCAATCTCCCTCACAAAACTTCCCTGTTAACTACTCCTTTGGTCTCTTAGGAGTGGTCTTTTTAATCCCCTGTTCTCCTTGAGTAGCCCCACCCCCTGGTTAAGAGTTGATGGATGCTAAAGGTCTTGGGGATCAAAGCCTCATTAAGAAGCTCTCAGCCTTGCTTAGCAGGCTGCTAGGCTCAGCATGCAGTCCCCTAAAGAAACAGACCAGACCATGTACATCAGTAAAACAGCAAGCACACCACAAACACACACACTAAAGATGACAGACTCACCCCAGGGTCATGTAGTTGCTCTTCCCTCACCTGGAGAATTCCCATGCAAAAGTTCCGTTAGCTGCACCTGTTCGCTAGTATGTTAAGTGCTGAAAAACGTTACTGCTGCCAAATAGATACGGCTGCTCAGAGTTGCTGCACTTACTCCAGTGTTAGCTGTGTAAGCAAAGGATGCAGTTTGCTGAATCAACAGACCTTGGTTATTCATAAAGAAACATCACATGCTCCTTGTAGTGGTAAAAGGGGCTCAGCCAGGTTTATTGTTGACAATGCATGGTGCTATTGGAGCTACAAGTATGCTAACACATGCATGCCTGCAACAAGATACTAGCTCAGTCTGTGCACAGAACACTCCCCCCTCGGCTGGACAAACGTAACCCTCCTAGGACTTCTCCTTTTTATACATTGATACAAACACATTACATATTACACTACAGATGTCACTAGCTACAGCCCTCATTCTTGTACCTCCTACTTCAAACAAAGCATCCTTATCCATTCTCCTGTCATTCCATCCTTATCTTGTGAGGGGCCAGTGTGTTCCTGTACCATCTCTTAGGAATGCTATTATGTAGGTAGCTGAGAGATCTGTGTGGTTTTGTATCATCTCCTCTAGTCAGGAACGTGCTTACTTGGAGTTACTTAATACCTAGCGTGTTGGGTTTTTTTCCCAAGGCTGGGACTACTCTGGTTCACTGCCATTGGCTCACACTGTTAGTTATGCGTAGGGTTCCAGAAAGGTTACACATTACTATTTAATTTCTTCATTAATGACTTGGATAATGAAATGGGAAGTTGTGGATAGTGTTTAGGGAGCATTTTATGTGTCGCTTTTCCAAAATCCCACTGGTGTGCTGCATAGTAAGCCTATAATAGCAGTGAAAGAATAAAAGGCAAATTGGAAATGGCTGGGCTCAGTAGATAAACATCAGTCATGCTTCACAGCCTCTTTAAAAGTAACTTTGAAAAAATATTACCATGGGATGCCACATTTCTGTGTTCTCAATAATTTTCATATCAAACTGTGTTTCCAAATAAAACAATGCTTTCTAACTATCATCCTGTGAACTCTAGTCTAGCCTCAGTCAAACAGAGTTCTTCCCCTCTCAGACATCATTAGTAGTAATAATGATAGTGCAGGCCAAATTAGACCCTCAGTAACATCCTTGCAAACCAAGTGGTTTCAGTGGCCTGCAAAGGTGTAACTGACTGGAATTTAATAAATAATTGTCATCATGATGCACAAGGTGCTGCTCACTCTCTCAGCACTGTTAGCTCTGTGGGGCTGGTGGTAGTAGAGAGAAGGGGGATAAAAAGAAAAGGCAGTGAAAAGCAATTTTATTTTTTGTTCCTAAAAGTAGGAAATATGACTGCTGTGTAGAAGGGGAAACTGAGCCATACCACCTCATTGCTTTGACTGGATGCCAAGATACATAGTGGAGAACATTAATATCTACGTTAAGTTAACACCAGTTGGGAAAGTAGCTGAGTTAACAGCAATAGAAAGTACCTCTTCATACCTTTGCAGCAACCCAGAGAAAATGCACTTCTAAGAGATCACTAGACAAGTCCAAAGAGTGTTAAAGATGCACAAAGCTTTGTAGAAGCATGTGTGGTTAACACAACCGTGTTTATCGTCACTTGGGACTTAAGGTTGTTAAAACTCAAATGGACTGTTACGTGCATTGGCTTTGAGTTGGTCAATGACGAATCCTTTTTCAGCAGTCTTAGTAGGGAGCTGTGATGTACTGGATCTCAAAGTTGCAAGCCACTTTTAGCATTTGCGTGTGGTTGCATGTGGTTTTCATACAAAACATGTTTTGTAAGGTTTCATATGAAAAGTCATGGTCGGCTGAAATGCGCTGTGCTGTCAAAATACATGCATCATGATGGTGGAAGAAGTTATGATATTTTGCTACATGGTTGTTATTGAAATATAGTCTGAATTTGGGAGATACCTACTGCTTGCTTTCCAGTGACAATAAAGCTGTTGACCCACACACAAATGGGTGTTAAGCGAGCATCACAAGCCATTGACCAGCAGGGGAATGATAAACAAGAGATTTACAGTTCTGCAAGAGACTATTGCACAAGCATCATACAATGGGGATTGCCCAATTCTGTGACTCAGCAAGGCCCAGGACACCAGGAGGACATACCTGGGCCAGTATCTTCCCTGGCACATGATGAATTGAGAGTATAAAGTGAGGGACCGTGGTACCAGGAGATGACTTCTCTCCTCCCCTACCTATGGTGAAGCTAAAAGAATGCTGGGAAGACGAAAACTTTGAACCGAAGAAATTGGTCCCAGGCAGAAAAGGAAATTCAGCCTGTGTATTAAGAACTGTAACTACCTGCAGCATTCAGTGGGGTGAGAAAAGCTATTTGATTCAACTCCTGCTTAGTGTGAAAATTTAGATCGGATGCTTGTTTACTTTTTATTTTCTTAGGTAACTATCCTAACTATCTTAGGCAGGCTTATGCCTAGCACTTATAATCACTTAAAATCTAACTTTCTGTATTTAACACACTTTAATGTTTTATCCTTACTAATGAGTTTGTCTAAAGCGTGTGGGGAATCTGCTTGGATTACAAAGCTGCAGGGGCGTTGCTGCATAGCAAAATGATTTGGGGGACAGTGCTGGCGGGAGCCCCTGGGCTTCCCCACCTGCCCCCCAGTCATTCTTCCCACTGGTGGGGGCCCTGGGCCGCCTCACCCACCTCTTTTCCCTCTGCCATTGCCGTCAGCAGGGGCCCTGGGCTGCTTTGCCTGCCATCCAGTCACTCTTCCCCCCACCATCCATGGGGCCATGTGTTGCCTCACCCACTGCCAGGCCCCAGAGCCCAATCATCTATGGCTAGCCTGGAGCCCCACTCACCCGCTTCCTTGCCCAGCTCTCCTTTCCATCCCTCTTGCACAGTGGGGTCCATAGTACTTCCCCAAAATGTGCTGGTCTATCTGAAGAGACCCAAATGCCACGTAGCTGCCGAACATGCTGCCTGGGCCACAGAGGCAGGGATTTAAATTTCCTCCTCTTTTCCCACCCTGGACCAGGTGCCTTAGCTACCTGCTGCAGAGTAGGAGATTTAAAAGGGCCAGCCCCTGCTGGGCCCAGCTGAGGTCCTTCCAGGCAGGCGTGCTGGAGCTCAGGGCAGGCAGGCTGTCTCGCTAGCACATTTGGGTCCCATGCCCCAGGTGCCCAATGCCAGTGATGTCTCTGAAAAGCTGGCTCATGTCCACTTTCCTTTGACAAAGTAGTCAGCTAATAATCTTGCAATGTTCAACAGAAGGGCTTGAGCAAAGTACATTTCTGGGTTGCAAGGCTGGGGGGATATGCTGTATTCTCCTCTGTGTGATTCATAAATGGCTTACAGCATTCATGCAATTTTTCTGGGTGTATCTCTGTGTGCTGGAGATCAAATGATAGCAGCACCTGGAGGGGTTTGCTGCTTGTCACTAGCAAAGCATTGTGAGACATAGCCCAGGCTGGTGAGTTGAGGGAACGCAGAGATCCCAGTTTCAGGTTGTACCCTGGGGATACTGTCCACTAACTTTCTCTGTGTTGGAGCTGTGTTGGATTTGGAGCTGCCAGTAATAATGTATGAATACTGAATCTTGATCCAGTCATTGTGGTGATTGTTGTATGAATATATTATGTTAATTCATAAGCAGCTTTGTCAGGGAATGCCCCCAGGAAGAGGGAGCTGAATCCTGATATGTCCTTCCCTGCAAACACTGGAAGGACAGTGCAGAGCAATTCACTTTGAAGCTCTATCTACATGTGGCAGTCTCCTGTGGGTCTGCTAGTCAACAGGAGGAACTCAGGCCTTGTACACACTACAAAGTTATTGCGCGATAAAGCCCTTTATTGCGCAATAACAAGCAGAGCGTACACACACAAAAGCCTCTTATTGCGCGGCAAGAGCCCTCTTGCTGCGCAATATGTAAACCACCAAAACGAGCGTGGTAAGGCTTATCACGGAACAGTTGTTCCGTGATAGCTGCTGTGTGTACGCTTTTCGCGCAATAGGCAGCCTCCGGAAATGTCCCAGAGTGCCCAACCGGGCCACTCTGGGACATTGGAGCTGTCAAATGTCAATTTCACTGCTCCAGCTGAGCAGTGAAATTGACATCGGGATCGGGTGGGGGCAGAAGCTCCGCCGGAGCTTCTGCCCTCACCCGAACCCCTGGACTGAGCTGGGGGGCTAGCTGGGGTTCGAGCCAGCCCCCGAGCTCAGCCCAGGGATTCGGGTGTCAGCAGGCACCGCGGCGCTTAACCGCTGCGGTGCCTGCTCACACCCGAACCAGCTGGGGGATCGGGTGGCAGCTGGCGGAGCATCTGCCGCCACCCGAACCCCCGGACTGTGCTGGGGGAGCCGGCTCCGATTCGAGCCGGCCAGCCCCAGCACAGCCCCCGGGCTCGGCTCTCAGTGCGGCTTGTGCTGAGAGCCGGGGGATCGGGTGGCGGCTGCAGCTGCAGCCGCCACCCGAACCCCTGGACTGTGCTGCGGGAGCCGGCTCCGATTCGAGCCGGCTACCCCCAGCACAGCCCCCGGGCTCGGCTCTCAGCACAAGCCACGGCGCTTTAAGCGCCCGTTGCTATTGGCGACTGCTGGGTAGCGTCGGTAGCGCAATGCACCACGGGAGATGATACTGGGGACTCTGGGATAGGTACCCACAATCCCCTTTGCTTTACTGGAGGACTGCGATCAGAAGGGGGGGGGGGGTTTGTTCCGTTCAAGCAAGCATGGTGTGTACGCGATCTCGCGCAACAACAGCCACGGGAGAATTAATGCGGAAGAGGATTATTGCACGTTAAAAACGGTAGTGTGTACATAGCCTCAGTCCTTGTTGTGGAGAGAGGATCAAAAGCTCCACGGGGGTTTAAAGACATGGGTCATGTCCACATGACAAAGTTATGTTGGCTTCATTTAAGTCAATATCTAAGCTGCCACAGTAATTAAGTGGGTTGCGCATGTCCACACCATGCTCATTGTGTCAGTGGAGTGTGTCTTCTGCAACTAGCTGTAGTGGTTTTTGGGAAGAGCTTGCACTGCCTCATGGAACCAAAACATTCTCACAGGAGGGAATGGGAACATGGCTTTGACCTCTCATGATGCAGTTTCCTCCCTCACTACCCTGTTATTTACAGCGGAAGAACCCATATCTTTTCCTCCTGGTTTTGAAATCCTTGCTCAACCACATGTATGCCATAGCCCGAAAAGCATGGGCCCTGCTCAGCTGTGCACGCTTGTTGTGAGCGGTACCTCCACCTTATCCTGCAGTATTTCCAAAGCCGAGACAGGAGCTGATGTGTGTGTAACCCATATGCCTAAAAAAAAAGGCTCTCTCTTTAAGAGACCTACTGAGGGTGGGTTACTGTTTCTGGGCTGATTAGCTCAGAAATTTCTAGAAGCAGGGAGTGGTAGCATTTTGAGCATGCTCCACAGGATGCCCTGCTGGTGCAATGTGGTGTGGTCAGAGTCAGATCACGTGAGAGCAGCAGTCTGTTCAGATAGCAGGCTAGGGCTGCTTTGAGAAGAGCCTGTGTGCTCTGTTTTCAGGAGAGAAGCTGAGCCAGGAGTGAACAAGATGTTTTCCCCCTATAATGAAGTCATCTGCAACAGATTTTACAGACATGCATATGGGACTGAGGGCTGGTTGCAAAAGAGAAGGAAAAGCCTGCATGGAATGCTACAGAAGATTCCTGCAAAGGAAGAAGAAGGGGACAGCTGTTTCTTGCCACTCAAGCCTCTACATTCGAACAAAGACTGTAGCTGAGAGTTGGGTGAACTCCACCTGGACTTTGGGACTCTTGGATATCTTTCTTGTGGGGGTTTCTGTAGGAATTGTTCTGTTTAATTGTATTTTGTTTTCTTAGGATAAGGTTCATTTAGTTAGTAGTTAATAAAGTTCATTGTTATGTTTGTTTTTAGTAGTATTTTAATGTGGTGTGGTAATGAGCAGTCTTTGCTGTGAGTCCTATAGGGACTGGATCCTGGGTCTCCAGCTGCTTTCTCCACAGGGATTTGGGTTGGTTTCTGTCAGGCACTGGAGAAGGGCAATTAAATGAATTTTAGCCCCCTGCCCCCCCAAGGTTACATGTGGACTATTGTAATGGCAATCAAGCAGCCCTGCTGCAAATTATAGAATGAAACTGTTCTTGCTTGCTGCTAGCAATCACGCAGCAGTTGAACATGGGGGAGCATGGTCCCAGGAAACAAGTGCTTCTGGTGAGATTGCATTGTTCTGCAGGTATCAGATGACAAATAGTGGCTGCAGAACTTTCAAATGTGTAAGGTCCCTTTTCAGGATCTTTGTGCAGAGCTTTCCCCAGTCCTGAAACCCAGCAACTAGAATGAGGGTTGCTCTGACAGTGGAGAAGTGAGTGATGATTGCTCTGTGGAAGCTTGCAATGTGAAACTGCCCATGGGCACCTGGAAATCAGTTCAAAGTTGGTCAATCTGCTATGGGAACTGATGTGTGCAGGGCTGTTACTCTACTTCTGTTAAGAAAGTAGCAGCTCTGGGCAATGGGCAGGACGTAGTGAATGGTTTTTCCATGATGGGATTCTCTGACTGTGGTGGGATGATAGGGGTATTCATTCTATCTATCTTAGTACCAGACCAGCTTGCCCAAGAGCACATAAACCAAAAAGAATATTTTTCAGTGGTGTTGCAATTGCTGGTAGATCACAGCAAGCGTTTCACCCACATCAGTGTCAGTTGCTCAGTAAACATGCATGATGCATGCCTCTTTAGGAATACAGCTGGGTTCAGAAAGCTGCAATCAGAGACTTTCTTTTGAGATCACAGAATAGCCACTGACAATGTTGAAATGCAAATAGTGTGTGGGAGACTCAGCATACCCCTTCCTCCTGTCAGTGTTTGGGATAGTGGTGGGGTTGCTGCTGAGAATCACATGTAGCTCATTGTAGAAGTGGCATTTCTAGAGTGCAGAACCAGAATGACTGTTTGCCTCCCTTGTCTTCTAGGAGCACACATGCTAAAGTGCATTGATTTTCATGTAGCATGGTTGCATGTCTCTGCTGTACATCTTCTCCAAAGATATCCCAAGTGGTCTTTTCATAGATGTCTATATTCCTTCAGCTGCATCGGAGCTTTACCTACACAGACTCTTCTGCTCACAGACCAATAGGATCCATCACCTCCTACCTACTCAAGGCTGAAGTGTGTTTTTAGGCATTCCTTTGCCATGATCAGTTGGGCTGGTGAGTTCTCCATGTTGATCAAACAGGAAATGGGAAATCACAATTTTCTGGGGCTTCAAGTGGGGGGGAACAGTTTCCTGTGTACCTGACTGCTGTGCTGTGGGATTGAAAATGATCTCCAGAGTGGTCAACAGCAGAGCATTCTTGGACACCTTCTGGAGACCAATTCAGTTGATTTACACATCACTGCCTCTTTGTTGACCCATCAACATCGAACTAAGTGCTTCTCTTCTTGCAGCAGTGGAGTAATTAGGTCAATGTTGCAGGTGCGTTAGGTAAGTGGAAGGGACCTGTAGTGTAGACGCATACTGGTAGCCAATCCTTTAGCAGCTACAACTAAAGGCTTAATATAAAATGAAAAGAAGCAAAGTATGAGAGATGTTAAAGGGTCAAAGTTAATCACATACATGCAAATGATTTAAAGTTCATGTAAAGCAGTTTGCAGGCTTGTTCCTCTGGTAAACACCCAGCACCCGGGTGGGCCTCAATCCTTTGTCCAGTCTCAGAGGAATAGTTCCAGAGATGGGTGTTGGCTGTAGACTGGGGACTTGAGACCAGATGGAGTCGGGGCTGTTGCCTTTTATCACCTCTGGCCTTCTCCATGCTGTGTGCAGTTCTTTCCAATCAAAATGGAGTTGAGTCACATGTTCAAGTCCTAGTGCTTCAACAGGTTTCTCCCTGGGCCCATTGTACCTGGGAGCTTCCTTAATGGGACAATGGCTGTAGACATTCAGTCGGGAGTTTCCCCAGAATCACACAAGTTAAAGTATAGATATAACAACCATATTCCTAATTTCTAATACAAATACAATTCCTACACATAAACTATATAATCATTCCCAGCAACTTACTACCTTTCTATTGATACCAAACATGGCATAGTTCCTATGGATTATAGCATTTATGAGATATTAATACAAAATAATATGATAAATGGTGCCCTAAATCCGGACAGTGTCACACCAGCTATTGCAGAAGCAAGAACGCCTGTTGTGTACTGAGAAGGCTGTATACCAGGCAGAGCCCTGTTTCCTGATACATCTGGTGAAACAGTTTGATGGGTAATCACCAACATTTCTGGGATTTTATAAGACAGTACCATCACCTGTTCATGATGCATCCTCAGTCCTATACTACTGATCATGCAAAGATGAGCCTGATTATCAGACTGCTATCTGGAAAAGCATTAGAATAGGCCTCCCCCTTCTTGGAGTGTGACGCCCTGGTACTGTCCAATGGAGAGGTAGTCCATCAAACCAAGTTAGCAATTCCACCTCATAGCTGATACAGAGCGGAACAAGATGGCATACACATACCAATTCCAATGGGTGTACGAGTAGAAGTTAAAAATGAATTAGCCTTGAAAGAGATGCCCACAAGTCTGGATGTCTGCCTGGACCTTGTAATACATATAGACAATTGATTATGAGACCAAAGGGAGTTAAAAACAGGTCTTCCAACCCTCCAGTTCAGGTACTGTGACCATTTCACCTATGCAGGTGGATGTGGGCCATCAACATCTCACCCCTATGAAAAGGGAAGGATGATGCCAGCATCACGTACTCTTCTCAGGTGGTGAGCCACTTTTCCAAAATAGCCCACTGTGATGCTGATAAGCCAGCTGCCAGCTCTTGCCAACTCTGTAGGCATCAGCTGAAACTGACAAATTCATAGCAGGAAACCAGATCAGCACACCTCTGTGTTCATATTGTTCAAAACAGGAGTTAGACTTGTAAGGATGTGTTTAGTTTAGATTCTGTAAAAAGCTTGTAAGTTACTGCATGCATTAATCTTACTTGTAATGTCTGTATTCCATTCTACAAGGTAAAATACAAGTTTGTTTAATAATTGTAAAAATGCCTGCTCTGAACTTGTGATCTCAGCTGGGAAGCCTGGTTCTCACCACCATCCAGAAGGATTCTCAAAATTAAGTGGACTGTCACAGGACAGAAGCTTTAATTGCCCCAGGCACCTTGGAGAAGTACATGCAGAAGGCCACATTCCATTGGTTCTAAGCTAGAGGAGGGGAATAGAAGTAGCTAACATGAAGTTTTTTTAAATCTCTTGGATGTTTGGACTCTCACAGTGACTGGAGCTAAAAAAAAAAAAAAAAAAAAAGCAGAAATCCTCAGAATTGACCTGGCATAAGCCCTAAAAACACATTCAGTGCTGATAGATTACTAGATCCGCATCACCTTTTGAATCACAGCCTGTTAATTCATTTGTGTATGTACGCTGCTTACTTTAACCTGTAAAATAATTGTTATTTCTTTTTCCTTGTAAATCAACCTTCAGTTAACTTACTACAGGATTGGCTTTAGGCTTTGTCTTTGGTTTAAGATCTAAGGTACAAAGTGATCTAGGGTCAGTGACTGTATACTGGGACTAGGAACAACCAGTATATTTTGTGACCTTATTTTATTTTATTTTGGTGTAATCAAGCTGGATTCTAAATTCCTTAGCTCTTTTAAAATTCTGCAAAAGTTTAATCCACTCATGCCTGAACTACAGTTACCCCACTTTGTGAAAGTCAGCTAACATTGCATGTATCGCTTTTGAAATACTACATAGAAAACCCTTTTCCTCACAGAACCGAGTCAGGTACTCCAGGGAGCCAGGGCCAGGGCCATGTAGTTCATGAAATCCTGGACTCTAAACCTAAATGTGGCAAGCTTTGATATCTGGCTGAGTGAGGATATGTCCTGAGGAGCGCACCTGGGAACCTGTGGAAAATGTACCTGCGCCTGCAGTTGTCAAAGCGTTCCATAGGAATCACCCTGAAAAGCTTGGCCCCACATTGCCCTGAGGTCACCCCTTGGGGAGAGGTGATGAACCTCCATTCACAGCGCTGTTAGGAACTAGTAAATTCCAACCTGCCATCCAGTGACCTGCTAATAGAATAGAAACTGAACCCCTGAAGAGGACTCCAGTCCTATAATCTGACTGGCAGAACGCTGGGGGGTCCTGATTAGTTCACAGTTTCTGCATAAACCCAGCACAGGAACAGGAAGTTGTCCATGGAATATCTACATGGGTGAATGTGGCTCATGGCACAGACTAGGACAGCCTTGATTTGCTGTGACAGCCTGACCTGATCCTATGACTTACACTTCCCTACATTTAATTTCCTCCCATTCTGTAAATTACACATCTTCAGAGCATCTGACAAAGTGGGATTTTCTCCCACAAATGCTCATGCGATAAATAAATGTATTAATCTTTAAGTGCCACAGGACTCCTTGTTGGTTTTGCTGAGGCTACCTGACAATGCAGCCCTTCTTTAGTGGCACCAATGGGGCTTAGCAGTGGAGCAGAAATCAAAAGGCACAGTTCTGCGTTGGCTGTACCTCCAGTCTATTCAATGGCTTCCCCAGTACATGTCCTGTGCCCTAGCCTGCAGTGCAGGTAGCACAGAACTGGTAGAACATCTGGGCATTGGACGTCTCTGCGTAGACAGCATTCACTTGGGACCCTGAAGCCTCCCTATGGTTTTTTGCACCAGCCTAGAGCAATATTGAATCTGGACCTAATCATCTTCCTGCAGGGTGCAAACACCATCTTACACATTTTAGTACATATGGGAAAAGCAGCAAACAATGAGATTCAGATCAGGTTGCAAAATCTGCTTTCACACTTTCAAAAGCTGACTTACTAGGCCATGTAACCTGATACCATAGCCTCAGCCTGCTCTTCTCCATCTTCTCAGAAGAGGAGATTGCTGTGGTACCTCAGGTACTATGTCGCGGTCTGTGTGGCTGCACAGCTGTGTTTTCAAGTGTGTACTGTGGTGCTGTACTTGGATTGTGAAATGTCAGTTTAACCCAGGGCTTTTAGTCTAAGAACAAGTCATTTTCCTCTGAAAGGCTGAGCTAGCTAATCAGATGTGGTTAAACAGTTTCCATTACAATTGTTTTGTTCAAGTATGCCCAGTATTTTTACTCATGGATTAAACAGTCTAATTTAGTGGGGAAATAATGTTAAGTACAGCTGGCAAACCCAATGTGCGCATGATTTTTCTTTGAAGTGACTGTCTAAAGGTCTACAGAGAAATCAAGACCTCAAAGTGTGATGAAATAGCTTCAGGTTAAAAGCCACCCATATCAAAGAATGCAAAGGAAATACAGCAGCTCTATTTTAAACACCTTTAACTCTCCCCCATAGCTTATGCAAACCTTACCAACATCCCTTGAGACACACTTAGTTTGCATCCCTTAAGACACACTTAGGTTCACCTGAAACGTTGAAACTAAAGCAAACACTGGTATGGTTTGCCAGGTGCTCAAATAAACAAACTTCACCCTGACCCTCTGTTCTACAAGTCTGTTCCAACGGACGTACACGCTCTTCCATACCCATACCATCAGTTTTTTCTGGGTGATGAGACCTGCTGACCTTTATCTCCTCTTCTCTCCAGTGCTTTTAAGTGGCCCATTTCCTAGCTTTTCAGGTGATCTGTTAAGTACCCACACAGTACTAATCACTGTGGTATCTGAGTGCCAGCCAGCCACTCCCTGGACCGAATTAGCTGAGGAAGTTGCCATGTAAGTCTGCTCCACACAAATCCATTCTTTGGTATTTTCCTACTGTGAGATGAGGGAGTCTCTAATACTTAGGTACAGTCTAGCATTTCTTAGTCCTATATAAAGGGCTAGGAAAGTGCAGGTCACTCATGTCCTGGAAAGGGAGCAGCAGGTGGATGAGGTGGTAGGAACAATGATTACTACCTGTTTTAAGGTTCAGGAGAATACCTGCTGACCACCACTGAGAATCTAGGAGGGGGAGTGGGCCAACCAGTTGCCCAGAGACACTGGAGCAGGAAACAGAAAGCCACTAAGCCATTTCCCCTAAAAGAGAGCTGAAAGGAAGAAATGGAAGCTATGATCGGCTGGTGGAAGAGGAATCTAGACCTAAAAGTCATCTAAGACTCAGCAAGATTCAGCAAACCTCAGAGCTTTTCAGGTTCCTAATGAAAGCCATAACCAAGTATGCTTAAGAATTTAGTGGTAATTATGGGCTCACTTCAGCAAGAATATGAAAACCACAGAAAGTTGACAGGCATAGCATGCAGGATGGAATGGGAAACTCGCTAACTGATAAAATGACACAGACTTCTCTTAACTGATAAAATGACACAGACTTCTCTTAAGGGAGAGTCTGATGAGAGGGAATCTCCAGGTTATAGTTATAGTTATAGTCAGGAACAGAGGACAGAAAAGGATGGTGTGGGGGCCGGATCCGATGATAAACAGACACATGACAAAGAATCTGGCACATTAAAAAAGGGCAGACAAATAAACAGGGACAAGTTTTTAAAGTGCTTATACACAAATGCTAGAAGTCTACATAATAAAATGGGTGAACTAGAGTGCCTAGTGGTAAAGGAGAATATTGATATAATAGGCATCACAGAAACCTGGTGGACAGAGAGCAATCAGTGGGACACAATCATTCCGGGGTACAAAATATATCGGAAGGACAGAACAGGTCGTACGGGAGGAGGAGTGGCACTATACGTGAAAGAAAATGTAGATTCAAATGAAGTAAAAATCATAAGCGAATCCACTTGTTCCATAGAATCGCTATGGATAGAAATCTCATGCTTCCATGACAATATAACATTAGGGATCTACTATCGGCCACCTGACCAGGATAGTAAGAGCGATGATGAAATGCTAAGGGAAATTAGGGAGGTTATCAAATTTAAAAACCCAATAATAGTGGGGGATTTCAACTATCCCCATATTGACTGGGAACATTTCACTTCAGGACATATTGCAGAGATAAAATTTCTCGATACTTTGAATGACTGCTTCATGGAGCAGCTGGTATGGGAACCCACAAGGGGAGAGGCAACTCTAGATTTAATCCTGAGTGGAACGCAGGAGCTGGTCCGAGAGGTAACTGTAGCAGGACCGCTTGGAACTAGAGACCATAATACAATAGCATTCACCATCCCTGTGGGGGGAAGAACACCTCAACAGCCCAACACTGTGGCATTTAATTTCAAAAGGGGGAACTATACAAAAATGAGGGGGATAGTTAAACAAAAGCTAAAAGGTAGAGTGACTAAAGTGAAATCTCTGAAAACTGCATGGGCGCTTTTTAAAGACACCATAATAGAGGCCCAACTTCACTGTATACCCCAAATTAAGAAACACTGTAAAAAAACCAAAAAAGAGCCACCATGGCTCACCAACCATGTAAAAGAAGCACTGAGAGGTAAAAAGACTTCCTTTAAAAAGTGGAAGTCAAATCCTAGTGAGGAAAACAGAAAGGTGCACAAACAGTGCCAGCTTAAGTGCAAGAGTGTAATAAGAAGAGCCAAAGAGGAGTTTGAAGAACGGCTAGCCAAAAACTCCAAAGGTAATAACAAAATGTTTTTTAAGTATATCAGAAGCAGGAAGCCTGCCAAACAACCAGTCGGGCCCCTTGATGATGATAATACAAAAGGAGCGCTTAAAGATGATAGAGTCGTTGCGGAGAAACTAAATGGATTCTTTGCTTCGGTTTTTACGGCTGAAGATGTTAGTGAGATTCCCAAACCTGAGCCGGCTTTTGTAGGTGACAGATCTGAGGAACTGTCACAGATTGAAGTGTCACTAGAGGAAGTTTTGGAATTAATTGATAAACTCAACATTAACAAGTCACCGGGACCAGATGGCATTCACCCAAGAGTTCTGAAAGAACTCAAATGTGAAGTCGCGGAACTGTTAACTAAGATTTGTAACCTGTCCCTTAAAATGGCTTCGGTACCCAAAGACTGGAAGTCGGCTAATGTAACGCCAATATTTAAAAAGGGCCCTAGAGGGGATCCCAGCAATTACAGAGCGGTAAGTCTAACGTCGGTACCGGGCAAATTAGTTGAAACAATAGTTAAGAATAAAATTGTCAGTCACATAGAAAAACATAAACTGTTGAGCAATAGCCAACATGGTTTCTGTAAGGGGAAATCGTGTCTTACTAATCTATTAGAGTTCTTTGAAAGGGTTAACAAACATGTGGACAGGGGGGATCCAGTGGACATAGTGTACTTAGATTTCCAGAAAGCATTTGACAAGGTCCCTCACCAAAGGCTGTTACGTAAGTTAAGTTGTCATGGGATAAAAGGGAAGGTCCTTTCATGGATTGAGAACTGGTTAAAAGACAGGGAACAAAGGGTAGGAGTAAATGGTAAATTCTCAGATTGGAAAAGGGTAGCTAGTGGTGTTCCCCAAGGGTCGGTCCTAGGACCAGTCCTATTCAATTTATTCATAAATGATCTGGAGAAAGGGGTAAACAGTGAGGTAGCTAAGTTTGCAGACGATACTAAACTACTCAAGATAGTCAAGACCAAAGCAGATTGTGAAGAACTTCAAAAAGATCTCACAAAACTAAGTGATTGGGCATCCAAATGGCAAATGAAATTTAATGTGGATAAGTGTAAAGTAATGCACATTGGAAAAAATAACCCCAACTATACCTATAATATGACGGGGGCTAATTTGGCTACAACGAGTCAAGAAAAAGATCTTGGAGTCATTGTGGATAGTTCTCTGAAGATGTCCGTACAGTGTGCGGAGGCGGTCAAAAAAGCAAACAGGATGTTAGGGATCATTAAAAAGGGGATAGAAAATAAGACTGCAAATGTATTATTGCCCTTATATAAATCCATGGTACGCCCACATCTCGAATACTGTGTACAGATGTGGTCTCCTCATCTCAAAAAAGATATTCTAGCACTAGAAAAGGTTCAGAAAAGGGCAACTAAAATGATTAGGGGTTTGGAGAGTGCCTCGTATGAGGAACGATTGAAAAGGCTGGGCCTCTTCAGCTTGGAAAAGAGGAGACTGAGGG
Source organism: Pelusios castaneus (assembly GCA_007922175.1). NCBI lineage: Eukaryota > Metazoa > Chordata > Testudines > Pelomedusidae > Pelusios > Pelusios castaneus. The sequence goes on along the minus strand of ML686024.1, from coordinate 3,121,016 downwards.
GGGACATGATAGAAGTATATAAAATTATGACTGATGTGAAAAAAGTGGACAAGGAAAAGTTGTTTAAATACTCCCATAATACAAGAACCAGGGGTCACCAAATGAAACTGATAGGTAGCAGGTTCAAAACAAATAAAAGGAAGTTCTTCTTCACACAACGCACAGTCAACTTGTGGAACTCCTTACCTGAGGAGGTTGTGAAGGCTGGGACTATAACAATATTTAAAAGGGAACTGGATAAGTTCATGGTGGCTAAGTCCATAAATGGCTATTACCCAGAAAGGGGTTAAGAATAGTGTCCCTAGCCTCTGCTTATCAGAGGATGGAGACGGATGGCAGGAGAGTGATCACTTGATCATTGCCTGTTGGGTTCACTCCCTCGGGCACCTGGCACTGGCCACTGTCGGTAGACAGATACTGGGCTAGATGGACCTCTGGTCTGACCCGGTACGGCCTTTCTTATGTTCTTATGTTCTTATGTTCTAAAATGAGTGATTTGAAATATTTTATATCAGTGTTTAAACATATAGAGGGTAATTAACAAAATGTTGATATGGTGATGATATGGTGTGATCGAATATACCTCTTTCTTCACATCCCACACACTATTGTAATTTTTTTACAAAGCATGTCTTGTAAGGAATCATTTGAAAACCCATAATTTTATGGTGAGTATCATGCTGATAAAATATGTGTAGCAATATTGTATGTAAGTTAAAAGATTTTCCTGCATATTGTTATTAACACAAGTTCCAAAACCCAGAATCCAACTCCCCCAAAATTGGCAAACATGTCAGTCCTAAACAAAGGACTGTGTGCTCTGCTTAATTTGCTTTTAAGCAGAAAACAGAGTCATCATGCAGGAAAGGAAGACAAAGGAAGGTCCAATAGGTGAAAAAAACCCAGCAGGGAACATCCTTCCACATAAACACTTGATCTCCAAGTGCCCAGCTGGAAATGTCTTTTATGAGGGGGACTGAAGCTATAAAAAGGCGGGACCCTGAGGAACCCATCTCTTTCTCCCTGACCATCATATTCAGTGCACCTGAAAGGAAAAGGAAGCATTCATTGGACTCTGGGGGAATGGGTTCCCTGACCCATAGAGTTGGTCAGTTAGACTACAGAAAGCTATGGTGAGAAACTTTACTTGAATCTGATAAACTTTGTTAAGTTAGACATTAGGAAGCATTTTATTATTACTTTACCTTTCTCATAACCATTTCTGACTTATGCCTCATTACTTGTACTTACTTAAAATCTCTCTTCATAGTTAATTAACTTTTTTTACTGATTTGTCTTATCCAGTGTGTCCAAATTGAAGTGTCTGAATAACTATTTGAGACAATAAGATGATATGTTATTCCCTTAATGGAATAACATATTTCAGATATTTGGATTGCCTATATTAGGGCTGGGCTGTACAGGAAACACATTTCTGGGGGGAATCTGAGGCTGGGGGTGCCTTGGGTTTACCCTGCAGTATAAGCAAGGCTGGGGAGAGCCAGAGTGTAAGACAGAGTGGCTGGCAGGCTGCATTTACACTCGGGGGACTGACTTGCACATGGAAAGGCTGCTCGTGGGCAGCCCACATGGGACCTACAACAGCAAGATATTGTAAGACACCAAAGGTTTACTGGTCTGAACTATGTGCTGGTATGTCACGTGTGGGTATTTCTTAATTTGACATCAAATTAAGATTTGATAAGAAATCTGCCAGGTGATATGGTCCCAGGCAGTAAACTGATGAGCCATCAAGGACACAATGGTTGTATTCTTTATGTCCTTAATGGCTCATCAGGATACTCCCTGAGACCATTCTACCTGGCAAATTCCTAAACATTAAGGAGACAATGGTTGTTCACACCCACCCGTCTAAGGCATTACTCCAGAATGACACAAGTTAAAGTATGGATATAACATCAAATTCCTAACTTCTAATCGAAATAGAATTCCTAGACATGAACTATATAATCATTCCCAGCAAATTACTACCTTTCTATTGATACCAAACATGACATAGTTCCTATGGATTATAGCATTTATGAGATATCCATTGAAAATAATATCATAAATGCTTCCCTAAATCCAGACAGCAACACATACAGGGCTCTGCCCTGCCAGGGTCCCTGTTCCCCTTTGCCCCATTGCACACAGGGGGTGCCCCCCCACCACCATGGATCTGCCCAAGGTCCCCCTAGCCCCACAAAGTCGACCTAGAGCATCCAGTGTGGACGCTCTAGGTCGACTTTGTAAGTTCCCCTTTAAGTCGACTTTAATTTTAAGTGTAGACACACTAAGTCAACTTAACTAAGTTGACTTAAAGTCGAGTTAGTTAAGTCGACTTAGTTAAAGTCGACTTAAAAGTGCAAGTGTAGACATAGCCCCTGTGATCAACCAGTACTCCCAGGTCCTTCTCCTCCTCCATCACTTCCAACTGATGCATCCCCAACTTATAAGAAAAATTCTTATTAGTCCCTAAATGCATGACCTTGCATTTCCCATTATTAAATTTCATCCTGTTCCTAATACTCCAGTTTACAAGGTCATCTAGATCTTTCTGTATGATATCCCGATGCTCCTCTGTATTGGCAAATACCTCCCAACTTGGTGTCATCTGCAAACTTAATTAACACATCCCCACTTTTTGTGCCAAGATCAGTAATAAAAAGGTTGAATAAGATTGATCCCAAGACTGATCCTTGAGGAACTCCACTAGTAACCTCCTTCCAGCTTGACAGTTCACCTTTCAGTATGACCCGCTGTAGTCTCCCCTTTAACCAGTTCCTTATCCACCTTTCTATTTTCATATTAATCCCCATCTTTTCTAATTCAACTAATGATTCCCCATGTGGAACTGTATCAAATACCTTGCTGAAATCTAAGTAAATTATGTCCACTGCATTCCTTTTATCCAAAAAAATCTCTTATCTTCTCAAAAAAGGAGATCAGGTTAGTCTGGCACGATCTATCTTTTGTAAAGCCATGTTGTATTTTATCCCAGTTACCATTAACCTCGATATCCTTAAGCACTTTCTCTTTCAAAATTTTCTCCAAGACCTTTCATACTACTGAAGTCAAACTAACAGGCCTGTTACCTGGATCACTTTTACTCCCTTTCTTGAAAATAGGAACTACATTAGCAATTCTCCAGTCATACGGTACAACCCCTGTGTTCACAGATACATTACAAATCCTTGCTAATGGGCTGGCAATTTCATGTGCCAGTTCCTTTGGTATGGTAATTTCCACTTCCATGGCCTCATTCCCATTAGCTACCCTACCTCTATCCCCAACCTCACCATCACCCTCATTAAAGAGAAGAAACAAAGTACTTATTTAGATATTCAGTCATGCCTAGATTATCCTTGATCTCTACCCCATCCTCAGTTTTTAGTGGTCCCCCACTTCTTCCTTCTTTGTTTTCTTCCTATTTATATGGCTAAAGAATCCTTTACTCTTCTCTTCTTCCTTGTCCTCCCACCTTCAGTGACTGATTGCTTTGCCCCTTCTTAATTTTCAACTCTGCAAACCTGTTCCTGAGCTTTATTTCACTTTCACTAGCATGTCTTTTCCTCTGCCTGGTTCTTGTAGTCACATGCTTCCTCTGGCTTCTTTCCTCACCCAGCAGTCTCCTCTCACAGTTTTTGGTTCTGGTTCCATCTGCAAGTCTGGACTTTTCTCTTCAGCCTCCTCATGTTTTTGCTTCATGATCTGCTCAAATCCTCTTCTAAACTGAACCAGAGTTTCCACCTGCATCTCCAAGCCTTGGATCTTCCCTTCCAATACAGCAGTGCACAGGCAATCCGGGAAGTTTTTGGAGAATATTCAGGACAACTTCCTAGTACAAATGCTGGAGGAACCAACTAGGGGCCTTGCACCTCTAGACCTATTGCTCACAAACAGAGAATAATTGATCGGGGAAGTAGAAGTAAATGGCAACCTGGACAGCAGCGACCATGAGATGGTAGAGTTCAGGATCCTGATCAATGGAAGGAAGGAAAGAAGCAGAACACACACCCTGGACTTCAGAAAAGCAGATTTTGGCTCCCTTTGGGAGCTGATGGGCAGGGTCCCATGGGAGGCTGATCTGAAGGGGAAAGGTGTCCAAGATAGCTGGCTGTATTTTAAAGAAACCCTGTTAAAGGCACAGGAAGATAACATTCCGATGTGCAGAAAGAACAGCAAATGTGGACGGCGACCAGCGTGGCTTAGCAGGGAACTCTGCGGGGAGCTGAAACATAAAAGGGAAGCTTACAAGAAGTGGAAGCTTGGACAGATGACAAGGGAGGCGTATAAAGATATTGCTCGGGACTGCAGGGATAAAATCAGAAAGGCCAAAGGACAATTGGAGTTGCAGCTAGCAAGAGATGTGAAGGATAACAGAAAGGGGTTCTATAAGTATATCAGCAACAAGAAAAGGATCAGAGGTGGTGTAGGTCCCTTACTGAATGGGGTAGGCATCCTCGTGGAGGATGATGCGGAAAAGGCTGAAGTACTCAATGCTTTTTTTACTTCAGTCTTCACAGGGAGGGCCAGCTCCCAGGCTACTACACGGGGTAACGCGGAATGGAGAGAAGAGCGGCCCTCAGTGATGGAAAGTCAGGTTAGGGAACACTTATAGAAATTGGATGTGCACAAGTCCATGGGGCCAGATGAACTGCATCCGAGGGTGCTGAGGGAGTTGGGGGAAGTGATTGCAGAGCCACTGGCCATTATCTTTGAGAACTCGTGGCGAACGGGGGTGGTCCCAGAGGATTGGAAAAAGGCAAATATAGTACCTATCTTTAAGAAAGGGAAAGAGGATCCGGGGTACTGCAGACCGGTCAACCTCACCTCAATCCCTGGGAAAATCATGGAGTAGGTCCTCAAGGAATCCATCCTGAAACACTTGGAGGAAAATAGAGTGATCAGGAACAGTGAACATGGATTCATCAAGGGCAAATCGTGCCTGACCAACCTGATTTCCTTCTATGATGAGATGACTGGATTTGTGGATGCGGGAAGAGCCATTGACGTGGTATACCTTGACTTTAGCAAGGCTTTTGATATGGTTTTCCACAGCATTCTCGTTGGCAAGTTAAGGAAGTATGGGTTGGACGAGTGGACCGTAAGGTGGATCGAAAACTGGTTAGATCAACGGGCTCAGCGGGTAGGAATCAATGGCTCGATGTCTGGTTGGCAACCGATAACGAGTGGAGTGCCCCAGGGGTCGGTCCTGGGGCCGGTTCTATTCAACATCTTCATTAATGATCTTGATGATGGAATAGACTGCGTGCTTAGTAAGTTTGCGGATGACACCAAGTTGGGGGGAATGGTAGATACTCTGGAGGGCAGGGACAGGATCCAGGGAGACTTGGACAAATTGGAACACTGGGCCGAAAGAAACCTCATGAGGTTCAATAAAGACAAGTGCAAAGTCCTGCACTTAGGACGGAAAAATCCCATGCACTGCTACAGGCTGGGGACCGATCGGCTAAGTAGCAGCGCTGTAGAAAAGGACCTGGGGGTTATGGTGGATGGGAAGATGAATATGAGCCAACAGTGTGCCCTTGTTGCAAAAAAGGCCAATGGCATATTAGGCTGCATCAGTAGGAGTATTGCCAGCAGATCGAGGGATGTGATAATTCCCCTCTATTCGACACTGGTCAGGCCGCATCTGCAATACTGTGTCCAGTTTTGGGCTCCCCACTACAGAAAGGATGTGGACAAATTAGAAAGAGTCCAGCGGAGGGCAACAAAAATGATTAGGGGGCTGAGGCACATGACTTATGAGGAGAGACTGAAGGAACTAAGCTTATTTAGTACAGAAGAGAAGACTGAGGGGAGATTTGATAGCACCCTTCAACTACTTGAAGGGTTGCTCCAAAGAGGAGGGAGCTAGGCTGTTCTCGAGGGTAACAGAGGACAGAACAGGGAGCAATGGTTTCAAATTACACCTGGGGAGGTCAAGGTTGGATATTAGGAAAAACTTTCTCACTAGAAGGGTGGTGAAGCATTGGAATGGGCTACCTAGGGAGGTGGTAGAATCTCCATCTTTGGAGATTTTTAAGGCTCGGTTAGACAAAACCCTGGCTGGGGTGATTTAGTGGGAGTGGTCCTGCTTTTTAGCAGGGGGTTGGACTAGATGACCTCGTGAGGTCCCTTCCAACCCTATTATTCTATGATTCTATGATTAGCTCTGTCAGGCAGAGGGAGATCTTAATGAACCATGGGACAAATTTCATCTCCCAGCTAATGAGCAAAGTCTGCAACCTCTTAGGGATCCAGAAACTACAGAAGCTCATTTACCACCCCCAGATGAATGGCCTGGTGGAATGTTTTAGCCAGACCCTTAACGGGATGCTCTGCAAGTTTCTTTGGCTATGTCTACACTTGTTAATTTAAGTCGACTTAGCATGTCCACACTTAAATTTTAAGTCGACTTTGAGGGGACCCTGCAAAATCGACCTAGAGCGTTCACACTGGACGCCTAGGTCGACTTGTAGGGGCTAGGTGGACCTGGGACAGGTCCACTGTGGCGGGGGGGCACCCCTTGCCAAGTGCCAGGGGGCTCAGCCTTTGCCCCATTGTAACTTGGCAGGGCATAGGGGCAGGGTGGACAGGGCTCTGCCCTGCCCTTTGCGGGGGCACACCAGGATCTCCCTGTGCCAGGTACCCTGGCAGGGAGGGCAGTGGGGAAGCCCGGGAGGCCCCTAAGTCGACTTAGAGTCGACTTAGGGGTTCTCCATGTCTACACTGGCTTAAGTCGACTTTAGAAAGTCGACTTAAGCAGAAATTTGACTTAAAAGGAGGTTTTAGAAAGTTGACTTAATTTTTCCTTAAGTCGACTTAAGGAAAGTGTAATGTAGACGCAGAGTAAATTAAGCTTGTTTAAGTCGCCTTAATTTATAAGTGTAGATGCACCTTTTCAGAGGATCTCTGCTGTTGGGACCAATTGATCCCACTCCTATTGCTCACCACCTAGCAGGTACCCTGAGCCTAGACCCAGTTCTCACCATTTGAACTGCTCTGTGGATGCTAGCCAGGGGAGCTATTGGACCTAATGCAGGAGATCTGGGAGCAAACCCTGTCCCGGGTCCAGTGACTCCTTCAGTATATCAAACAACTATCTGAGAACCAGACCCAGGCCAGGAATCTTGTGAGAGAGAACCTGCAGGCCACCAGGGGACCCAGGCAAGAATCTACAACCAGGGAGCCCAAGTATGGACCTATCATCTAGGGTACTGGGTCCTCATTTTGCTCCCCTCCAAAGAGTCCAAGCTGTTGGCTTGGTGGCAAGGTCTGTATGAGGTAATCCTCCAGGTTGATTTTATCACTTATGAGGTCTGCCCCCCAGACCAATGGAAAAAGCACCAATTCCACCATGTAGACATCTTGAAAGCCTGGTGTGATTGGGAGGGGATTCTGATTGCCTTATGCCCCTACAAGCCAGAATTGGGACCCCATGTCCCCACCATTGCTGAAAGAGAGGAACTTCTGCTCAGAGACTCCCACTCTACCAAGCCTAATGTATACCAGAGCACCCTCTTTCTGAAAATTCAGCCCCTTGAGTTCTGGACGTGAAAAAAGTGAAGCACCACAAACCAACTGTGACTAAGTGCTGGGAAACACAGCACCTGTTATGAGTTCTGTGATGTGGGCAATGTTCCCCTTCCCACTAAGGTTTGGCGGCTTGTGTGCAAAATTTTCAACCCGAGTGCAAAACTTTTTCTTAATAAAATTTTTGTGCAAACTCACGTGACAGAAATTATTGAAAAATATAGAACAACGAAAAATTAATAAAAGTTGTTATTTAAAATTGTTTTTTAATTAATAAAAAACATGTTCAAGCAAAGTGTGATTCCATTTATTTGGGCTCTTATAACAAAGTGAGGCAGCATTGCCTAGAGACTAAAGCACTGGCCTGTAACTCAGGAGACTGGAGTTCTGTGGATGCTGGAAGACCTTGGGAAAGTCACCTCAGCTATCTCAGCCTCACTTTCTTTATCTGTAAAATGGGGTACTTTTGTGAAGTACTTTGACATCTATTGATATACGAGGTAAGTACTTTTAATAATATTTTGGGCTACAGCTAGTAAGAAAGGGGAAAAAAAGGGTTGACCAAAAGACATCACTCTGACCTTACTTTAGCAACATTCAATCAATGGGATTTTTGCCACTGACTTCAAATGGACCAAGATACAGCCCTATATAAGCAACATACCAAACAGCACAGACAGCTAGGTGACCTTTAACGTCCTACTCCAGCCCTCCTAACCCCACACCCCACAGCCCCCCATCTTCACTCCACCCCCCTTCCACCCCCCCAACCCCCTCCACACCTCTGCAGGCCCCTCCGTCCCTAGGCCCAACTCCAGTCCCCCAACCTCCTCCATCTCTCCCCAGCACCCCCACCCGCTATCCACTCCAGCCATTCATAGTCTCCTCCACCACTACCCAGCTCACATCAGCCCCTACCCAGTCTCCTAGTCCTCATGCCCCCAACTGTATCCATCCTTCCCCAGCCTCCCCCCCACCATCCTGACCCCTTGCTCCAGCGACTCGCGCTGCTCTGGACTCCTCCATTCCTACCCTCAGTCTCCACGTTCCCCCTTACGTTAACCCCTGACTACAAAGGCCCGGGGCTGGCCTGCGGTGGCGAAGCATGGCAGCTGGCAGCTTGGCCGGATCAGGGCACACTGCCGGCCGCTGCACTCCGCCACCGCCGATCCAGTCAGTCTGCTGGCCACCGCGCTCTGCTGCCACCGATCCGGGCACACTGAGGAAAGTTCAGCAGGCCCGGCAGCCTAGCTGGATCGGCGGCAGCGGGGCGTGGTGGCCCGCAGACTGGCTGGATCGGCAGTGGCAGAGTTCGGTGGCCAGCAGCATACTGGATGAACCTGGGGCTGGTTGGAGGATGCTGGAGGGGGAGGCGATCCCCCGGCGCCAGGCGCCACTCACCTGTCCTCAGCCCTGCAGGAGAGCGCGATGGGTCAGGCAGCTGGAGGGTGGCTGCTGGCTCCTGGCTGGCGGGGGAGGTCAGTCAGTGCCCCCAGGGCTGGGAGACTGCGCGGGCCTCTAGAGTACCTGCATGGGGGGTGCAATGGCCACTGCACAGCCACACACCCGCGCAGCTTAGAGGGAACTTAGGATGTGGGTGGATGCCCACCACTGAAGATCCCTTTCCCAGCCTAAGAGGAGGAGCTACTGAGCCTGAGGCTTAAATAATTATGGAGGCCAACAAATGAAAAAAAACAGGAGTGGGTGTGAGGGTCACATGATCAAAAATAGGGAGCCAGAAGGGGACACTGAGCAGAGAACCCCAGACTGCATGCACTGCACCTCAAAGGTGTCTAGGGAGCCAGCGGAGATGGCCCAGAGGAACTCTGCCCAGACATGTGAAAGAATGGAAATGGACCCCACAGGCACAGAGCACCTCCTGATCCAGCCTCCTCCTCCTGGTATATAGATGGCCACCTTGGCCCGTGCCAGGAGGAGGTTGACGAGGCAGTCTTGCAACTTCCTGGAGTCATGGATAGTGTGTGCATCTATCAGGTAGTGCAGGGAAAAGAAAAGCCAAACCAAAAAGAAGGTTCTATAGGAGCCAAAAAAGGGGCTTCAGCCTGGTGCACTCCAGGTAGATGTGCGCCAGGGTCTACCTGGTACCACATGGTGCCACAGAAGAGGCAGGTGTCAGGGAGGAAGGTGAACCGCACCAGGCACATGCCCATGCTCATGGCTCCATCAGTGTCAGCAGATATCCCCAGTGGGCCTGGGCAGCACAGCAGCTGAACCTATATTCTGATCACTGCAACTCCAGTTAGGCTATGTCTCCACTACCACTTACGTCAGTATAACTCAGGGGTTGGCAACCCACGGCACGTGTGCCAAAAGTGACACATGTGCCTATCCCCAGCAGCACGGGGTGCTGCTGCTGCTTCCCATGCTGGCCCCATCTCCCAGCGGGGCCTGGGACCACAAAAGCCACATGCCCAGCTAGGGGGCGGGGCCAGCAGGACCACCATGCATGTAGCTCCTGTGCCCTGCTGGCCCTGCTAGCAGGGCTAATAGGAGACAGGAGTCATGTGTGGAGATGGGGCCAGCAGGGGAGCGGGACTAGCAGGGGACAGGATCCGTGCGCCAGGGCAGAGCCAGCCACAGCCTGCTAGCCCCCCCCAGCACCTGATGGCCCCACCCCTACACCTGCTGAGGGTGCAGCGGGTGGGGCTGGCACGGGGGCTGGCAAAGGTTGCCGATCCCTGGTATAACTCATTGCACTCAGGGGCTGAATAAAACACCCCCCTGAATGACATATGTCAAACCAACATACATGCCATGTGGACAGCGCTATGTTGCTGCTCATTGGGATTGGGGGTGGATTAATGATATTGATGGGAGAGCTCTCTCCAGTCGGCACAGAGTGGCTACATAAGAGATCTTACAGCAGTGCAGCTGCATTGGAACAGTAGCACACCTGAATATGGGAACTGTGCCAGTTGATACATTCGGTGGGGCTGAGAGAATTAAATGGCTAATTAGCTCAGCGGGTACAAAAGGCACAGGAAGCAAGACTAAAAGGAGAGGAAGAGAGTGGGAGGTGCTCTTTTGCTTGTCTAAGTGCTTCATGAGCTGAGGTCTTTATTTTACTGTATGATCTGTAAAGGTGGTGGAAAAGAACACTGTAAATACATTGCACGAGGTGTTCCACTAGAAGAGGGTCTCTCCACTGCTTGTAACTTTGGAGAAATGGAAGTACTGTAATTAAACCACAATATATATCTAGTCTTTGTAGGGATATGAGAAATGATAATAATGAAGTCAGATTTGGAGTAAAAATATAGTTCAGGTCATTAATTAGTAACATCAAAGCAAATGCAATGATATTTTAAAACTGAAAGATATAGTTGCTGAAAAGGATTGTAGTAGTTGTTGACACAGAGTCAATTATTTGACAGTTCCTTGATTTTCTAGATTTTAAGGCATTGTGTTGGTTTTTAAAAATTGGTTTACACAACTTTAAATGAACATAAATATAGTATTCTTTCTTTTACTTATTATTGGAGTTTTAAGGAAAGGCTGGCCTAAAAGGGAATTTGAGAGGTCTTATTTTGATGAAAGATTCCAGTGTATCATACTTCAATTTAGCTTGTCTTCAGGAATTATCATAACATACATTCCAAGCAACTTCTACAGGGTCTGGGAGAGCATACCAGAATCAAAAGGTCTAATCTAGGGTTTAACGAAGTCTGGCAATGACTTCCACTAACCAATGAGCATTGGATTTTGACATTAAAACAGGGCAACTCAGCAGCTCTCCATTTTAGAAAGGTCAGTGCACCAAACTGAACAGGAATGTGATTCACACCTGTTTCACTTCAGTATTATGCAGTCATAATGCCATTGAAACCGAGAGTTTCATCTGTGCCAAATTGGAGTAACCCAGAGGTGAGTCAGGCCATATATTTAAAAATAGTACTGATTCATGTGCATAGCCAGCCATTGAAATAGTGCAACGATTCATTTGGCTTCAAAGCTAAATAGCCACACAAAACGTATTTTTGGTTAACTGGAGTCTTTGAAAAATTATTCCACGACAGCTACACTGAATAATTATCATTAAGAAAGAAAGCAGCCAACCAAAAGGGAATTCTTTGCTAGGAATTTTTAAAAGACACTATCACACATACATTTTAAATTAAATCAGAACTCAATATATATCCACTCTCTCCAGCCCAGTTTGTGTTTTAATGCTTGTATACCTAACTTTTCCTCTGATTTTTAAACCACAGAAAGTGTCAGGAAGTCAGACTATGTAAAGATGCCATCTTTGTTTATTCAAGAAAAATACACGTTTAAACAGAAAAATATTAAGAGGAAGAAGAGACACTGAGCTTATGGAATACATAGTATTCTGCAAATATTCATATTTATGAGTCCTACAATTCTATATTCTCCTCATTCACTGCAGGCTTTCATTATCCACAGATGTTTCAGGTCATGTTCTGTACACATATGGGTTTCTAGGTAGGATCTTTGCGTGTAGGTAGATGGGTTTTTTTCAGACCATGAATTTGGAGGAATTCCTGCAATTTTTGAAGGAGTGGAAGTCAAAATCCAGGACCAACTTTCCTCCATCTCTAAAAATAAACTGAGGAGGTAGAACATGGAGCTAAGTTAATGCTAATATGTTTCTTGGGACAATCACTGTATTTAGACACATGCAGTTAGAGAGTATTCCTGGGGAGGCAGTGGGAAAACTTACAGAATTCTGTCACTATCAGAATAGCCTAACAGTTGAGTGGGCAAGGATTGAGAATGATGGGCTGAATTGCTACTAGTGACACTTGAAATGTGACGGATGCAGGTTTGGAGTATTCTTTGAAGGTGCCCCTTAAACCTCTCACCAACAAAAGCATAAATCACTGGGTTCAGGCAGCAGTGGATGAAGGAAATTGATTCGGTTAGCTGCAGGGCCAGAGCTAGCCTTTGGCTTGTCTCGCAGTCGTTTATGATGTGCAAGCTCTGCAGAGAGTCGAGAAAAAGCACAATGTTGAAGGGAGCCCAGAAAAGGAAAAAGACGACCACAATGATGAAAATCAACTTGATGGCTTTGATCTTGTTTCGGTTTTTGCAGCTCTTCAGGTTTTTCAGGATTTGGGAGTAGCAGTAAATGAGGATGCTGAGTGGGATCAAAAGGCCCAAGACATTGACTTCAAACTGAGAGAAAAATCTCCAGGTCTCTTTGCCTGGAGGATATATGGGGACACACTCAAGAAACTGTTCGATTTCCACTTCTTGGTTAAACATCATATTTGGTATGGAAGCCAAACCTGCCATCGTCCACAGGATTACGCTTATTATTATGCCACAAGTAGCTGTCCGAGCTCGGATAGCGTAAACAGCATGGACGATTGCTATGTACCTGTCTATGCTCATGAGGGTTATAAAGAAAATGCTACTGTAAAAGCCTATGTAATAAATGCCAGCCATTATTTTACACGCTCCATTTCCGAAAATCCATTCTTCTGAAGCATAGTGAGCTTGAAATGGGAGGGGGAAAACAAACAGCAGGTCAGAGACTGCAAGGTTCAGCAGACATACGTCGGTCATGGTGATGACTTTCTTACTGGTCAAAAGTACCCATAGGACTAATGCATTTCCCACTAGGCAGAAGACAAACACCAGGCAGTAAATTATTGGAAGAAACAGTGATTTAAATCTGCCAGAACCATTGCCATCATTGCAAGGAGAGGTGTCTTCATCATACACATAGTTATATTCTGTGATGTTTGGGAAAGGGCTTGTAACAGTCATTTTTAATACCTGTGTATAAAAAGAGATGAGCATCAGTACAGAAGGGTTACAGAAGAGCACATTCTAACACTGTCTGTTGTTCATGCTGAATGAAATCAATGTGACTGCTTGAGGAATAAGGTACTGACCAGTGTAAGGGCTTGTCAAAATTATGCCATTTTAACTAACTGGTTAGTGCAACGCCGTCTCCCCCCATGATGGATGCACATATACTGATATATCTTACTCCCATATAAGAAGGGGAATAAGTTATATCCATATCTATGTACCTTTATACTGGTACCACTGCAACAACTCACTAGGAGTTATATAACTATTGTTTTGTTTTGTTTTTTAAATTGTATCGCTAACTGACATAATTATACTGGTACAACAATTGTGAGGAGGTTAAGCCTAAGCATAGCAGAACCCATGTCTCCGTGCATCATAATAAAGAGTATTTTACGGAGAAGATGTATATAGATATTATATATATTATAGCCTCATAAAAATCAGATTTCTGATTGGACAAACAGTCTGTTGGCATTGTATATCTAGGTAACTATTTTACCCAAGCTGAGCTGCAGTTTTTTTGTCTTGAGTTAATTTTCTGGTTTTGAAAATCAAAACCGATTTTGGTGGTTTCTCTCTGTGTAACGTCTGATGAATTTCAGTAAATTCAATTTAACAATATTAATACTAGGATTTCCAAAAGGGACTAGTGATTTTGAGTGATCAGCTTTTGGATACTTCAACCTGAGACAATTTACAGGGTCTGATTTGCAGAATGTGCTCTACACCTTCCCTTAAAGGAGGACATGGCACATCAGGAAAAAACAATGAAAAGCAATCTATATAGAAATTTTTTTAAAAAATTCATAAAATGCTTGCATTTTTCTTGCCATAATCTTGAAAACAGATTTTTTGGGTGTTTTTTTTTATGAAGGTTCATCCAGAATTTTGAGGTCTCTGGATGGAAAGAGCTAGGTATTGTTATTTTTGGCACAGGTCATCCACTCTTATGGAAGAAAAATATTCAGGAGGGGACTTGGGGGATGAAGATCTCCATAAAGATTTTCTCACAGAATCCTGGGAAAGTGTGGTTTGTCTTTGTTAACCTGGCAGATTCCTTCTACCTCTGCACAAGCTCCTTCACCAATGGAATGGCGCCGTTGAGGTGGTTAAGTCTCTTATTTGCACCAAACTGGGAAGATCTAGTAATGGAGGGTTCCCTTTGTGTCAGGTTAAGAGAGAGGGGAAGGGAAATTGGAACTGTCATTTACTATTTTTTCCTGCTCTTGATACCTGCCATTCCTCATCCAAACTCCTAAATTCTTCATGTGGTGTCCCATAGCAGTCAATCAGCATGTTATGTACGGAGAACCTCTTTACACAAAAAAAAAAAGATCTGTTTTTCATGCAAAGATCTGTAGTTAGAAATAATGAGGAATGAGAAGATAAATGCAGTATGTTGTCTAGTTTAAGTCTCTATTATAATTCCAATGTAATTCTATAATTATGTTTAATATTTATAAAGCAACAGATATATGTAGAATAAATGTATAATAAAATATATCATGTGAAATATATAAATGTAGATCTCATTTACACTAGTATAATCCAAGAGTAATTTTACTGAAATGCAGACGCTCAACAGCTCTGAAGCATATGTTATTCTTATGTTTTTGATACCCTTTTCTCATCTTTGACTTCCAAAACGTGCCATCCTCTTTCCACCTCAGTTGACTTAACAGACAAATTGAAAAAGGTATTGCTTTCTACATTATTTAGAGACAAATATCTCTCAAGGTGTGTCTCCTCCTTGTTGCCTATTGTTAATTAATGATAGTCAACACCACAGTGTATTTAATATAGATGGATTTTACCTTTGATGAAGGAAGCAGGACGTGGTTTGGTATCTGTCCTCTTCCTCCTGTGGTCACAGATGTGTCCAAATGATCTTTTCCCTTGGTGGTGGTGATTTGCGTTTGTGATGTACCTTTGTAGATACTCCCAACAGCTTTAGAATAATTATGGAAGTAAAACGGTTCAAGTGATAGCATATGATAGATGAGTAAACAGGAAAAGGTGAACATGAAAGAGTTTATAAATAGTTTCTGCAAAGAAGGCATCAATCTCACACTCTCTGATGTGAATAAGTCAACATATTTGAACAGGTGCTCTCCACTTCTGTAAGGGTTGCATAGTTGACTTACTTGTCTCTAGCAAAAATCCTATGGTCACCTACTTAATAGAAACTAAGCCACCTTAAAACCTGTCATAGATAAGAAGTTCCACTGTTCTGCAGGTATAAATTGATGTAGTTCCTGCGATATAGCAAGGCCAGAGGGTGGTAGGAGAGTGATCAATGGGAAGAATATAAGCCCCAGAATGCTCAGGGCTCTGCACCCTGCAAACTAGCTAGAGTTAATAGAGAGCAATTAGGAGCAGGTGAGGCCAATCAAGTCCCAGTCAGGTGCCTCCCTGCTGCAGGCAGATGGGGTTCATGCTGGAAGAGGAGCCGGAGAAGGGGTGCAAAGGAGTGCAGTGTTGTGTGAAGGAGTTTGGAGGAAAGTACAGGGTTCTGGAGGGGGGAAAATCTGCAAGGCAGTGTGGAAACACTTCTGAGGCATGAGAGAAAAAGCCCTGTCCAGGCAGAGAGGGGGCAGGGAACGAGGTGCTGAAGGAACAGATAGGGAAATACCACAGGGGAAAGAGTAGTGTTGGACACTGTCAGCAGCCATGGGTTGGGACCCAGAGCAGTGGGTGTGCCTGGGTCACTACCCTCTCTCCTCCCCTTGGAGCATTATTGGAGGGAACCACTCAGAAATGGGGTGTCTGGGGACACCGTGATCCACTATCTTAGGAAGAAGTGCTAGACCCACTGGACTAGAGACAGCAGTTTGCCACATTCTGTTTGAATTCAATGGAACTATACTAGCTTAGAGCAGTGGAAGACCTGGCATGTATTTCCAAAAAAGATATTTATTTTCTATCTTGCAACTACCAACTGACATGCTGAGTCTAGCTGTGTACTGTGTTTTACTCAGCTGTCCATTAGCGATGTACGAACTTGTTTCACTGAGATCTGCTTATTTATTTGAGTACACTTTGGTGCATGCAGCATATGTGGTTTGGGACAAAATACTGGCCCAAATGGAGCCAGGATTGGCTTCAAATTGTTTTTTCTATAGTGCTGTAAAGATAAATAAACACACTCTATTAATTGACAGATCTCAACAATGGATGAGTGAATCGTAGAACCAGAAGTAGTAGTATTAATTTGTATTATAGTTACACCCAGAGGTCCCAACAGAGATTGCTGGTACAAACATGTGGAAAAACATTCCCAAAGAGCCTATAATGGGTAGTAGGAGAAACAGGCACAGAAATGAAGTTACTTCTGAAAGCTCATGCCATAGGTCAATGGTAGAGACAGAAGAAGAAATCCAATATCAAGCTTTACAGTCCACACTGCTATCCACTGGGCCATTTTAGCTTCAATGGGCCCAATCCCCAAGATTTTATAATCCAACATGGACAATCTTTCCTAGGATACAGAAGGGGTATGAAGATAGGAGATCAGAGTAGGCAGAATTAATGAAAACTGGGTTTTGAGGATGAGAGGAAGGGCATTTTAAATGAGATATAACAGGTTGATTTGTTTCTAGATGGCAATGTGAAATAAGGCATAACACTGGGGTGGAGGAGAAGATGGACAAGTGAGAAGAAGTGAAAGTGAAAGAACATAGGAAACAAGACAGAGTAAATGAAAACAGAGATATAAGGTGGGAGAGAAATTACATAGGATCTTGAAGACTTTGAACTTTGTGATAAAAGAGAGGATGTTAGTGAAAGAATTACAGAATGTGAGGGAGGAAGATGACTTTAGCAACCTCATTTTGGTTAGTCTGGCAGCAGAGAGAGGTGAAGGGAAAAGAAAGGAAAGGAAGCCAAAAATATCTAAGGCACAGGTAAGGGTTTTAGTTACCTGGAGAGAGAGCAAGAGATGGGGTATGAGTTATAGAGTGAGACATGTAACAAGATTTAAAGAGTTGGGGGTAAAATTCTCAAGAGCATGTAAGTCCTATTTTCAAAAGTGATTTAAACAAAAGTGCCTCCAATGGGACTTAGGAGTCCAAGCTTCTAACTTACTTTTGAAAATGGGGCTTCAGTGCTTTTTTAAAAATCACCCTGTATTGGCAAGGAAAAAATTAAAGATGAGAGTATGTGGTATTGGGATCTGGGGAAGAAGTGGAGTAGTCGAAAAGAGAGAGGAAAATGAATAGGCAGAAAGATGAGGAATTCAGTGTTGGAAAGGTAGCGTTTATGATATGAAAAAGTCAGAGCTGTGAGATTACACAGAGGTAGAGGTTTGAGTAGAGCTGGGTGACATTTTTGGCTGAAATATTTTTAGGTAAAAATGCTGATTTGGTGATCCAAAATGGTTTTAGAATTCATGTTGGTTTCATGAATAGTTCCTAGTTTTAAAAAAAAATCTGAAATTTAAACTTCTCATTTTGCTGCTTTTTAAAAAAAAACTAAAACTTTTTTTAATTCAAAATAACTCTTAATTTTGAAAATTCCCTCAATTTTATGAACCCCCCCCAAACCTAACATTTTAAACAGCCAAACCATTTCATTTCAGATTAACCAAAGTGCTCCACTTAACTAGGAAGATTTTTTTATTTTATTTTTCAAAATGGCCAGTGAACCAAAAATTCAGTTATTCGCTTCTAATAGAGAGGTAGAGTAATCTTTTGCAAAAGAACTGTTGAAACTGTTGGCGCAGAGGGAAGTCACCTACGGAGAGAATATAATGGGAGGAAAGGAGGAAGGAACAATGCTGCTGACTGATAATGTTCTTTCTAATCATTCTGAAAGTGAGAAAAATGTGTTAATCCACACACCAGTAAGAAGAGGGAGTAAGAATAAGCAGGTCAACAAATGGTCATGGGTGGAGGGTGAGGCCAAAGATCTGTTTGCCAAAAATTCATCTGAAATGCTCTCAATGTATTTCTTTTAATGGTACTGCTGATAATGCAATCTTGGTCCCTAGCACTGGTTGAGTTTAATCACCTATCTAGATCAATATCCCCAAATTCTAGCAGGTTATCTATCTCATTGTGCTTTCCCTGTGGCAGGAAAAATTGCTTATAACAAAGCAAACCCCAGAAGTACACAGCCTGTTCAGTCCATCCTCTTGCATGCCCACTTTTATTGGATGACTTTGGATCCAGGCAATGAGCTGTACTTTGTGTTTACAGCAACATGTCCGTAATTTGAAGAAGAAAAATGGATCATGTGGACAGTGCAGCTTTTGTGATACACCTTGTGCACAAAATCCCAACCAAATGGCCAAGCTATTCACTGCTTCAGAAAAGACATCTGCAGTAGGTGAGGTACCATGGTATTTGGAGTACTCCCATTTTAATTATAAGGAATACTGTAAGTGCTACAGCAAAAGTAAATTTTTCCTAGGGGCAAATGGTAAGAGGCAGATCCTCAGCTACTGTAAATCACCTTAGCTCATTGAAATCACTGGTGCTATGCACATTTATAGAATCCAAGGAGCTAGTTTTCTGCCCATTTTTAACAGCTGAAATTCTGGTCCTAGAGTTTTAGTAGACCCACCTAGAGTATAGAATCACAGGGGCTATGTCTACACTTGTTAATTTAAGTCAACTTAGCATGTCTACACTCAAAAATTAAGTCGACTTAAAGGGGATCCTGCCAAAGTGACTTAGAGCATCCACACTGGATGCCTAAGTCGACTTCTAGGGGCTAGGTGGACCTGGGACTGGGCCATGGTGGCAGGGGGGCATCCCTTGCCAAGTGCCAGGGGGCTCAGCATTTGCCCCATTGTACCTGGGTACAGTGGGGGCTGAGCAGGACAGGGACACTGGCAGGGCATAGGAGCAGGTGGGCAGGGCTGTGTCCTGCCCTGTGGAGGGGGGGGCATGCCAGGCTGTGGCTGTGCCAGCCACCCTGGCAGGGAGGGCAGTGGGGGAGCCCTGGAGCCCTTTAAGTCAACTTAAAGTCGATTTAGGGCTAATCCGCATGTACACTGGCTAAATCGACTTAAAAAAGTCGAATTAGCCAGTAAAGTCGACTTTAAAGTAGGTTTTATAAAGTCGACTTTAATTTTCCTTAAGTCGATTTAAGCTGCTGCTTAAGTTGATTTAAGGAAAATAAAATGTAGATGCAGATTAAATTATGTCAATTTAAGCAATCTTAAATTGACTTAATTTGTAAGTGTAGACACACGCAGAGTTAGAAGGGACCACAAGGGTCATCTAGTCCAGTGTTTCTCAACCTTTCATGGACGGGGGAACACAGAAAGGTATTAATTACTCTATGCGGAACACCTGATGAAAACTTTCTCGAAAAGGCTGATATATACCAGCTGTAATGTTTGTAATATCTGCGTACTACACATTCCTGTGAAAACAATTCAGAAAACTGAATTAAATACACGTTTACAAATATAATGTGTTTATTCTAAAAATGATATTACTTAAGTTTTAATGGGAATTTTGGGACTGCATGTTCAAACAAAGTTAATTTATTCTTGGAGTAAGATTCATCAATGAAAGTCTTACCATGGAAGTTATGTCCAAGCAATTTTGATGCCACTGGTAAGAGCGGTGGGAAATTTAAAATGCCCCAGCAAAGGAACAAGTTAGCAGTGGATGCCGATGCTTGGCTGGAAGCTTTGCTGCAGCTGGGACATTTAAAAACTTCTAGGCACGTGTCAGCTTGTTGCGTTGCTCCTTCCCTTCTTCCCCACTCATTCCCCCCTCTCCCCCACCCCTGCCAGTGGGAAGGGGTTGGGGTCAATCATGGAACACTTTCACTATATCCACAGAGCACCAGTCACCACTTGAGAAACACTGATCTAGTCTACCTCCCCTGCCAATATGCAGGATTTGTTGTGTCTAACCCATCCAAGATGGCCATCTAGCCTCCTTCTCAAAACATCCAGTGACGAAGCTTCCACAACCTCCTGAGGCAATCTATTCCATTGTCCTACTCTTCTTACAGTTAGGAAGTTTTTCCTGGGACTTGGCCTAAATCTGCTATGCTAGTTTGAACCCATTGACCCTTTTCCTGGCCTCTGTGACAAGAGAACATAATTTCTCCATCTTTTTTATGGCGGCCTTTCAAGTATTTGAAGCCTGCTATCATGTCCCCACTTAATCTCCACTCTTCCAAACTAATCATACCCAGTTCTTAGAGCTTTTGCTCATATGGCTTGTATTCCATCTCTTTGATCATCTTTGCCACTCACCTTTGGATCCTTTCTATACATTGGTGACCAAAACTGGACACAGTACTCCAGTTGAGGCTTAATCAGCGCAATTTTAAAAAATAATAACCACCACTTTAGTACCAGTGTAACAACTGACTTTTGCCTTTGTTCACTTCCATTTTATTGTCAATAGCCCAGTTCTCCAATTTATCAAGATCATTCTAAATTGTAACTTTATCCTCCCACAGTGCTGGCAACCACCCAGCTTTACGTCATCTGAATAATTGATCAGTATTCTCTCTCTTTCTACATCCAGGGCATTAATAAAGGATATAAATACCAGAACCAGAACAGATCACTGTGGAACCCCACTTGAGAGCCCCCCAAGCTTCAATCTAACATTATTCCATTAGTGGCTACTCTTTCTGTTTGTGGTTGTTTAACCAATCATGTAATCACTTAATGGTGGATTCCACTGAGCCCATATTTCTCTAATTTATTTACCAGACTGTCGTTTGGGACTGCCAAAAACTACATTGCTGACCACCAAAATGAGAAGAGTTACTGCAAAAAAGTTTTGGTTTTTTAAGAAAGACTCTTAAAGCCTTCTTCCTACACAGTGATCTAGATAAGATTTTTTTTTTGTGACCAAAAAAGAAAAATTGTGATCATGATATTTTGAAGTGTGCCTTTGACATCAAGCATGCTTACTTTAGAAGCACTTAGAATACCTATTCTTAAGGCACCATCCACATTGATACCACAGAACATTCCCATAACAGTTAGAAGAGCATAATTTTCCTTAAATGAAGTTTACCAGCAAAAAGCTAAATATTCCCTGAATCAGCTTGCCACTGCAGCAATCAGTTAGAAAGTGGCTGAAATGTTAGATCTGCTGACCCACTTCCAGTGATTCCTCAAAGCCACTACACCAATTGAGTCATGCCAGTTTCACCCAGGAAGACAATTTTCTCCATTATTAGGCATTGCATTTATGACAGCTTTTTACTCAAAGTAAGCCACTTTCACAGGACACCTGACTGAGCTGCATGTTTTACAACTCAAATGGTCCATGAGAGTTTAAACTCTAATTATAGGCTATGTCTACACTTCCCTGCAGTTCGAACTCTGGGGATGTGAATCTCAGTGTACACCAAAAAGCTGTGCTGTAATTGGCCTGTGTGGATGATGCAGGTGTGAACTAACAGGTTCCTAGTCCATGTGTGTAATCGTGTCTGAAAAATGATTTAAAGAATGATGATGATTGTTTGAGGAGAGGGGAGTGCCCAGAAATGGGAGGACATTCCAGGTGTAGGCAGCAGTGTGGAAGGAGGCTGGCAGATGGATTTAAGAGAGATGAACAAATGTGGATTGAGGCTGGAGCTGTGGAGCTGGGATGCCGTGATGAGAGATTAGTTTGTCTATGGAGAGCATGAAATGTGCAAAAAGAAGGTTCAAGTAGATGTGTGGGAGACAGTTAGTGAAGGGATTCAAAGTAAGAAGGTGATGCAGTCAGATTGCTGGGTGAAGACATTTTAGGGATCCATTGCCTATCTCCAACTAACAGTGCAATGAATTAGCTTTCTCAGCTGCAGCAGCCTACATGCGGTGCTTGAACCAATTTAACCCTTTCAGTTAGGACTGTGATTTTTCAGTACAACCCCTAGACTATGTCTACACTTGCACTTTTAAGTCGACTTTAACTAAGTCGACCTAGTGTGTCTACACTTAAAATTAAAGTCGACTTAAAGGGGAACTTACAAAGTCGACCTAGAGCATCCACACTGGATGCTCTAGGTCGACTTTGTGGGGCTAGAGGGGCCTTGGGCAGGTCCACGGTGGCGGGGCAGGGCACCCCTTGTGTGCAATGGGAGAAAGGGGGACAGGGACCCTGGCAGGGCAGATCCCTGTGTGTGTTTCTGTCTGGATTTAGGGAAGCATTTATGATATTATTTTCAATGGATATCTCATAAATGCTATAATCCATAGGAACTATGTCATGTTTGGTATCAATAAAAAGGTAGTAATTTGCTGGGAATGATTATATAGTTTATGTCTAGGAATTCTATTTCGATTAGAAGTTAGGAATTTGATGTTATGTCCATACTTTAACTTGTGTCATTCTGGAGTAATGCCTTAGACGGGAGGGTGTGAACAACCATTGTCTCCTTAATGTTTAAGAATTTTCCAGGTAGAATGGTCCCAGGAGTAAACTGATGAGCCATTAAGGACACAATGCTTGTATTCCTTATGTCCTTAATGGCTCATCAGGTCACTCCCTGGGACCATTGTAGCTGGAAAATTCCTAAACATTAAGGACACAATGGTTTGACACACCCGCCTCTCTCAGCCATTTCAATAAAATAACATAAGTTAAAGTATAGATAGAACACCATATTCCTAACTTCTAATTGAAATAGAATTCCTAGACATAAGCTATATAATCATTCCCAGCAAATTACTACCTTTCTATTGATATCAAACATGACATAGCTCCTATGGATTATAGCATTTAGGATATATGAATAGAAAATAATATCATAAATGCTTCCCTAAATCCAGACAGCATCACGCAGGGCATTGCCCTGCCCTTTGGGGGGCATGCCAGGCTCCCCCTGTACCCCCCCGGCAGGGAGGGCATTGGTGTAGTCCTGGGGTAGCCCCTACGTTGACTTAGGGCTACCCCACGTCTCCACTGGCTTAATTCGACTTTAAAAAGTCGAATTAAGCCTTAGGTCGAGTAGAAAGGTGGTTTAATAAAGTCGACTTAATTTTCATTAAGTCGACTTAAGCAAGCTGCTTAAGTCGACTTAAGCAAAGTGTAGTGTAGACGGAGGGCAAATTAAGTCGACTTAAGCCAAGCTTAAGTTGACTTAATTTACCAGTGTAGATGCAGCCAGGTAGACGCAGGGCAAATTAAGTCGACTTAAGCCAAGCTTAAGTCGACTTAATTTACCAATGTAGACGCAGCCCTAGTGTGGATGCGCTTCTATCAGTATAAAGCTCTTTAATGCCTTTCCCTCACAAAAATAATTTATATCTCTATAACTGTATCCAGACTAAGGGGGGGGGGGTTGTACCACTTTAACTATCCCAGGATACATAAAATAATACAAATTTTGTGCTTAGGCAAGTAGAAAATGGTTGGGCTCCACGTATTCCTCAAATGCACATTGCTGAGACCATTTTAAAAAGCAGCTGGTAGGCTTGTTAATGTTTTGATCTTGTGATGTTGCTTCACACATAACTTTTCACTGCAGACAACAAACTCTGGGATCCTAGGGCTGTTGACGTCAGTGGCTTTACCCCTTGGTTTGGTGTCACAGAACCTCATGAGAATCTTACTAGATACTAATGCACTGCAAAGTTTCCTATCTGATTACTCAATCAACATAGTATAAGGATGAACTGAAATTATTTCTTCATAGGTTGTGACCATACATATACTGGAACAGAAGGCAGCCAACAAATTGCGTATGTACCATGACAAGATGATCTTTGAGGAGAGGGCATTGTTCTCCATTCTGCCCTACTCAGATCATCATTTTCTCAGCCTGAGGTTCTTTGCTCTTGAATCACTGTTGTCCTGCACTTTCTATAGTCATTGGGGCTATTGCAAAATGAGTGTAGGGTGGGTGTCAAACACCAACGAATCAGACTGATGGTATATGCACACATGGGAATGACTACACAAGTTGTAGTGCAATAACAAACTGGTCCCTACTCACAAGTGCCACCAAGGAACTGAGTGCCATTGCCCGTGTCTCTGACTAAGCATCATTAAATAGTCAGTCAGAAACAACACAAGACTAATAAAAGTGAACAAGCACTCAAAATAAAAGATGCATGCTGGGCCACTATTTCTGAAGGATTGAGATCAACTCAAACATATTGTGGCACCCCTAAAAACCTAGGGTGTGTCTACACTTACAAATTAAGCAAGCTTAAGTCGACTTAATTTACCCTGCATCTACACTACACTTTCCTTAAATCGACTTAACCAGCTGCTTAAGTTGACTTAAGGAAAAACTAAGTCGACTTTATAAAACCTCATTTTAAGTCGACTTTGCTGGCTAAGTCGACTTTAGAAAGTCGACTCAGCCAGTGTAGACGTGGAGTAGCCCTAAATTGACTTTAAGTCGACTTAGGGGGCTCCAGCGCTTCCCCACTGCCCTCCCTGCCAGGGTGGCTGCCAGAGCCCTGCCCACCCTGCCCCTATGCCCTGCCAGGGTCCCTGTCCCCCTTTGCCCCATTGTACCAAGGTACAATGGGACAAAGGGTGAGCCCCCTGGCACTTGGCAAGGGGTGCCCCCTCTGCCACTGTGGACCTGTCCCAGGTCCACCTAGCCCCTAGAAGTCGACCTAGGCATCCAGTATGGACGCTCTAGGTCGATTTGCAAGGTCCCCTTTAAGTCGACTTAAATTTTGAGTGTAGACATGCTAAGTCAACTTAAATTAACAAGTGTAGACATAGCCCTATTGATTATCCTGCTCATTTAGTGGTTCAGTTCCACTAAGTTGGAAGTCCCATCCAATACACACAATCAGATTTTTACACCAAGTGATATCACACATCATTTCCCAGCGATGATGCAATTCACTTCCAGGTTCCCAGTCATTATGGACTGAATAGAGAAAAAAGAAACAAACTTTTGATCCTTTATCTTTTCATAAAAGGTCTCAGTTTTTTCAGTCCGTTTCCAGCCTTTGAATTATGCTATCTCTGAGCTACACTCTAGGAACCAAAGAAAATTCCTTCCAGGGCACGGACTAGAGTAATGTCACTTTGCACTCAGCCTTAAAAGTGCTTATCCCTTTGCAGGACCAGGGCCTCTTTAAGGCTCAGTTTCCCAGTCTGTAAAATGGAAACCTACTCAGGCATGTTATGACATCTAGGGCTTCATGCAAGATGCTGAAGGTCCTCAACTTCTTCTGCGGTCAACAAGAGTTGAGCGCACTCAATACATTACTGCATCATTAATAACATTGCAGCCAAGTTTTCAGATGTGATCAGTAATTTTGTTTTCATGCCCAGCTTGACACCTAAGGCTTGATTTCTATTTGGATTGTCATTGGTAGCGGTGACTCTTCAACTGTTCTGAAAATAAGCCCCAAGGAGTCTCAGGTTGCCCAGAAATGAAGGCATGCAAAATTACTGAGTACTTCTGAAAATTTCAGCATTGAAGATCCTTGGCTTATAGAGGGGTATTTTGTTGTATGGTTTTCTACGTGACTCATGACTGGGCACCCAGACTGAGTTTGCTGTGAAGTTTTTCAACACTTCTATCTTGCACATCTGCAGGAGCTGGTAGAAAATGTGTTTCCTGAACATGCGATATGTAAAGAAGAACAGCTAAAAAGAAACCCTTTTAAAAAGAGCAAAACAAGCACAACTATCCTGCAGCTTCCTCTTGAGCAGTTGTACAGACGGAGATTCAACATCAGTATTACCATAACGTACATTTTTCCTTGTATCTTGTATTTAGAAGAAAGACGATGGTCTTGAATACGTACATTGATCACTTGACATTAGTTGTATATGGATTCCAACCAAGATTGGCCTCCATCGTGCTACACTATGTACACAAGTCTGAAGAATTGACCATCTAGCTAGAGAAGGCAGACAAATGATGGGGGATCTGAGTATTGTTATCCCTATTTCACATGGGCAATGGAGGCCAAGAGAGATCAAGGATGAAATCTAAGGAATAATTTCATTGATTTGAAGAGAGATGTATGGCTAAGCCCATGGTCAGCTTTGACAATCACAACCCACCAAGTTTGCCCTAGATTGTGCACACACTGTCTCTGACAGAGCTGAGATTTGAATCTGGCTCTGCTGAGTCACAGTCCAGTACTTTAGCCACAAAGACTATCCTTCCCCATAATCTTAAATTCATGGTTTTATATATTAAAATCATGACATTTTCTTTCTATATTTTCACAGTAACAACCTCAGGTGGGAGGGCTCTCTAGGCAGGGCATACTTTTGTTTGTAGAGCAGACTGGAGCCCAGTTCTGTGGGAATCCCAGGAATGTTGTCAGACAGGAGTATTGAGTGGGATGAAGTGAGGGGGTCCACCACCAGGAAGATCCTCCAGTACTCCCTCCTGTGGAGACCTCTTCACTGTAGGCTTTGGCACATCTTGCCTTATCCTAGGGGAGATCCCCCGCACCCAGCCACAATACTACAGGTGGGCAAGACAAGGACAATGTCAGCTTTCCATGTCTCCTTCCATTCAGGTCCAGTGTTGCACATTATCCAGCTAAACTCTGTGGACAGCAGTGGTTATACTGTAGTTCTCAGCAGTCTCTAAACTACCTGAGGGCTGTGGAAAGACTTGGAAAATGTGATTAAAATTCAAGATGGACCTAAATCTATTCTGAAAAATAGAAGGTCCAATGAGAGATTTTGAAAGCAAGCTGCGTTGCTGGAAACAAAACTGAAATGATTGCAGAAAAGAGATACAGTAGGTATAGTTTCTTCTTATTTCCAGATTTAGAGTCAAGTTTTCCTAAGGTACTGAGGATATCATACTAAATTTGAGGTCTCTGAAATTTCAAGTTGATGTCACAAAACAAAGCATGACCTTCTGCTACTTCAAAGGCAATCCATTTTTTAAAATGAAAGACAGAATTTCTATTCACTCTCTGACTCATTAGTGAATCTACAGCAATTTCAATAGCCATCAAGGATTCACACCTCCCATGCTTGAACTTCTGAAATCACTAGACTAGAGGAGAGTCTTCCTGGCTAACAGCTGCACTCAAGAGCAGCTTTTATAGATGATACTGGTAGCAACATGTCTTGGATGGAGCTAACTGTCTTTGATAATACTGAGAGATTTGGGAACCAGTTGAACCTGAAATTTTCATCCAAGTTTTGGAGATGAAAGATCCTTCTAGGTTTGTCTCAATTGCTGTTGAGTAGCATAAGGTAACCAAGGTCTTTCTAATTTTGTGTCAGTGTCTTTTGTACTTTGTTGTGGAAATGAATGGATTTCCTACTTCCAGTGCTGTGCAGCCTGTTTTCATCCTTCTTCTACCAAATATCTCAAAAAGGCAAACTGATCCCAGACACGGGAAGATTCTTCCTACTGTGAGACAGCAGCAGGAGGGTCTTAGAAAGGAGCTATATAAGCCCCAGAATGGTCTGGATCTTGTTCCCTACAGACTGAGAAGGGGTTACTACAGGTAAATTAGGAGCACCTGAGGCCAATTAAGGCCTAGCTAGAGTCCTGATAAAAATCCCAGGTCCAGCCAAATGGGGAGAGTAAGAAGAGCTGGCAGCAGTATGGGAGGGGTATTGTGGTCTACCAAAGGAATCAGACCAGAGCTACGAGAAAGGTACAAGAGAGCAGAGCAGGAGAACTAGCCCAGGGGAAAGAAGTGCAGCTGCATGGTGTTTCAACAGTACATAGTTGCTATTTCAAAGGGCCCTTGGGCCTGGGTCCCTTCCCCCCTCACTGTGCACTACAGAGATACTGACTACCCAGACAGCGGCAACAGGCAGTGCCCTGACTGATCACATGAGAACAAAGGACAAGGCCATCCATAGCAGAGTGACCAATTTGCCAAACTATCAAGACAAATCCTACTGAGAATAAAGATGGTGCATTTTAAACTGTGTTCCAGTGATAATGGGTCAGGATGGGAGGTCAGTTTGCAGAGACTGGAATGTGCTTTTAAGTGTTTGAAACTGATAGATACATAATTTGGAAATTCTTTGCCAGTTAAAGAAAAGATTATTACAATATTGTAACCAGTGATGGGAGAAAACTAGGACCATTAGCTCTAACTACACCTATTTCCTTTTCCCAAATCACACCCAGATTCTGCAATTTTGGAAGCTTTCAGAAAACCAAAAGCAAAAATGATAGTGCACTAGCATCAAAAGGTGCATCTACACTTACAAATTAAGTCGACATAAGGAGGCTTAAGTGGACTTAAAATACTCTGCATCTACATGGGGCTTTCCTTAATTCGACTTAAGCTGCTCCTTAGTTCAAATTAATAACACCTCGTTTTAATTCGAACTAGCGCTTACATTGACTTTATTAAGTCGACTTAAGCCAGTGGAGACGGGGATTAGCGCCTTGGTGGAGTTTATCAAGTTGATTTAAAATGTTAAGTCGATTTAATAAGGTCGAGAAGGGGCCACGTCTACACTTAAAAAGTTAAGTCAACTTTTGTTAAGTCTACTTAATAAGGTCCACTTAAAGTCGACCTTATTAAGTTGACTTCATAAAGTTGACCTAACTTTTCAAGTGCAGACATAGCCAAAGATTTTACAAGTAAATCAAATAATAGAAAAATTATCCATTGCTTTGGCATATTTTAAATCTCTGTAGTGTATTTTAATGCAATAATGACAATTCCTGAGTGCGCATAGTACAGAAGATGTAACTTTTAAGTGAATAATAATAATAATAATTAATAGTTTACATTCTAGTAGTGCATTCTAACCAAAGGTGTCAAATGTGTTATGTGACAGCATGTTAGGAATCCACAACTGAAACAGCATTCTGAAAACTGGTTAACCAGTCAGGCCCCTAGAGGGACACGGGATGATTGGAGGGGGAGTTCCTGATTACCAGTCAGATTGGGACTGGGACTTTAATGAACTAATTAGCCTTTTAACAAGGATACTGTATAAAAGAGTACAGAAAGGCAGGACAGGGAGTGGGCAAGGGGACAGAGAACAACACAAGGAAGTTCTCTGAGAGGAGACACCTTTCTTACCTCTCCCCCCCCCCCTTTGAAAAAGGGGTAGTAAAACTGGATAGCATTGTAAATACTGTGACTATACTGGTATGCAAAAGGCAATGGAGTGAAATACTGTAAACATACTGCACAGTGGTATGTATGAAAAGCAAGATCTCTCAGTGACCTCTGTGAAGTGGAGGGGAAAAAAGATAGGAGATTGGGATCCCTGTCACATGTTGCAAACACAAATCAATACATCTTCACCTTACTGGAAGGTGGGTAAATATTCACAGGGAAATTAAATGATTTTTCCCATGGTCTCACAGGAAATTTATGGCACTTAAAAGTTGTTTAATTACTCATGAATAATATTTGTTAAAAATGTATCCCTTTTTGTTCACAAACCTAGTCTGATTTCCATTCAGCATTAGCAATTATTTGCTGACTATTGTATGTGAACAAATTCAATCTGGTATACATAATGCTCATACAGAATGTTTGCTATCCAAGGTGTGTGATTGACTGCTTAATCCATGTGGCGTGGTTTCTTCATTGTAATCACCTCTTTGAAATATTTTCAACTGGGGAATAACAAATTCTGCACTTCTGGGGTGAATTTTCAGGACTGAAAAAAAATTAGCTCACCATACTTTGTATCTGCACTCATAAAACTGAAGACTGAGTTACAGTAATGTTGCTTAATGAAGTATAAGTTAACCAAGGAAGCTAAAAGGGACTTAGATGGTTATTTTAGGAAAGATGTCCATAATTACAGTTAGTATTGCAGAAATGCAGCCTGGTTTATTATTTCAAAATAGGAAGAAGTATAGGAAGAGTCTCCAGAAGCCTGAAGAAGGGAAAACTGATACCTATCTTTAAAAAAGGGGAACAAAGAGGACCTTGGGCATTACAGACCAATCAGGCTAACTTTGATCCCAGGAAAGATACTACAACAAATACGGTAATTATGCACTCAGTTTGTAAGCACCTAGAGGATAACAGGGTTATAAGGAATAGCCAGCATGAATTTGTCAAAAAGAAAATTGTACCAAACCAAGCTGTCTTCTTTCTTTGACAGGGAAACTGAATAAGGAGGAAACAGTAGAATGTGCTGTATCTTGATTTTAGTCAGGCTTTTGGTACTGTCCCAAGTGCCATTCTCATTAGCAAACTAGAGGAATGTGGGCCAAATGCAATTACTATAAAGTGGGTGCACAACTGATTGAAAAGCCACTGGAAAGAGTAGTTATCAGTGGTTCACTGTCAAACTCAACGATCATATTTAGTGAGGTAATTCAGGGGTCAGTCTTGGGTCTGGTGGTATTCAATATTCAAACGTGAGTTGTTCCAGAAAGAGGTAATTTATTTTGGACTATAAGGAGGAAATTTCCACTGACAAAAAGAAAATTGATGCTGTACAGAACTATCCAACTCCCCAGACATTCTCAGATATGCCTATGGCTTTGTCAATACTGAGCAATTATTGCATAGGTTAGGTGAGAAAGAGTAAATATTTCAGTGTTCACCAGAGTAGTTGAGAAGGAGCCATGTGACTGCTCCTGTCTTATCCTACCCATGTTTCGAGCCCCTCTAATATTAGATGCAGGCATTAGAGCTAGATTTACAAAGGTATATGCATATCTAAAAATGCAGATAGGTTGTTAATGGTGTTTACTATTTACAAAAGCATCTAAGCAAGTTTGGTGCCTAACTCTCCAGGAAAGCCATTGGGGTGCAGTGTGACACGAGACTATTTGGATCATCTGAGATTGGACTAGAGAACAGATTTTCAGCTTGGTTGCTCTCACCTTCTGAGAATTAGCTATGGAAGTTGTGGCTGGAAGAATTGTAACAGTAATGAATTCCCAATAGAACAGAATGGGCAAAGTCTGTCTGTCGTTTTTGTGGAGTCTCTTAGTTGGAACAATCTTCAGAAGTCTGTGGAAAACATCCCTTTTCAGTTTGTTGATAGGAAATCAGGCCAGGAAAGGAAATCTCCAAGCAAACCTGGAGGTGAATGAAATTAATTTGGGACGGTGTTGTGAAATGTCTTGAGAAAGAAACACTATGTAAATAGTTAAGCTTGTATAATTTTTATTTAATATGTTACGTTATTTTATTTTTTTCTACCTAGGTCATTCAGGGTGACACCATCTTCATCTGCACTGAGAACAAAGGGCAGAGCTGCGATGGGAGGGTGATATTAAGCTGAAAGGTTCTAATGGCGGACATCAAACAGGTCTGGCATGCAGAGGTAGACAGACCTTGTTATGGCCAATCAGTGTACTAAGCACTCTTTCAGGCTCCTTGGAAGGAGCATTTTAAGCTCCTTTATACACTGAATCAGGCCAGCACTCTGTGCACTACGCCATATGACCAGGCCTGAGCAGAGCTAACTCAGGCTATGTCTGTACTGATCCACAGTTTGAATTACAGCAGTATTAATAGCAACATGCAGCAAAATGCTATGCTCTGACTCCCCTGTGTGTACTTAGTGGGTTCCCTCACACTCCCACTTGTGGGGTAATGTAGACAAATTCAGTAGATAAACAGGAGTCTCCATGGCTGCAAATGCAGGGGCTGTGGTATTGATTTTCAGGCTGTGTGAATGGGAGGAAGAAAGCTAAGGAAGGAGCTGTAAGTGTGATCCTAAGAAGAAGTGCTGCCTGGGCACAGGACTTTCTGGAGAGGCAGAGTTAAGGCTTTCTGAGCAAGGAAGCTGCCTCTTGTCTGTTTCTATTGTGTTTGGGGAACATGTACATTGTGTACATTCTTTTGTAACTAAGCATGATTACATTAAGAATATATGTGATTCATATAGTTGAGTTCTCATAGTAACAGGAACACTGCAGCAATACCCTGAATATTGGCTAATTGCTCAGGTCAAAAGGACAAGTGTATCTTCTTACTAGCCATTTGGGTTAAAAATTTGAACATCTGAAGCCCAAAAGATTGGAACTTGATCTTTTTCCTATGCTGGGGGTGCTTGGATCCAGGGTTTTTAGCAGGGGCGTAGCCAGCCCCAGTTTTCTGGCTGGGCCCCTGAGTCTACAGGGTGGGCTCGGTCAATGACAGCTTCCAGTCATGTGACTGGAAGATGCCTGAGATGCTAGCTAGCAAGTGGAGCCAGAGCACTGGTGCACTTGTTAGTTAGGAAGTACAGCTGTGGGAAGAGAAAAGAGGGGAAGAGGTGGCAATAATGTGCACATAATGTGTGCACTCCAACTGAAAATCTGCTTCATGCAGGTCTGTTTGTGAGTGACTAAGGCTATGTCTACACTGGCAATTTGGGTCAACTTAAGTCAGCTTAAGTCGACCTAAATTACTCCCCATCCACACTGGACTTTCATTAAGTCAACTTAAGAAATATCTTAAGTCGACTTAATGAAAGCTTACATCAACTTAGTAAGAACCACCGCTTAGGTTGACCTCACCCTTAAATTGACTCCTTAGGTCAACTTAAGCACAGTGTGGACATGGATTAACCCTTAAATTGACTTTATTAAGTCAACTTACGGGCAGTTAGGTCGACTTACTAAGTCCACATTCAGGGTAACCACTTTGTTAAGTCGATTTAATAAGGTCGACTTTAAGTCGACTTAAAGTTGACCTTATTAAGTTGACTTAACAAAGTTGACCTAACTTTTTCTAGAGTAGACATAGCCTAAGGTATTACATTACAGCTGTGCTGATGGCTTCAGTTAGCACTTATGCTCTCCCCATTTGGTCTCTGCCTAAAACATTCTATGCACTTTACACA
Source organism: Pelusios castaneus (assembly GCA_007922175.1). Classification (NCBI taxonomy): domain Eukaryota; kingdom Metazoa; phylum Chordata; order Testudines; family Pelomedusidae; genus Pelusios; species Pelusios castaneus. The sequence goes on along the minus strand of ML686024.1, from coordinate 3,088,026 downwards.
GGTGTAAAAAGATGTGGCTCAGGAAAGGATCATACAAAGATATCTGTGTGCAACCATTGTGGCTTACGGATTCTGGAGGTGGTTCTAACTTATGCCTGACTGCCCTGGACTCCAGAGGACCCTTCTGGAAGCAAGGAACATCTAGAATGCAGAAATGCTCCAGCCATGGGCCATTTTCCCAGAAACTCTGACAGAAGGGGCTGGATCGAGGGGGTGAGAGAGAGCTGCTGAGAATTCCTCAAATTCAGGGGGAATTCCCAGATACCCAGTTATACTGGTTCACTACAGTGGTTCAGAAAAGCTGGATCACAGCCTGTCATCTCTGCACCAGACAACTTGTTATTTAAAGACCTGGCTCTGCTTGCAAGTACTCTTACTGCAGTCCTTTGGGCTGTGTATATGAGTATATGCTTCCAGCATGACAGTGAATAAGGGCTGTAAAATCAAGTGAACAAAACAGAAATGGAAGTTTTGGGGGATATAGCACTTGATTCCTCCCTTCCCCCCTTATTCCTGTTTTCCTTTTCTGTAAAATCAAATGAATAAATAAAAACAATTGTGTTTGGATTATCATTATGACTCCCAGTCTGGCAGCCAGACACCAAGTTTTCTCCTGTATTTCCTTTTCTGTGTCTCTTCTTCATTTTTCTTTTGCAGCTGCACAGGTCAGAGCCTGAAATTTACAGATGGGGTCAAATTCAAACTGTTGCGAACAGGTGTAACGCTGCTGACTGCAGTGCAGTTGCTCCAGTGGGGACTGGGTCACGTACTAGCAAGGTATTTTAATTAGGAATTTATTTAAAAAAGAACTGGCCCCAACGAGGGGAGCACAAAATAGAATTTATCCAGTTATATTCATCACAAGGGTCAAAAGAGATAAAGGTGTTATGTTGGACAGCGACTGGGTTATGTTAAAACTTTTGTCTCATTTATTCCATTTACACTGATATAATTCTTACACCCCCCAAAAGAAAATTCCACATCCCTTCTTATTCAGCAATGGGGTTTGTCTTTAAAAGAATGCTCACGTGATCTCTTTCCCGGCAAAATTTCACTCTCCCCATTCTGCTGCAAATAGGATTAATCTGATGTGATGATTACACTTGAAGCCTGCTCCCATTTTGGGGAGAAGCTCATGAACTTGCCCAGGGAGGGGAGATGGAACAACTTGGGGAAAAGTTTTCTTCTATTCGGGTGATTAAACAGTGCCCTTTCCTGAGCATCTTTCAACAATACCTTGAATGACATGACCCGCCTGTGTTGTGTGTTGGTCCTTTTCTCTTCACATCCAGGGGAAATTTGACATGGATTCTTTGTTGGATAGTTTTGCTTTTTATGAAATGCCCTGAATGTTTATTAGTGAATGCTGAGGCAAAGCAGTGTGTTTTGCCCTTGGAACATGAAGGCTCGGGTTTAAAGTTGTTTCTTACATCTTGTGGTAGTGAGTTTCACAGTCATGAACTGTTCTCCCAGGAGCATCGTCTCCTGCACAAACCAGCCCTCCCTGTACAGTGTACAGCTCCCTCGTGCCTGAGCAGCACAGCTGTTAACTGGAGGCCTCCGCCCAGGGATTTAGATAATCTTTAAGTATTCATGGCTCAAATTACTCAGAGCCTTGGGTGTGATATCCTGTGGGGAGCCAGAGTAGTGAGCAGAGGACAGGTCAAATGTGCTACATAGCTAAGGAGGTAAACTACTTGTTTTGAAGATTTCATGCCCAGATAGCCTGAACTGCTGGAGCTCAGCTTGGAAGTAATGACACTGTGTATTGGTTTGGGCCGTCAGTTCTAACAATGAACATCCTTGCCACTAACTACAATCTTTTCCCCTGCTTTACCAAAAACTGAGACTCTGGTTTTAATAAAATAAACTCAGTGAAAATTTGAGGGGAGAAAAAGGTTGGCATTTTAACAGAGAATAATGTTTTAGCTGGGTATCTACCAGAATTAAAACAAAGTTCCTCAACTGAGTTATGAAATGGTTTTTACTGTCCAGACAGGAAAGAAAACATATAAGCATCACATAGTTTAGCAACAGTTACCACAATCATATTTAAGCATTGTTAATATTTGTATTGTCAACAAGGAATTCCAAGATTTTTCAAATTCACAGATGGTGTTAAGAATTTCAGTGAAACAGACTAATAAGAATTTTTTTCTATCAGACAGATGGGGCAATAGAAATATTTCAGTTAAAGTTGGTGTTTGATTTCACAATCATTTAATTTAACGTGCAGAAAGTCAACTGAAAAAGAAACCCACACATACAAAAAAGACTGGTATATGAGTTGGTTCCTACTAAAGGATGACTAAGGTCTTGTTTATACTTAAGGTTACATCAGTTTATCTTTGAATCAGTGTAAAAATGGATCTAGTTCAAATTACAAAGGATGACTATAAACAAATAACACCATTATGTAGGGGAAAAATTAGAAAGGCCAAGGCACAAACTAAGATCAAAGTAGCTGAAGGCATAAAACTGTAACAAGAGAACATTTTTCAAATACATTAGAAACAAAAGGAGGACCAAGGAAGGCATGGGACCTTTTTTCAATAAAGAGGGAAAAAATAACAGAAAATATGGAAATGGCAGAGGAACTAAATGAATTTTGTTTCTTTGTTTTGGTTTTCACCAAGAAGGTTGATGGCAATTGGACGACTGACGTAATGAAGGGCAGTAGAAATGGGATAGGACCAGAAGCTAAAATAGGGAAAGAACAAATTAAAAATTATTTAGACATGTTAGATGTCTTCAAGTCACCAGGGTCTGATGATATACACCCTGGGAGCTGATTCATGAGTTATCTGAGCTCTTAGCTATTCTTTTTGAAAAGTCATGGAAGACTGGAGAGATCCCAGAGAACTGGAAAAGGGCAAATATAGTACCATCTATAAAAAGGGAAATAAGGACAACTCAGGGAATTACAGATCAGTCATCTTAACTTCTGTACTAGGAAAGATAATGGAGAAAATAATTAAGGAATCAATTCGCAAACATCTAAAAGAGAATAAGGTGTTGTTAAGTGATAGTCAGCATGGATTTGTCAAGAACAAATTGTGTCAAACCAACATGACAGTTTTCTACGACAGGGTAACAAGCCTTGTGGACAGAGGGGAAGTGGTAGATTTGGTATATCTAGACTTCAGTAAGGCTTTTGATACAGTCTCACATCACCTTCTCATTAACAAACTAGGGAAATACCATTTAGATGAGGCTACTATCAAATGGGTGCATAACTGGTTGGATAACTGCTCTCAGAGAGTAGTTATCAACAGTTCACAGTCATGCTGGAAGGGCATAAAAAGTGGGGTACCGCAGGGATCGGTTCTGGGCCCAGTTCTGTTCGAGATTTTCCTCAGTGATTTAGATAATGGCCTAGAGAGTCCACTTATAAAGTTTGCAGATGATACCAAGCTGGGAGGGGTTGCAAGTGCTTTGGAAGATAGCATCACAATTCAAAATGACTTGGACAAACTTGTTAAATGATTTGAAGTAAATAGGAGGAAATTCAATAAGAACAAATGCAAAGTACTCCGCTTAGGAAAGAACAGTCAGTTGCACACCTACAAAATGGGCAATGACTGCTTAGGAAGGAGTACTGCAGAAAGAAATCTGGGTGTCATCATGGACCACAGGCTAAATATGAGTCAACAGTGTAACACTGTTGCAAAAAAAGCAAACATTTTGGGATGTATTAAAAGGAGTATTGCAAGTAAGTCACAAGAACTTATTCTTCCGCTCTACTCTGTGCTGATTAGGCCTCATCTGGAGTATTGTGTCCAGTTATGGGCGCCTCACTTCAGGAAAGATGTGGACAAATTGGAGAAAGTCCAGAGAAGAGCAACAAAAATGATTAAAGGTCTATACTTAACCTATGAGGGAAGATTGAAAGAGCTGGGTTTGTTTAGTCTGGAAAAGAGGAGATTGAGAGGGGATATGATTACAGTTTTCAAGTACCTAAAAGGTTTTTACAAGGAGGAGGGAGGAATTATTCTCCTAACCCTCTGATGATAGGACAAGAAGCAATGGGCTTAAATTACAGCAAGGGAGCTTTAGGTTGGACATTAGGAAAAAAATCCTAACTGTCAGGGTGATTAACCACTAGAATAAGTTGCATAGGGAGGTTGTGGAATCTCCATCATTGGAAGTTTTAAAGAGCAGGTTAGACAAACACCTGTCAGGGATGGTTTAAGATGGTACTTGGTCCTGCCATGAGTATGGGGGACTGGACTCGATGGCCTCTCATGGTCCCTTCCAGTTCTCTCATTCTATGATTCTATGGTTAAACCAGGCTGTTGTTGATTTAACTTAACATGGTAAGGAATAAGGAATGATTTTGAGCTGTTTTGATATAAACCCTGTTTAAATTGAATTAAGATTGTATACAAGAGTGTAACCATTAGAGAGAGAAAAATAAAGTACAAACTTCTTTTTAAACAACAACAAAAAAGCTTTCTTTCAAGTTTCTGTGCAGAGACAGAAGATGAGCTCATCCTCCATGCTGCAGCCTTGGGATTTTTCCAGTAGGAAACTTGTTTTGAATCCCTCCATAATCAGCTTGGTACATCACGATCCATACACAAACCAGAAAATGCTACATTCACTATTAGAAAAATTATCTTGTATTTTGATTTAGACTTTTTTGCAGGTGAGATTTTTATGTTCTTTCTGGTGATAAGAATGTGTTTGTTATCATGTAACCAGGCTGACTGTGTGGTGATTCAGGATGCTGAGGTCTGATTGTGTGGTGATTCTGAACAAGTTTCTCACTGGAAAATCAGAAGGCAGCAGCAAACAGGAAGAGTTCATAACTGACTTTGCAGACAAACTTGGACAGCTGCTAAGACTATTTTTGTTTAAAAAGGAGTTTGAACTTTATTTTTTTCTCTCTCTCTCTCTCATGTATGAAGAGGGAGTCAATATTTAAGATTTTTTTTCTTTCAGGCTTGCTTTTTACTTTAAAAATATCAGAAATTACATGTAATTATGTTGAGCGAGCCTTTTGTAATTTCAGTGGCAGAGCTTTATCAGCCCTTACTTGAGTCTGAAGTGCTGAAACTTTAACAAGAAAAGCTTTTCTTTCAACAGTTTTTTAGCCACATGAGATAGATACATGCTTTAAAAAAATCAAACAGGAGCCAGAATTTTTGACATTCAGAATAAAAACATCATTCCACCTCTATTAGTCAAATTTCATTTGCACAGTATAGTTGATGCCAAAATCTTTTCAATTCTTCAGTCATCTAAAGAGCCTTCCAGGAACACCAAAAGAGTCAAGACCTGAATTTATAATGTGAGCAGAAGCAGAAATGCCTCTTTTTCTTTCCTTCCTTTATTTGAGCTTTCAGGGCGTCTTCATATATCATTAAGATGCAAAAAGAGCAGAAACTTAATTATTCCTTTATTAAAATATTCCTTTAAAAACAAATAGGAATTGTCTCTTTCACTAATAAACAGGAAATTAAATTAGATTGCATAATGTTCCTATCATTGACAGACAAGTTCATAAAAAAATGAGATAGTGAAAATACAGTTAAAAATTGTGAACTCATTTGCAATATTAACTGAGTCCTGTTATTCTGTACCATAATCCTTTAAACGTTATTTGTCACTTCTCATCACTATATATGCTCTAAGAATTGGTTTAAAATGTAACAAAGACACCTGTATTGATTGTTAGAACACCTAGGCCAAAATCTTCATTGCAGTTGGCATTCAGTACTTAAGTATATTGCATGTATCTCTTTATTAGGCAAATGCTTGTGAAGATTTCTAACAAAGTGAGGCTTTGTCTATTGGGAACACTTTTTGGTACATCCCAAACTGTGAATTTAAAGTGATACTGTTAAACTGGTATTACTCTGGTACAAGTCCTTGTCTATATTTAAAAGTGTTTGTTGCTTTAACTATGCCAGCATACTTAAAAACCCTACTGTAGATACAACTACAACAGTGCTTCTACATGGCCTATTCTGATTTGTCAAAGTGAAATAAGCTATATGTACATGAAGCACTTTGTATCAGTATCAATGTATCTCCATTAGCATTTCTAACAGCATAACTATCTCAGCAAAAAAGTTGTACCCCTTACTGATATTGTTATGCCCATTAAACCTTTTAATTGTAGACTGGGCTTTAGAGTGCCTTTTTTCAGTTTAGCTCTCGGTAAGGGATCCTCTCCCTGCCAACACTTTTAAACTGGAATGAGAAGGTCTCCACAGTGGTATATCAATATAACTATACTGCTGTAATCCATGTAACTACTTTGGTATGTAGATAAGACTGAGATGGCTGAGTCTGAGTCAAGCTATTTTATCTCACTGTGTCTCATTTTCAACATCTGTGCTCTCCCATTTGAGACTGAATTTTATTAGTGCTTGTGAAGCATCGGTACTCACATGGAAAGTTGGGTCGGGGTGCACAGCATTATTGTATTCTTGGGCCACTGTTCATTGGAATATGAACAGATCTTTTCAGGTACATCTTATCAGCTAAGTCACTACAAGGTAATAGTATTAGTAGTGAGGCAACTGTCATGAAATTAGGCAGTTCTGTCATATCATATGAAATGAAACCAAGAAAGAGAGCTCTTTTACCTGATTAAATATACCATAGTTCTATGTCTTGCTTAGAACAATTCTTCTCGGTAAATTGCAACTCAAAACATGACTTTAGTTCATCTCTGTGAAATGTTTTGGGGATGTGGGTATTGGCACTACTGCTAAGGCCTGAATGAACTAAAAAATTCAGATCCAGATCCAAATTCCCTCAGCCTGCTGCTAGTATTCAGTTCCAAGATTTTGATTTGTCCTAATACAGTGATAAAGACCCAAGCTGTGAAGTTCACATCTGGATTGCGACATTCCCAACATTTTAGGAACAATCAGATTCAATGACCTAGCCTATTGTACATTGAAACCTTTGAAAGAGTTCATGTTTTGAGTGACCATCTGCCCCAAGAAACCAACCTGAGACATCCCCAAATAATTTACAATGTTAAATTACCTGAATTAAACAGCTCTCCAAGGTGATCTGGGAGCTCCCAGAACTGATCATAATTAAAGAATGAGCTTTCCCAGAGGGTCAGCTGAACCCCTTTGTATTGTAGTTTCAGGAAGACATGCACTCTATGGGTATGTCTACACTGGCAATTTAGGTCGACTTAAGTAGCCTTAAATTGACCTAAATTACTCCCTGTCCATACTGGACTTTCATTAAATTGACCTAAGAAATTCCTTAACTTGACTTAATGAAACCTTAGGTCGACTTAGTAAGAACCACGGTTGGTCGACCTAACCCTTAAGTCAGCTCCTTAGGTCAACTAGTGTGGACATGGATTAACCCTTAAATCAACTTTATTAAGTCAACTTAAGGGCAGTTAGGTCGACTTACTAATTCCCCATTCAGGGTAACCACTCTGTTAAGTTGACTTAATAAGGTTGACTTTAATTCAACAAAGTTGACCTAACTTTTTCTAGTGTAGACATGGCCTGACAAAGTTTTGCCAACATAAGAATGAGTGTAGAAAAGCCCTATGGGTGTCGTCAGATGTCTGAGCAACCACTACCCCAAATGAAGTTAGTGGGCACTGGGTGGGGCTCTTTAGCTTTATTGCTCAATAGGCAGGCAGCTGTGTTATTTCAATAGTAAGCAGAACATATAAACACACTGCTGAGCTAGTGTTCCCAGGCTTGCCAATCATCTGTAAATTTACAGACTGTCTGTAAAAAAAAAAAAAAAAAAAAAAAGTATGCAGATTTATAGATCTCCATGAGTCTATAATTAAAAGAAAATTTCTGTAAAAATCTCTTCCTCACTGAGCCACATGGATAGGAGCAGAGCTGAGCAGTTGGATGCTGCCTCCTGGGTCCTAGTGCTGGAAGACTTCCACTTCAATTCTGGGATGCCTATGATATATAGAAGTGGAGGTGTTCTAGCATTAAAACCCAGGAGATGTCATCTAACTGCAGCGCAGCACTCAGGCACTGCAGGAACAGAAGCCAGGGATCTGATCTAAGGTGTAGGGAAGGGGGCATGACCCAGGGTAGATGAGGCAGTGGGGCTGATGCAGGGAGTGGGGTCAGACATGCTTTGGCCTTTCCCTTAATTCACCAGTGCTCAGCAATTGCTTTAACTCCTCTCCATGTGTTACGGAGTGTACATCCATGCACCCCTGGGCGGTGATCTATATGATTTTCCTGTTCTTTTGCACTGTGATTGCATGATTTGATGCCAATTATGCCATGCAAGGTGCCCTTTTGAATGCTCTACCATGTTGTTTTGTACAGAGGTGAAGCATGTTACATAGCTCAGAACCTCAGGAGTACATGACAAAGGAAATAAGGAAATCACCACAGCCCAGGAGGAAGGGGACTGAGGAGGTTTTGAAACAAAGAGAGACACTTTGAGCTGGTCCAGGCTTTTTTGCCAGAGACACTCCATCTTGAAACATCTACAAGAAGGACTGAGCCCTACCTAAAGTAGGCAGAGATGGCTGCAGACCATTACAAATGGACTTGAGTGGTGAGATGGGCATAATTGTAGTAGTGCAGTTGGGTACCATGTGTATTATAACCTTTATTTTTTATTATGGCAACTTCTGACAGCTTTATTAAATGATTGTGCATTGATTTACTATATACTCACTTAAAATCATATCCCAATCAATAAACTAGTGTTTGTTTTACCTAAAGTGATGTGAACTTTAGAAGGTGTGAATGAGAGGAAGGTTGGGCCAATGCATTTCAGTGTCAAATGTATGAACATGTGTCTATGGAGATTGGGGGTGAGTTCTAATTCCTGTAGGACGGGGGTTCCCATTGTGGTGTCTGGGGACTGAGAGTGCTCACCTGGGGACTGCTCCATAGGTGCCTAGTGGGTGCGTTGCTACTGCCTGAGACCAATTACATGCAGGACTCTGGTGTGGACTGACATAGGAGTGAGTGGTCACCTGGCAAAGCGGGGTAAATCAGGGTTCAGGAGTGGAGATTGGGGGATCACAGTGGCACACAGGACCAGATCCAGGGAGCAACTTGTTACACCTTGGTGGTACCAGGGGGTGAAGTTGGGGGGAGGTTTGTGCAGCCAGATTCCTGCCCTCCATGTGCCCCTTTGAGCCCCCTCCCTCCCGCCCCCCGCATGGGACGAGCCATGGAGGCTGCTTCTGCACCCAGAGAGTGTGGCTGAGCACCAGCAGGGCTCAGGCAAGAAAGAGGTGCAAGGGGCCCTTCTGTGCTCCCTGCGGGGATGCATGCGACATTGGGCTTGTAATCCCTGATCCTGCCTATGGCAGAATCCCTGCCACTTCTCCCTGCAGCCTTCCCCATTGCTCCCCACCATCCCCTGGCCTGGAATTCATACCTTTATCTTCCTTCTGCCCCTTGCCTCATTTCCCCCTCTGCCCTTCCCATCGCTCCAGCCCAGCAGCCCTGCCTTTCCTCTGCTGCTGACATTATGATATGATTCTAATATTGTAGTATGGTATTGTTTATGGTATTTTTAGTGATGTCAGTAAAAAGTTTACCCTATCAGTAAAAAACCTCAACTTCAGATCTTCGTGTCAGTAAAAAGTAAAATACAAGGTTGGCAACCCTGGCCAGGTCCCTCCCCATGAAAAGGATCAGCTGCTGTCATTCTCTGCTAAAGAGCATTTTGCAACTGAGCATTAGTAATAATAGCTACTTCAGTTCAAGTATGCCATCTGCTGCAGTTCCATGGTAGTGTGCAAACTGCCTGAGTGTTATGAAATTATGATACTTAGCCATTTTGAGATATTTAGATGTTCTATGTTAGCATGAGTAGATAATCGTTTAGCTTAGCATAAGTGAGCAACAGTATTGAAGCCTTAGGCCGTGGGAAGGTAAACTTATAACCCCGTACCCCTTTGGGTCCGAGAAGCTTTAAGAGATGCAAACATCCTGCTTTGAAAGGAAACAAAGACCCCTGGAAACCATAAATCTATTAGTGATAAGGTAAAGAAAAACATATGATGAGGACAGGACCGTAAAGCATGAAACAGACATCCTGCTACAGGAAAAAGTAAAGAAAAACACAAATGATGAGGACCAGACCAAGAAGCATGAAGGCCAGGCCAGGCGCAGCTGAAAACCTACGAATTCGCCCTATTGTTAATTGGACAACGTCATAATCAAGGGGTGTACCTGGGCAGTCTTTGAGGGGGTTAATCAACAATAAAATGTGCAAACACAAGCCTGTGGGTGTGCTCCTACCCTGCGTGGTACTGGAGTCACCCATCTGCAGATGCTAAATAAACTCTGATCAATTTCCTTATACAGGAGACGGGTCCTTCTTTAAGCCGCGAGGTAATCGAGCCACGGAGCGACTCCCTCTTGGGTGAGGGGCCCCCTAGTCACGTCCGTAACATGAGCTTCTTCAATTGACTGACTCACATGAAATGGCTTAGCTTTGCTGAACTGAAGGGCATGTGTCATGCAGGGGCCAGGTAGCATAGGGGATTGATGTCTTATAAAAGCCTGGGCGGGGTTTTGTGGGTTATCTACAAAAACGGGGGCTGCAAAAACAATCAGCTTAATAGCCTGCTAATGTCTTTCAGTAGTGATGTGTCTTCTGCAGTAAGCTGGCATTACAGTATTGTAAGATCAGGGATTTCTGAAGGAGTGTGCCAAGGTCACATTGTATAAAAATCCAACACTCTCTTCAATGCATCCAGAGCCCTCACCATGCAGCACCAACCACCCCTAGAACCGGCATCAGGTGGCACCACCTACCACTAGAACACTGGGTTTCAATTGCATTCCTCCCAGCCTTCCTCTCATACCACAGCCACCCTGAAATCTGGATCCCAGGCACTGAAGGAAGGGAAGCTCATTGCATATGTACTTAATTACACTGAAATGCTTCTACATTCCTTACTCGCCTATTTCCCTCCCTCTCCCCATAATACATATCTTGTTGTATTTAGGCCATCGTCCTGCAGATACCTATGCCTGTGAGTAGTCCCATTAAATACCTAACCCAATCTCCTGCAACATCCTTCCATGGCCTCCTATTACCAGCCATGCCCATCTCTCTGTCCTCTGAGCCTTTCCATGTCCTGCCTATGCACCCCAGACTTCTTCACTTCCTGAAGCTTCATCTTTTTCCCTGTATCCTTCTGATATACTCCACCCAATCCTCCAGACCCTTGCTACTCCCTTCACTTCCCCTTGGGGGTACATGTACTGGCCCAGATCCACACCACAACTTGGACATTGTCATGCTGAACATCTCCACTCCTAGAAAATAACAGGAATGCAAGGATTCACACACAGCTGAGTTAGACACCTAGGGTCCCTGTACACTGAGTGGGGGGAGCTAGGCGTCTTAGAATGTGATCCACAGAAGCCAGCATGCAAGGTGTTGAATGCTAAGCCCTACCCCTTTCCAGGACAACAGCACCTAAGTCTGGACTTCAGGGAGGCACCTACCTGTGCTTGTGATTCATGAAGTGGGTGCAGATAGGTGTACAGCCTACTCGGTCATGTGCAGGGTCCAGTTTGGTAGGTGTAATCAGAGGCTACCTGACTGCACACACAAGAGCCATGCCCTGGAAGGGGGAAAGGCGATGGGACTCCCTTATAATCTTTAGTCCAGCAGTTAGGGTACTCACTCAGGATGTGTTCCTCCGTTCAAGTTTCTCCTCTAACCAATGTGAAGAAGAGATCTGCCACCTCTCAGGAAACTACTCTAACTATCCAGTGAGGTAGGGGATATTTTGAAGTGGGTGTCCCTCAAAGTCTTCTGTTTAAATTGTTCCATTTGAATTAAACTGCAGAACACTTAAATATAAATTGGCCCCCAAAAGAGTTAATATGACTCTGAAGCTTCGTGGTTAGGCATTAACCTTAACCACTGGGCTATTGGGGGCACGGCCCTAATATGCCCTCAATTTGGTAGACAAAACAATATCCCACAAATGAATGCACTATTCCATTCAGAAGCCAGGACTCTCAACTGCATTCAGAGTCTGCAAAATATTGTTTTCTCTCTCTCCAAAGTAGTTATGGAATAGAAGAGGAAGAGAAGCAGAAAGGTAATCAGAATGACCTGATTTGAAGGTACAACACATGGATGGAACAGTAAGAAGCCCTACAAATTAATTGGCTTACAACCAGGGGATATTACAAATGAGAATTTAGTAATTCATTTATACAATAATAGTCTACCTTTTAAAGTTTCTACTGAAATTCTGTGGTGATGAAAGGCAGGACAGAAGAGTTAGCTTTTGCCTTGGCCAGTTCCAGAACTAAGTAGTTCTTTCTCAACTCCCTTAAACTAAATCCTTGATGTTAAACATAAATATTATTCAAGATATTGTTTGTGTCAGTAATATGGTTAGTAATAGCTTGTGTCAGATAATTTTACCACAGCCATAGACAAAGCAGATTTATTCCCTTTGTTGTGCTGTCTCAACCACCATTTCCTCAAATGGGGTAAATGGTAACCACAGTCTCCTATAGCAGAACATAAGACACTTTTCAGTAATACTATACAAGATTGTGGAATCATGATATTAGAATGTCATATTTCTCCTAGACTCTGATCTTGCAACCAGGCCAGTACAGGTGGATCCCTGTGCCATCATGGAGCACTGTTGATTTCACTTGATCTCTGTTCAGGTGTTCAGGCCCACAAACACAGAGCTCATGTAGGACTGTGGAGTTACTCAGCAAGTGCACAGTGCACAGTGGTTCAGTACTGTCCTTACTGCATATTCTTCTGCCCTATGATGCTACAATATTTGCAAAGACATCTATAATTACACAGTTGGCATTACGTGCAGTATACATGTGAATGTGTATTTGATCATATGCTTAACATATAGGAACAAACACACTGTTAACAGCAGCAAGCCCATTGGGAAAGCCACCTGTTTGCTAAAAGGCAACCTTCCCTTTTAGTATCCCACATTCGGGAGCAGGAAACATCACAAAGCTCTCTACATGCTTAGTCAGGGGATGGATGAATTGAAATAGGCTATTAAGCCAGGTCTACATTGGCAGCGAAATTTGGTGGCAGTTGATGGGAGTTATGCAAGCTATGTAAAGGAACTTGCATAACTCCCATCAACTTGCTAACTCCCCTTCAGCACAGCATCTTCACTGTGCTGCACCAACAAGAAATTTGTTCCCATTGATGCAGCACTACGCCGCTTGAGGGGGTGGTTTTATTAATTCAATTTCCAGATCGACTCAGTGTATCTTTACTGACTGGTAAGTCAGTGTGGAAAGACTGATTTGACGGTGGCGAATTTACTGCCATCAGTGTAGACATGGCCTTAGACACCAATGTCCAAGACACTTCAACAATATCCACACCCCTCCAGTTTTTGGTGAGATCCTGTGACAAACACACAAAGGGCAACTAGAACTTTATGTGACGCAGGGACCACGCAACGTTCTCCAAAAATAAGCTCTAGGTCTTAAGATAGAGCTCTAAAATAGCTCTCCTGTCCTGTCCAGCCAAAACCTCTTAATGCACTGTCAAAGAACGACTCAAAACCTCTTAAGTGTGATCAGCAATCCTTTACTGAAATCAGAAATACGGGAGCGCTCACGGGGAGAGAACAAAGGAAATCTCCAGCCAGTGACGTAGCAACAACCTCTCTTATAGACTTTAGTTCGTTCTGCAGGAAACAAGTACAGTTTCTGATTGGTTGAAACGCACTCCACCCCAGATGCACTCCACCCTACCCTGGTTAGAAATACCGAGGTCAGCGAGACCTTTCCCAGACACAGACATGAGAAAAACAATACAAATCCAGAAACAGCCAGCACTCAAGGCTGAGAAAAGACAGAGACAGCTAGATTCTTTATCAGTGCCCCCCCCCGCGCTGCAGTCTTTTACAGCACTGTCTATGACACATGGCTGTGGCCTATAAATCCTCTCTCTACTGGTCCCTATGTTCTCTTCCACCAGCAGTATTCAAAGAGCTGTGGATAAAAAGCCAACCTTATATAAAGATCTAACAAAGTAAAGAACTATCTTTGCACCCAAATAAAGCTCAAACCCCAAAAGGAACATTAAATAGAAAAATCAAGACATTCATATTCATAATGACTGAATCAGATGTCTCTTAGTATAGGTCTCAAAACATTTATAAACACTAAGACAATTAGAAATTTCCAGAGGGGTAGCTGTGTTAGTCTGTGTACAGCAAAAACAATGAGAGTCCTGTGGCACCTTGTAGACTAACAGATTTTCTTCGGCATAAGCTTTCGTGAGCTATAACCCACTTAGTCAGATGACAATTAGGAATATTTTTCTCTCTCCTAATGATCCCATTTCATTTTTCAAGTTCTTTCTTACACAAATCAGTTCTTAAACATACATTGGTAGATGATAACCAGATTGCCATTTCAAGTTAATTTTCTTTGATTCCTTAGAAAATGAGCACCAGGTCTATAATTAATTATTTACTGTGACACAGAGGTCCATTGGTGGTTCACTGCTCTGTGTCAGCACCTCTTGTCAGCCCCAACATAATCACTATGCCTAACACATCTGTCATAATCTGTATTTAAAAAAATATCATGTAAACCAAGGTATTGTATACAGAAAGGTAATATGCTGGTTCCCCAAATCATTGTGCAATGTGTGTACATAAAGTTACAAATATGTGCTAGAATTGCATTCTTAAAATAAAATTGTCAATAACCAATAGATAAGCCACGTCTGCCCTAAACAAAGGAATACTTATTTCCTTGTCTGACCAGCCTGATCAGAAATTTCTCTGAGTCTGAGAAAGACAAGGTGGACGTATTGGCTAACCAGGATCCAGAGTTATTTACCTCTCATTTTAACAATTCCCATCATTGGGGGGAGGAGGGCATGTATACATCTTGGAATGACCCCAATATAGAATTACTCAGGCCTTCATTGCCTAGACTGAGCTATTTTACTGGATCAACAGAGTCCTGTTCCCAGAAACAAGAACTTCAAGGACACCCATGTAAGCAAGTGTTTAACACTCTGTAATTCAGAAGAGTGAACACTCTGGGGTGGATTAATGATGGTAGTATAAATGGAAGTTGGTTAAATTTCATTCACTGCCTTAATGTACATTTAGAAATTGATTTGTTGGAGAGGTTGCTGCTGATTTAAATAGGTTATGCCATTTTAACTCCTTTCAATCTTTTATATAATTTTCTTTAGTTGGTAAGTGAACGTGTGTTGTTGCTAATCTAAGTGTATATTGGTTGCATATTGTTTGTAATTGGTAATTTTGAGTTAGACCCATTGACTAGATCACCTGATGTTTATTCCAGGAAGCTCCCAAGGCATGCCACTGAGAGCATACGGGGCCCAGCTTGGGGGAGGCACTGCCAGGATTAATTTTCTTTAGAAGTAAAAAGATGGCAGTAGAGGGATGGCTAAAGGACTCTCACCTATCCAACATCACTACTGAATACTCAGGAACATTTTTACTGCTGAAAATATCAGGTGCCCAGACACACAGGTAAGTGTTGCCTGCTTCCAAGTAGCTCTGGAAGTGGGGATGAGACAGCACATATCCCAGCTATCAACTGTATCATCATTGACAATCACAACAGGGGGAGGAGACTACAAACATAAACATGACATTGACTCCTTCCTGGACAAAGCAAGCTGAGGCCTCAGGAGGGCTTCTTGCTCTCTGAGGCAAGGCCATTGACCAACCTTATGGAAAGATAGACAAGGATGGAAAGTCATTTTGGAATGCTCTGGGCTGCTGTAAGAAGTCTGAGCTCAAGTATAGCTGAGGAAAATGGCTCCTTCAGCCATGGGAGTTGAAGGCTCTGACAAGTGACTATATGTGAGAAACCTGCTTGGGCAAAGATTGCAACATGCTAAGGTTAGGTTTTAGTCTTAGAAGTATATATCTTTTTACTTTTATTGGTAACTCTTTCTACCATTGCTCATTACACTTGGTGTCTACTATACCTATGCCTTTTTGGTTAATTAACTTGTTTTGCATTTACCCTAAACCTATTAGAGCTCTGATTAAAATAGTGTTTGTTACTCTCAGTTAAGGTAATAAGCTGTTGGATAGTCTCTCTAAGGAAGCAGTGAACTCAAAAATTCTGTAAGTATTCAGCAAGAGGGCTGGATTCTACATGGCAGATGGTCTGGGGAAAATTCAGTACTGGAAGGATGTTTGAGTCACCCTGCGAAACATCACTCTGGTAGAAGCAAGGGTGTGTCCCGCATTCTTACAGGCTGGCTGTTGGTGTCACGGCTATGAGTCAAAGCAGCAGAAAAAGTAAGAACCAGAGTTACAGGGCAAGGGGTGAGATAGCCCCTTGCTGGTCTGGGTTGAATCCCCAAGAATCACAGTTACATGTCTCCAAAACCTTTGCATACCATTAATTGAAATACATTCACAAATATTTTTCCTCTTGTAGAGGAATGGCTTTACTGGGAGGCAATTAAATTAGATCACAATCATGCCACTCCTTTAGTTGATAAAGATTTTGTCAGGGTGTGAAAGATATCAGCCATAGTCAGAGAGTGAGCTTGTGTCTTGGCAATAAATTGCTATCTGGGGTGGGTGTAGGTAGGAGATTAGAGAAAGCATCTGAAGGGAGGGTTGTGCAAGTTTGTCTCTCCGTGGAAGTGATTATTTTAAGATCTCTGGGCCAGATTCTCAATCGGTGTAAACTTGTAGAGCTCTACTGACTTTTCTAAAACTAGGCTGACCTATGCCAGCTCAGAACCTGGCCCTTTGTAATCCTGCATCCTTTCTGCTGGAAAAGGGAGGTATTGTGAACTGAGGAACTTGAATCTCCTTTCACAGGTGAAACAAACAAGGAGTCCTGTGGCACTTTTAAAGACTAACAATTTTATTAAAGCATAAGCTCTCATGGAAATCCATGAGCATTGCTGTAGGAATGGTGTTAAGCTGTTAGAAACGAGAAGTTAAAAATGAAAGGAAAATCAGGCTGTGTGGTTTGTGTGTAACTGACACAGGAATTAAATGAGTTGGAACTAAAATCAAGTCAACTTTAAGTGCTGTCTGTTTATATTTCAAGCCATGACGCTGATTTACTGTCACACTTACTACTGAGTGAAGAGCATCAGTCACTCCCCTAGTTCTATTCAACCCATCACCCCTGTTTATGGAGTGGCAGCAATCCCTTTTCATTTTAATTATGGAGGGCCTACTGCCACTCCATAATAATATGGGCTCAGATCTGCAAAGATACGTAGTTACCTAACTTGTAGATTTCAATGGGATTTGGGCACCTAAATACCAAGGAGGATCTGGCTCTTGGTGAATTCAAACCACATTGCCAAAGTGTGAAAAAGTAAAGGTGTAGTGAAGTTGCATTCAGCCACAACTCAAAATCACTGAAATATTCTGTAAGCTTAACTGGTCTTTGCCAACACCATTTGAGTCTAATCACCAGCCTTCCCCTACTAGTAATGGATCCCCTGAAATTTCAGGTCCTGCATATCATCCCACTGTAGAGAATTCTTCTGGGAAGCTTGGTGAAAATCAGAAATAGTGTGTAACTTTGAGAGCTCTTGTGCCCAAGCTGGAGTCTACTCTGCAGGCAACTCTGGCCAAGAAAAGGCATGAGCAGAAACACATAGGGAAAGTCCCTTCCGTCCATTCCACATGTCCTGGAGTAAACAAGTACACTCAAGAACAGTATAATGACTATAGAAAAGAGAAGTATTTATTTACAGAGGGATGAATGGAGAAAAAACAGGGGGAGTGGTAGAACAGAGTTGTATCCAAAGCAAGGCCCCACAGGCTCAATAGTACCACAATATGAAAAGGCAGACACTGAGCAATGCATCTAGACCAAGCGTTCAGGAGTCCTGGGCAGAGTTCCAGTCTGGCAGTGAGTCTTGGGTGCTCCTGGTTGTCTTTGGCACCAGAAAAATTTCCCCAACAAGCCCCTCCAGTGCTGCCTTCTGCCACTCTGCAAATCAGAGCGATAACTTCTCCACATAGCTAGCTACAGCCTTGATCCTTGATACCAATGCAAGGTCATGAGCTCCAGAACTCATGGCCACATGCAGTTCTAGGCAACAGTGATACTGAGTCCAGCACTGGCTTGTCCTTCTCAGGTGATTTCTCCCAGGCATGGTGTCCCTGGCTCCTGTCCTGCAATTCCTGGTTGGCCTCTGTGTCGCTCCCAGGCTTTGACAGGTTCTCAGCCATTTCACTGTTTGAGGATCTGCTTGCTGTGTAGCTCTCTTGTCTGGAGCTCCAGGCATACACTGCCTGTTGCTCTCCTTCTCTCTTGTGCCCCAGGAACAACCAGTCTTCCTGGAACAATCCACGTTTTCTCCACCTCATGACAAAGTTTTAAAGGGGCTTTGCTCTCCAAACCCTTAGAAGGTTACAGGTGTTTTGAAATTGTACCTGTCATTTGCATTTAAACATTTAAACAGGCTTCCAAAACCACTAGAAACATCTGTTTTCTTGGCCATGATGAGGTTAAGTGGATTTTAGCCATTTGGAAAAGATTGGAGCCGATAGGAAGAACTGTTTAAGTATACAAATAAAGAGCAATAGTTTTGTTAAAGTATTAGCACTATTAATAAACTTCCTTGCAACTCAGGTTTTGCTGAAGCTGCTTGCCTGATCCAGAGATAAATGGCCAGAGTAGTTAACCATGACAAAATATGGCCTCCTAGGAATCTGGGAGCAGGTCTTGGAGCATGAAGAAAGGATGAGGGGCTTGTGAGCATGAACTGGTGCCACTGAGTCATTCTCTTAGGTTCTGAATGGAGCTCATCTTTGGAAAGAAGGCTGGATACTTGGTGAGTCATGGAATAGAGGCAGGGAAGGGAGTTTCTTGGGTCTGGTGGAAGGGTAGAGTGTATTAGAGGAATGCATAGGAAGGATGCTTTTAAAGTTCCATTAGGTACCTACCTTCATCTTTAGGTGCTTCAATACCTTTGAAAAACTGGCCTTAAGTGATTTGAAAGAAAGTGTCTGGCAGAAATGGGAATTGTCCAATCTAGTGTCTTAAGTACATACTCCTTCCTCCTCTCTAAAATGCAATACATCCATCTAAAGAAATGAATTAGTAGTCCTTAATAAATCTCTTCATCTTGATTATCTGATTTACAGCAAACCCATAACCAAATAAAATAATGATTTATAGAGATGCAAAAAGGCAGTAGATGTTGGTTTTGCAAAACCTCATTAGATGGGTTTTGGTTTTTATGTAGTCTAGCTGAAAACCAGAAGTGGCTTGGTTCTGAGTCATTTTAGTAACACACAAAGTTATTGTAGCAATAGAGGAGCATGTAATATTTGGGTATATGTTTTTAGGATAAATACTTGATCTTTCACAAGTTTCAGTGTACAATGAGCTGGGCCAGATCTCTAAAATTTAGGGAAGGCTTCAGTTAATTCTGAACTTCATAGCTTGGGAATTTATCACTCTTCTGAGATGAACCAAAACTGTGGATCTGAAATCTGATCTGAATTTTGCAGCTCAATCAGGCCCCATTAGGTCCATAAACACATCTCCAAAACACTTCAGAGATGAATGAAAGTCAGGTTTTTTGGAGCAATTTAAAGAGAGGAACTGTCTTGAGTGAGATGTAGAATTATGATCTATCTGGTCAAAAAACAGTTATATTTTGCTTGCATTTCATATGACATGACAGTACAGCCTAACTTCATATGCACTCTTCTGCATTTCCAGTAAGAAACACAGTCTGATTCACTACGCAGTCAGCCCTCCACATCCTGCTGAGCATGCTAAAAAGAGCAGTGTGGCACAGGCCGTGGCTTCACCAGTCACCCAGGTACAGCCCTGACCAACACTCTGGGGACATGCGGCTAACGTGAGGTGCCACCTATCTGCCATGGCCATGCTGCTATTTTTTAGAGCACTAGCTGAAGCAGAGCTAGCGCATCTGTCCATCCACACTGAAAAGCGCTCTCCCACCTGCAGTGCACCCGAACCCAGAAGCATAAATTATCCTTGCAATTCCCATCTCTAATGTGGCTGGGTGCTGAGGATCTCCATTAGAATAAGGTAAGCAGTATCACAGCCACAGTGAGGATCTTTTCATAGTCCTAGCACCCCGACATCTCCACAGGAAGGAAAACTGTCAAAGTTGACCAGGGGCTTAGTCACACACCTCCCTTCAAATTGATGAAATTATTCCTCAGAATTCACCCTTGCTCTCTCTTGGCCTCAGTTGCTCATGTGAAATGGGGAGAACAATTCTCAGATCCCCCATCATTTGTCTGGCTTCTCTACCTAGATCGTAAAGTTTTTAAGACTTGTGTATGCACTACAGCCTGATGGAGCCCAGTCTTGGCTGGAATCCAGGCGCAAATAACGTCAAGTGAGCAATGCACATATTTATGGCAACATCATTTTTCTAAGAATAAGATATACAGAGAAACTTATCTCTGGGTAATATGGATACTTTATCTCTGAACAGGAAGTTGCAGAGTAGTTGTGCTCCTGGTGCGGTTTTTATGGGGTTTTTGGTTTTTTTTTCCTATCATTTCAATTTCAGGAAACACATTTTTAATCAGCTTTTGCAGGAAATGTGCAAGACAGTTTACATTTTTCAAAAACATTCTCTGCCCGGGTGTACAAGGGTGAGTCAAGCCAAAAGGGTGGCTATCATATAAGTAGTTGACAGAAAGGAAATGGTCACCTCAGAGGCATCATTGTCGTCGGGCTGGCAGGGCGCCAGCACCGGGTCGAAAATCCTGAGCCCCGAATCTATTTTCCCCAGCAGGCACATGCGCACCCAGGCGGAACGCTGCGTTCCACCCAGGGGCCCCAGCGAAGCCACAGACTCCTGCTACAGCCAGGCTGGGGAGATTCAAATCTCCCGCCCTGAGCATGCTCAGACAGAGCGTGCTCAGGGTGGGAGCGGCCTGGCCCAGAAGCAGCTCTGCCGGCCGTCCCTGCAGCTCCGAGCCTCCGGCCAGGTAAGGGGGCTGGGAAGGGGCTGAAGGGAGCCGGGAAAGGGGCAGTGGAGCCAGGAAAGGGGCAGTGGAGCCAGGAAGGAGCCCTAGGCCTGATCTGGCCATGCTGCCTGCCCGTGGTGGTGGCGCGTGGCGGCAGCAGAGGGCAGGATCAGGCCCGAAGGGCCGGCATGCGGCGGCGGAGGGAGCAGAGCGTGGCGGCGGGAGCATGGCCTGATCCAGCCACTCTGCCGGCTGCTGTACTCCGCTGTCGCAGGCCAGTCCCTGGCCTTTGTATCGGGTTAAGGTAAGGGGGGAACGCAGAGACTGGAGATAGGAATGGAGGGGTCTGGACTTGCAAGTTGATCGAGCAGGGGGTCAGTATGGGGGGAGTCAGAGGCCTGTGGAGGGGACAAGGAGACTGGCTGGGGGCTGGGTAGTGGTGGAGGGGACTATGTGTAGCTGGAGGGGGACTGGGTGGGGGCTGGGGAGGGATGGATGAAGTTAGAGGCCTGGAGAGGGGTGGAGGGGACAAGGAGACTGGCTGGGGGCTGGGTAGCAGTGGAGAGGACTATGGGCAGCTGGAGGGGGACTGGGTGGGGAGCTAGGAAGGGATGGATGGAGTTAGAGGGGTGGAGGGGACATGGGGACAAGGAGACTGGTGGGGGCTGGGGAGGGTTGGAGGGGATTATGGATGGCTGGAGGGGGACTAGGTGGGGGGCTGGGGGGGGTGGAGGAGGTTGGGGGCTGAGTGGGGGCTAGGGACAGAGGGGCCTGGGGACGTGTGGAGGGGGTTTGGGGGCTGAAGGGGGTGGAGTGAAGATGGGGGAAGCTGGGGAGTTAGGAGGGCTGGAGTGGGGGTTTGGGGGCAGGGGTGGGCTGGGGGTCACAGCCCTGGATCTTTTTGCTATCCAGCAATGCCCCTGGGTCATCTACAGTTTTGATATCTGTTAAGAATGCTGCATAAAATCTCCATTTAGGCTTTTCACCAAGGATCTCAGAGCACTTCACAGATCTTCAGGGCCAATATTTTCAGTTCATTCAGTAATTTTGCATGCCTTCATCTTTGGTGGAAATGCATTTTGAGACTCCTACCGCCTTTTTTTCAGAGCTCTCAAGGACTCTCAGCTGCCAACGAAAATTTGGATAGAAATCAGGCTTTAAGTGTTACAAGTTGGGCATGAAAACATGGTGACAAAATCACTGATTGCATCTGAAAACTTGACTGCAATGTTATTTATGAGCTGATGCAATAAGCTGCTGTATGTTCTCAATTCTTGTTGACCGCAGTAGAAGTTGAAGGCCCTCAGCACCTTGCATGAGGCCCTAGATGTCATGACATGCTTGAGATACCCTAGAACTGTAGATCACCATTTTACAGACTGGGAAACTGAACCTCAGAGGCCCTGGTCCTGCAAGGTGCTAACTACCTTTAAAGCACAGACTATATTGGCAGAGGGTAGAGCCACATCACACTAGTATGTACACTGGGAAAATTTCTCCCATTTTTAGAGTGTAGCTCAAAGATAGCAGACTCGAAAGGTTGGACTCTGATAAAGAAAAATTGAGGCCTTTGTGGAAAGATGAATGTTCAAATGTTTGCTTTGTGTTTTTTTTTTTTTTTTTTTTTTTTCTGTACTCAGCAGTCCATAATAACTTCATACCCAGCCTTTTCTAAATTGTAGCTTAGATTCCTATAAGGGCATTTTGTATGACTGCTTAGAGAATCATAGAGATGTAGGGCTGAATGGGAACTCAAGAGCTCTTTCAGTCCAGCCCCATGCACTGAGAGAAGATCAAGTATATGCTGCCCATACCTGATGGGTGTTTGTCTAATCCATTCTTTAAAATCTCTGATGGGGATTCCATATGCTCCCTTGGAAGCCTCCTCCAGTGACCAAGTTGGAAAGTTTTTCCTAATGTCTACTCTAACCTAAACATCCCTTACCGAAGATTGTCAATTATCTCTTGTCCTACCTTCAGTGGACATGGAGAGCAATTGATCACCATCCTCTTTGGAACAGCTCTTAACATATTTGAAAATTCTTATGAGGTCCCCTCTCATTCTTCTTTTCTCAAGACTAAACATGCCCAGATTTTTAAACCATTCCTCAGAAGACAGATTTTTTGAAACTTTTCATTATTTTTGCTGCTCTCTGCTAGACTCTTTCCAATGGTCCACATGGTTCTTAAAGAATGTCACATAGAACAGGACACCATATTCCATCAGAGGACACACCAGTGCTGAGCAGAGTGGGATAATTACCTCCTGAGTCTTATGTATGCATGACACCTCTATTGATAAACCACAAAATATCAACTTTTTACACAAGTTCATCATATTGTAGATTTATTCAATTTGTAATCCACTCTAACGCCCAATCCTTTTTCTAAAGTACCGTCTTACCAGTTATTTCCCATTTTGTAGTTGTTTGTTTTGTTGCAGGTGGATGCCTGAAGACAGGCAGGGGCAAGCAACAGTGGGTTCGTTGCCCGGAGTGTGCAGCACCAATAACCACACCAGGGCAGAGAAGCACACTAAGATTTATTTGAGATCTCAAGCAGGCACACGGAGACAGGCACTTCTCAAATCATGCGCGCCCCCTTCCGGTTGCTGTGACTCTTATATAGTTTTCTTTTGCAGTGTATGAAAAAAAAAAAAATCCCACCCTCCTCCTCTTTCTCTGGATGAAAAGCAAGCTTTCAAGGTTGTGTTGTAAATGAAAGCGGAGACCGGCTGAGGCTGAGACTGGTACTGTTATTCCGTTATGAGGAACAGGTTATCAGTTCCTGCAACCGGGGAACATCCTTATATGGGGCTGTTGTTGGGATTGTTATGTCCCAGCTGTGTCCGAGTCTGGAGCGAAGGGGATTCATCGACACTGTGGCCTTCTACCCCCCCCGAGTTAACCAGTGCACGACCCCAGATGCAGCCAGGAGCATCAACAATTCCCCCCTTTGGGAGGGCTCAGATTCTAGAAAGCTGAGTCCTCTCATACTCCTGTGAAAGAAGGGAATTTAAATCGGAGGAAATTTTGGTCTGAGTATACAAGACCGGTACGGAGGGGGCAGGGGCAGCACAGAGGCGGGCCAAAGTAGCTTTGCAACAGGCTAAAAACAAAAGGTAGCAAATACACAGAACTAAGCCGGTGAGGAGAAGGCGTACAATGCCAGCCCCCCAAGCACTCAAGCTGAGATTGGGGAGCCAACCCCAAAGGGTATCGAACACCGTGGGTTTCCGCTTCCCAGCTTTCCAGTGATCCAGGGCCTTTTGAGCAGATAAAATATGAGTGTTAACATCCTCTGAATTTTCAGGCACATAGGTACAACATTCTTCCCCAATAAGGGCACAGACCCCCCCCTTGAGCAGCTAGCACAAAATCAATGGCCTGCCTGTTCTGAAGGGCCAAGAGCCGAAGCTGGTACAGCTCAGCACTGAGGTCTTGCCCGATTTTTAAGGTGTCATTAGCAAATTGGTTAAAGAACATGGACAGCTTGCGGTACAATTGGGCTAGATGGCCCACCCCATACCGTAGCAGGACAATCATACCAAAACGGTCACCCTCCCTGATGGGCTCCAGGGTGCTAGGCAGGGTTCGTCGCCACCGTGGCCGACCAACAGGGGCATGAGGCAACACCCGAAGGGGAGGGGTGAGGACTCCCAAGTAGCAGCTGCCACACCAGCCATGGGGAAGCCAGGAATAAGGACTACGGCCACAAATAAAAAAGGAATTAACATTGGTAACTAGACCATTCATAAGGGGAGCCAGCAGCCCAGGTTATAAGACCCTCCCTTGAGTCTACTCTGGAGGAGTCTAAAATAGGGGTGGATAAAGTGCCCCAGGGTACAAGGTAATAGCGGCAGGAGCTATTCCCTGCAAACCAAGCAGTTTGATTACCATATGAGCGATAGCAAATTAAGCCGGGGGGGGGGGGGGGTTCTTAATCTAATGGGCACAGGCTTTCTGTCTGGATTGAAATCAGGTTTCCAGACATAGTCAATGGGCCTGCCACGGGCTGGGTCATGGAGGCCAATAAGGGAATAATTGGCCTCCAAAGTACAGTTATGCTGAAAAGTAAAAAGCTTGTGGTCATCCCGGGTGAAATCCCATTTCCCTGCGATGGTGTTTTGACAAAAATCTGACCAGTTAAAGGGGATAGCCCGCCAAGGTAACCCAGCCGCGTGGCAAGGGATCTGAGAACAAACCCAACAATTTGAAAGATTAAACGAGAGGGCAAATTGTCTTTTCAAAGCTTCAAAAGTATTAACGTCAGTCTTTAGAGCTGGTGAGTCCCCCTGCCAGCCCGCATGGGTGTGGATGGTTGTCACAATTGGCAGTCAGAAAAGAATCAGGAACGGCGCCATGTGCTTCGGTGCTGTGACAAACAAAGTTAGTACGCCCCACCCCACAACAAAGAAGGGGGGGGGGGGCGTTTGCACTCAGCAGGGACTCAGTGAGGCTTGCATTTAAACAGGAGTTTCAGTCCAAAATCCGAATTGCCTGAGTCCTTGGAGGGTTGCACAGTCCAAGAATCTTGATCCGGAGGGCGGGGTGCTGGCTTTAGGTGGGAATAGTGGATCCAATTCTTGTGTCTCTGGACTTTGGCTGCAGTGTTGGTAACCAGGAGAACTGTAAAGGGGCCTTTCCACCGCTCCTGGAGGGGTTCGTCTTTCCAGCTCCGGACAAGGATGGAATCTCTGGGCTGGAGGGAGTGAGCCGGGGTTTCTAGCAGAACGGGCTGAGCATTCTTTACAAACCTGTGAAGAGAGGAAAGAACAGCAGACAGCGAGGACAAATATTTGGATAGCATTGACTCTCCTAAGACCCACCCCCTAGTGGAACCGGGGGACCATTCATTGGCCAGGGGCGTCCAAAAAGGATCTCAAAGGGATTCAGTCCCAACCTGCCCTTAGGCAGTACCCGAACCCGAAGCAGGGCCAGTGGTAAGGCATCCGGCCACTTAAGAGCAGTTTCCTGGCAAATTTTGGAGAGATGTCGTTTGAGAGTCTGATTGGTCCGTTAAACGACCCCACTAGCCTGGGGTCTCCAGGGAGAGTGTAGCTTCCACTGTAGTTGCAGAGTCTCAGCGATGATTTTTACAATGTTTGCAGTGAAATGAGTTCCATTGTCAGACTCAATCCATTGGGGCAGTCCAAATCTAGGGATTAGTTCTTTCATTAATTTTACAGCCACCGTCCTAGCAGTGCAATTCCGGCAAGGGAATGCCTCTGGCCATCCAGTAAAACGATCTACCATCACTAGTAAATATTGAAACCCCTGGGTCCGTGGCAGCTCAGTAAAGACAATTTGCCACACAACACCGGGTCCGGGGGTCTGTTCAAGCGATGCTGGCTGGTGGGGTCCTCTGGAACGAGGGTTGTTCTTCTGGAAAACGGGGCACCCTGCCACAATGCAGGAGGCCTGAGGGCGGAGACTACTGGCGAGGAAATACTTGGTGGCCATCTGGACTAGGGCTTCCCTCCCCGCATGGGTTGCTAGGTGTAACCAATTCAAAACATTAGGCACAAGAGCACCCGGCAGGAGGACTTTTCCGTCCAAGGTGTGCCACCACCCATCTGTTTCCATGAGCTGAAGCTTTGCAGCCAGCACTTGCTCACTCTGTGAGTAGACCGGATGGGGAAGGTCTTCTAGGGCTGGAATGAGAGCACCCACTAAGGCCATTTCCTCCCGGGGGGGGGGGGGGGGCGGCGGAGGCTGCACGTTTGGCTTCTTGATCAGCTCGGGCATTTCCCCGAGTTACATCCTGGTCCTCCCTCTGGTGGGCCCTGCAGTGTACTACAGCTACTTCGGCAGGCAATTGAACAGCTGCCAGCAAGCGGAGGATTTGTGGGCCATACTTAACGGGATTCCCCTGGGCTGTAAGCATCCCCTGCTGCTTCCATAGCCCAGCATGGGCATGCAGTACCCCAAAGGCATACCTGGAATTGGTGAAGATGTTAACCCGCTTATTGGCGGCCAGCTCAAGTGCTCGGGTGAGGGCGATCAGCTCCGCCAGCTGTGCAGAGGTCCCAGGCGGTAGGGTCTGTGTTTCAATGGTGTCGAAGAGGGAAACCACAGCATATCCTGCCTTGCGCTGGCCATTAACCACCGTGCTACTCCCATCAGTATACCATACAAAGTCTGGGTTAGGTAGGGGCTGGTCCCTCAGGTCTGCTCTGCTGGAATGTTGTGAGTCCACAGTCTCTAAGCAATTATGTTCTATATCCTCTGAGTCTGGGAGGAGGGTGGCCGGATTAAGAGTTGAACAGGTCCGCAGTTGCACCTCCAGGTTTTCAATAAGCTTGGCCTGATATTGGGCTAACCGTGCCTGAGTTAGCCACAGACCCCCCTTGCTATCTAGGAGGGCCTGGATCATGTGGGGAGTACAAACTGTCATGCTGCTCCCAAGGGTTAACTTCTCAGCCTCTTTAATGATCAAGGCTGTAGCGGCTACTGCCTGCAGGCACCCCGGCCATCCTGCAGCCACCTCATCTAGTTGCTTTGAAAAATACACCACTGGACGGCACCAGGTTCCCAGATATTGGGTGAGAGCCCTGAGGGCCAACCCCCTTCGTTCATGAACGAAAAGCTGAAATGGCTTAGACAAGTCCGGGAGACCAAGGGCTGGGGCCTCCATCAGCTTTTGCTTCAGAGCCTTAAAAGCAGCTTCCGCCTCAGGGGTCCAGTGGAATGGCTCCTGGTCTATACCTTGGAGGCATTCGTAAAGGGGCTTCGCTATGAGGCCAAATTCGGGGATCCAAATGCGGCAAAACCCTGCCATGCCAAGGAATGCCCGCAGCTGCTTTCGATTGGTCAGGGTGGGGACTTGGCAGACTACCTCCTTTCTTTCATTAGAGAGCTGCCTCTGTCCTTGCTGAATGTGGAACCCCAGATACCGAACCTCGGTAAGGGCGATCAGAGCCTTCTTACGTGACATGCGGTATCCCCTGAGCCCGAGAAAGTTTAGCAGGCTTACTGTAGCTTTCAGGCAGTCCTCCAGTCCCCGGGCTGCCAGGAGGAGATCATCTACGTATTGCAGCAGGAGTACCCCCTCCTGGTTGTCCCACTCCTGTAGGTCCCCAGCAAGTGCCTGGCCGAAAATCGTGGGGGAGTTTTTAAAGCCTTGGTCTAAAACAGTCCAGCACATTTGTTTCTTTACCTGCTTCATGTCCTCCCACTCAAAGGCGAAAAGTTCCTGAGACTGTTGTTCCACCGGGATGGTAAAGAAGGCATCTTTTAAATCGAGAACAGTAAAATACATATATTGTTCCCCTATAGAGGCAAGCAGTGTATAGGGATTGGGCACTAGCGGGTGCAGGGGCTTCACTCGCTCGTTCAGAGCCCTAAGATCCTGCACCAAGCGGTAGGTGCCATCAGGTTTCTTAGCAGGCAGAATGGGAGTGTTCCAAGCTGACTGACACTCCCGGTGGACCCCGCATTTGAGAAATGTTTCAATGGTAGTCTGTAGACCCTCTCGTGCTTCCTGTTGTATGGGATACTGGCGAATTCTCACTGGGGTTTTCCCTGGGAGGAGCTGGATTGTAACCGGAGTAATGTGAGAGGCTTTCCCCGGAGCCTCTGTAGCCCACACGAGGGGATAAACCTGATCCTCCCAGTGTGCCCACTCCTGGGCTTCTTGGGCTTCCTCTTGAGGCTCCATTACCATGAGCCAGGCATGCTCTGGGGGTAACCTAAGTGTAATTTCATTCTGTGTAAAATGCAGAGTGGCTCCCAGCTTACAGAGGAGATCCCTTCCCAGCAAAGGTTTGGGGCAGTTGGGGAGATATACTATGCGATGGGAAATATGTTTGTCTCCCAATGTACATTCTGTGGGGGCATAATCAGGGCATTTGACCCCCCTTCCAGTTGCCCCAATTACAGTCAGGGAATCTTTGATGGGCAGGTCTAATGGTTGGTTGACCGCCGTCCGAGCTGCCCCCGAATCCACTAGAAAACTTATTTCTGAGTTGCCCATCCTCATCTTTGCACAGGGTTCAGGAGGTGGGCCCTGCCGTCCTCCCTGACCTCCCTACTCAGTACTTGCCACTTCCATCATGGGGGTCACCTCCCGTTCTGGGCACTCGTTCTTCCAGTGCCCCTCCCTCCGGCATCTGGCACACTGGTTTCGCCCCAACTGCCGCTCCGTGGGCCCTGGCCTACCTTGCCATCGCCCTCACCCTCTGGGTGGTCTCCTGTCTTGTGCTCTTCTGTGGTCACTTGCCGAAACTGCGGCTACCATCATCTTTACCTGGTGTTTGTACTTCTCATCTTCTCGGCGAGAGTAGGCCCAATTGGCAATCTCCAGAATCTGGGCTATTGTCATGCCCATTAAATCCGCCTTCTTCTGCAGCTTCCACAGAATGTCAGGGGCTGCTCGGCTGGTAAAAATACCTTTTATTATGGCTTCTGTTGTCACAGCGTCAGGGTCAGCATTAGTATTTTGACGGATACTGTCCCGGATGCGCTGTAAGAACGCAACCGGGCTTTCCTTGGTCTCCTGGGTTACTGCATACGGTTTGGCCCAATTGTTATGACGGACTGCAGATAGGTGGAGACCTTGAAGGAGCAGCTCCCTATATATTGCAAGGCGGGTATAAGAGACAGGGTCGTTAGGGTCCCACCGTGGAGCTACAAAGGAGACTTGATTTGCGGCTATCGGGACATTATTCGGATCTCTCTCATGTCTCTGCGCCGCCACTTCCCTGGCCTTAGCAATTACCTGTTGCCTCTCGACCTCAGACAATAAAGTTCTCAAAAGGATGTTACAGTCATCCCAGTCCGGCTTGTGACTTGCCAGACACCCTTCAAACACAGATATAAAGCGGCTGGGGTTGGTTGAGAATTCCCCGGCTTGTGCCTTGAAAGCAGCCAAGTCCCCCGGGTTAAAGGGGACATGGGTGTAGACCTGCATAGTTGTAGCTGGTCGATTATCATCCCCTTGATGAGAGATAGCAGTCTCAGTTATAAGAGGGTACATGCCCAGGGCCCCACCCGCTTCCTGAACTCCGGGGCCCTCATCCCTAGCTGGGGGAGGTATTGGGGCTGAAGGGGGCTCCGGTTCCGCCATTACAACCGGGGGAGGGGGTGGCAGATGTGAAAACGTCTCCGACCCGGTCGCGACCAGACCACATTTCCGCAACAGCTCTGTTCGGTCCCGTAGAGCCATAAACAGCTGGGCATACATGTGCTCGTTCCACTTCCTGGTTCGCTGACAAAACAAAAGAAGCTGGCGAATGGTGTTATAATTAAGGGATCCCCCATGAGGCCACTGCTCCTGATCCCCCAGCTAATACTGTGGCCAATCAACAGAACAAAACCTTTTCAATTGTATCTTAGTCATGGGGTCTGACCCCAACTCTTTCCAATTTAACAGAATACATTCCAAGGGGGTGCAATACCCCGGGCCCTTCCCTTGTCCTTGCCCCATACCAGAGACTACCCCTGGGCATCCCCAGGGAAACGGACTTATCACCAAATGGACCGGTCCCACCTGTAGACCGGACCGGTTCCACACCGTCGCCCGACCCTCTGCCTGTGATTCTCCGCTTACCAAAGGTGCTTTGCACTGGAGTGCCCTCCAGGCAGGACAGTCTCACACAACGAGGCCCGCCGGCAAAGTGCCAGTGCGCGCGTGGGCGTCGAAGTAGTGGCTGCCCTGACCCTCGGACGGATCCGAGCAAGGCTGTTTAAAGCCCCTAAAGTCCCATCTGGGTCGCCAAAAACTGTTGCAGGTGGACGCCTGAAGACAGGCAGGGGCAAGCAACAGTGGGTTTGTTGCCCGGAGTGCGCAGCACCAATAACCACACCAGGGCGGAGAAGCACACTAAGATTTATTTGAGATCTCAAGCAGGCACACGGAGACAGGCACGTCTCAAATCATGCGCGCCCCCTTCCGGTTGCCGTGACTCTTATATAGTTTTCTTTTGCTGTGTATGAAAAAAAAAATCCCACTGTCCTCCTCTTTCTCTGGATGAAAAGCAAGCTTTCAAGGTTGTGTTATAATTGCAAGCGGAGACCGGCTGAGACTGGTACTGTTATTCCGTTATGAGGAACAGGTTATCAGTTCCTGCAACTGGGGAACATCCTTATATGAGGCTGTTGTTGGGATTGTTATGTCCCAGCTGTGTCTGAGTCTGGAGCGAAGGGGATTCATCGACACTGTGGCCTTCCACCCCCCCGAGTTACCCAGTGCGCGACCCCAGATGCAGCCAGGAGCATCAACAGTTTGATTTTTGCCTTCTTAGGCGTAGTAAAAGGTACATGTTTTTATTAAAATATTTTTTTTCCCCAAACAAGTTCTCTAATTTTACAAAGTCATTTTGGATTCTAATCCTGTCCTCCAAAGTGCTTGCAACCTCTCCCAGCATGATGTTATCTGCAGATTTTATACACATGTTCTCCTCTCTGTTAACCAGTCATTAATGAAGATGTTGAGTAGTCACCTGTGGGACCCCATTAGATACATCATGTAATATGAAGGAAAGGATTTCATCTGTTAGTATGTATACTAGAAGCTTTGCAATGTGTTAGTTTCTGGTAAGATTTGCATGAGATTTTGTGACACTAAGACAATGGGTAAAGCTGCTGAAGTCAAAACCCCCTGGATCCCTGTGGTGTTTGTTGCGTGCAGTGAAAGTTATGCATGAAGCAACTTCATGGGATCCAAACACTAACATCCCTACCAGCTGCTTATTTTGAATGTTCTCATCAATGTGCATTTGAAGAAGACCTGCTGCACATGGAGAGTAGCAGGAGGGATGAAGGACTGGTCTAAACACAAAAATTTATAGTTTGTTGTTCTGGGTTAGTTAAAATGGTACAACCTCCTTAGTGTGGATGCAGTTAGAGATATAACTCATTCCTGTAAGAAAAGAGGAATAAAGCAGCTCTATACTGATAAAACAGCACCCACACTGAGTTGCACTGGTGTATCTATTTCCATAGAAAAAAATCACAGCCTTAGCTGAAATAGTTAAATCAATACAAACACTGTCTAGATTACAGCAGCTGAGGAAACTAATTCATTGTGCTGTTAATCAGAGATTGGCAATGGATAAGCAAAATGCAGCCCCTAAAATGGTCTTCCTCACCTAGCATTCGACAGACTACATCACTTTTCCCTTCATCACATCTAGTTTAAATTTCATCTTCACTTTCCATACCCTACATAGCCAAACTTTTTTTTTTTATCATGGCTCCCCAACTCTAGCCTCAGTTCCCATTTGTCTAGTTCTCACACATCCATCTTCCACACTGCTGCCTGCTTCTGGAACATCCACTCATTTCTGAGTCACCAATCAATTCCCCTTTTCTCACACAAATCATCATCTAAAACCCATGTTTTGGCAATGCTCACAAGAAGTGAGTCAACAATGTTGGCTAATATTCTTTCAGTCATCACTATGAGCACATCATTGAGCAGCGTAAATGTGTTTTTACTGCTGTATCTCTAATCTTTCCTTGCCTCATTCCCACACTATGGGTTTCTCACCTCAAGCCTCTTCTAAGATTAGAGTGCAAACTCTCAGGGACCATTTGAACTGTAAAGCAACCAGCACAGTTGTGGACACTAAGGCTATGTCTACACTGGGGAATTTAAGTCAACTTTAACTAAGTCGAATTAGTGTGTCCCCACTTAAATATAAAGTCGACATAAAGGGGAACTTAAAAAGTCAACCTAGAGCGTCCACACTGGATGCTCTAGGTCGACTTTGTGGGGCTAGTGGGACCTGGGGCAGGTCCATGGGGGCAGAGGGGCACCCCTTGCCCAATGCCAGGGGGCTCAGCCTTTGCCCTATTGTACCTAGGTACAATGGGGCAAAGGGGGTCAGGGACCCTGGCATAGGGGAAGGGTGGGCAGGGCTCTGCCCTGCCCTGTGCGGGGGCATGCCAGGCTACCCCTGTGCCCCCCCCCCCAGCAGGGAGGGCATTGGTGTAGCCCTAAGTCGACTTAGGGCTACCCCACGGCTACACTGGCTTAAGTCGACTCTAGGGAGTTGACTTAAGCCTTAGGTCTACTAAAAAGCAGGTTTTATAAAGTCGACTTAATTTTAATTAAGTCGACTTTATTTTCTTTAAGTCGACTTAAGCAAGCTGCTTAAGTCGACTTAAGGAAAGTGTAGTGTAGACGCAGGGTAAATTAAGTCGACTTAAGCAAGCTTAAGTCGACTTAGGCTGCATCTACACTGGTAAATTAAGAGTGAAAGTGCCTTACTTTGAGTAATCAACAGTCATAAATATAATGCATGGTAACAGCATAGGATGATTTTGTTCTTGGGTGAGACTGAAATGACTCAACTAAAATAGCAATCTTTGGAAACCAATGGAAGCAGGAAACTAATCAAAGCAAACATTTCTGTTTTCTAGTTGATTGCTGCACTGGCAAGCTGATTCGGGGTATATTTAGCCACTTACTGGTAAACTGCCCATAAAGTCTAATTTTGTTTTTGTTTTAATCTCTCCACAGTTACTGCTAAGCAACAGCCTGGGGATATTCTATGGTGTCAAAGTGAGAGGTGCCTTAGAAATATCTTTATTAGACAGTATAGCAAAGAGTTTAAGTGATTGCTCTTGAGGCGGAAGACACTCTTGAAAATATCTGCTGTCACAACCACAATTTCCTTTTTGTTTCAAAACAAATCTCCTTTAGCTTACCTGGTATGGAGAAGAAGTTTAGGAGTCTTTCTACAAAGACGAAACTTTTCTGCAATCACTGTGCTCATTCCGGTGGTCATCACTGTAGTTTAGTTACTCTAGGTAGATGCCATAACAATTCTCAGGTCAATCTCAGTAGCTATGAATAGGTATAGGGCTAGGTCCTCAACTTGTGCAAATGGCTGTAGCTCCAGTGAATTCAAATAAGCTAAGCTGACTTACAGGTATTGAAGATCTGACCTCTAATGTTTACCTCTCTGAAAAAAATATTTTGGAATAATTTAGCACTTTCAGTATTCCTTATAATTAAAATGGGACTACTTCAGATACCATGGTATCCCTACCCACTGCAGTGTGTAAAGGAATGTCAAGATCTTAATGGAGCCCACTGTGGAAATGTAATGAGACAAACCTGGGGGCTTGTCTTGCAGTGAAAATTAGGTTGTGTTTCCATTCAGTCAGAGATGTCTTCTGAAGCACTGCATAGCTTGGTTGGGATGTTGGTGCACAAGGTATAATGCGAAAGTTGCAGTGTCCACATGATCCACTTTTCTTCTGCAACTTATAGACATAGTGCCGTGAACACAAAGTACAGGACATCACTTGGATCCAAAGTCATCTAACAAAAGGTGACCCTAAACTGATAATGCTGAATGTTTGCTGTGGGGATGTAAGCGGAGGGAGCGAACAGAAGCTGTGGCTTCTTGTTTGCTTTGTTATAAGCAAGCTTTTGTCCTATAGGGAGCACAATTATATTGATAACCTGCTAGAATCTGAGACAGCTAGTTGTTCTAGTTGGGTGACACTAAAGGAAGCCTGGCACTAAAGGAAGCCTGGTGTGATACTGTTTCAGGTTGATTTCTGGCAAATAGATCTTTGGCCTTTCATAGCTACCACTGCCTCCCTTCCCAATAACTTTTTATTTGTCTCCTTACTGGTATGTGCATTCATCAGCATCCCATCCTCCTGTTCTCCCATGATATTCTCTCTTAGGTGACTTCCATCAGCCCCCACAGGCTTAATTACCACCTTTGTGGTGATGATTCCCAAACCTACCTCTCTAAGGCTGCATCTACACTGGCAAATTAAGTCAACTTAAGCTTGGCTTAAGTCGACTTAATTTGCCCTGCGTCTACACTACACTTTGCTTAAATCAACTTAAGGAAAATAAAGTCGACTTTATTAAACCTGCTTTTTACTTGACCTAAGGCTTAATTTGACTTTCTAAAGTCGAATTAAGCCAGCGTAGACATGGGGTAGCCCTAAATCGATTTAGGGCTACCCCAGGACTACACCACTGCCCTCCCTGCTGGGGGGGACACACAGGGGAGCCTGGCATGCCCCCCAAAGGGCAGGGCACAGCCCTGTGTGTGATGCTGTCTGGATTTAGGGAAGCATTTATGATTTCAATGGATATCTCATAAATGCTCTATAATCCATAGGGACTATGTCATGTTTGGTATCAATAGAAAGGTAGTAATTTGCTGGGAA